>JAOSBK010000002.1:34209269-34229691 GCA_027568895.1 Erythroxylum shatona
CTATGTCTTATGTTTCTATTGACACCAAAATCACTCAATTTGGTTTAGTAATTTGGAAGATATACCTCGAACATTTTTGGACTACTCTTATCCAAAACAGTAGATTATACACAACTTCCAGCCATAAATTGAACATCTTAGAGACAGAATCACAATTTGAATTTTTTTATATGATTTGTAGCCCTATTTCTCTAGTTTACTCCAAATCTAAAATTATCTCATTTGGAATCCTACAGATTCAAATATAATAAAATACTAAAGTGTGTTCAGTAAGATAATCCTATTTCACAATTCCAACAGATTCCACAATTTCGTTTGATCAACCTTTTTCAATTCGATTCAGAATGCTAACAATTTTTTTGGAGAGATAGAAAAATGTGTCGAATTTATTGGTCTAAGAAGCACTTCATTTAGAGGTCAGGTTATGAAGTTATGGTCAAACAAATCAACGATGCTCATGTCCTCAATCACGTTGTACTTATCTCGGAACAATTGGCATAACTTTCACTAAAGATTTTGGATTAAGGTTTTCTTTGAATGGTTTCAAAGAGAACTTCCAAATATACAACTTTTGTAAAGACTTCGAAGGCAAATTCTATAGTCTAGAAGGTCAATAATGGGACCAGACGATAGGATCAGATGAACACTACACCAGACAATATGACGTCTCACCAAACGAACCATTCTCACCAAACGAACCGTACTCACCAGACGAACATCCTCACTAGATGAAGCGTCCTCACCAGATGAAGCATCCTCATAAGATGATCCATCCTCACCAGACGAAGTGTCCTCACCAAACGAAGTGTCTTCACAAGATGATCTGTCCTCATCAAATGAAGCATCCTCACCAGACGATACGTCCTCACTAGACAAAGCGTCCTCACTAGATGATACGTCATCACCGGACGATACGTCTTCATCAGATGATATGTCCTCACCAGACGATGCATCCTCACCAGATGGCATGTCATCACCAGACGATACATCATCGCCAGACGATATGTCCTATACTCCTGAGCATCTCTACTTATAAGGACCATAAATTTTGACTCCAATATCCAAAAATTCCATACTATATACCGTTAAAAAGCTAGAAAGCTAAACTACAATTTTCTAGAAGACAACTTTGTCAAAATCTGCCTAAATCAATATATTAAATTCATGGAAGTTCAGAATGAAGATTCAACTCTCAACTATTCATTCCCAGGAAATTTCTAGACTTCCATTTTCTAAAATCCAACACTTCAAATTTTTATTTCTAGTCTTTCTACTCCATTTCATTCAACTCATTTACCACTATTTCACACTACCCCTACCCCTAAATATACAAATTTAGTTAAAAATTATCGAAAGACAAAAGTCAATGGTTTATTCTATTCATGTACTGCCACCATTCTCTGCATTTTCAATTATTGTCCATATTGTTTATATTCTTTCCAACTTTTATTTATACATTCATTCCCATCTCAGACCATCATTTTACAACTACTCTTCAACTCACAAATAATTTTCTTGATCATGTCTAAAGCTATATATATATATATATGCACAGTAAAGAAACAAAGCATATCCCCTTTTCATATATAATCTTCTACACTAACCTCATACACCATTTTATTTCTCTATCTAACTCTAAAAATCATTTCTACATCACTTGATCACTAACAATCCATCAAATACTAAATAACACTATACCTATATTTTCCATCCCATTAACACTGTGTTCGTGAATATATACATGTACATGCCATGATTATATAGCTGACAGTAATTAATCAAATTTATTTCATAAATTCCCAACTTTAAAGGATTTATTCACTACTTAATTGTTGAAAACTCCAAATTCTTCAATTATCTTCAGGCCCTAAACTCCATGCAAATTCACGTATTTAATTGTGTAAATTGACCATTTTTTGGTTTTTCTTAGGGCAGAAGAAACAATTAATAGTGGAGAAGTGGTGTGGGATATGGAAAAGCAAAGTAATCCCTCGGGAGGTATTTGATGGAAAACTCTGTGTATTGGGAGAAAAATTGAAGAAGGTGACTACAAAGAAGGAAACTTAAGAAAATTGTTTGAAGTACATCTTTCAAATCACGTAGTCTTTTAACTCTTAGAGCACAGCAACTTACTTCTCTAACAAATTATAAAAAGGAACTTAACACTTGTCACTTTCCTAATGTCTAAGTTCTAACCAAGTTCCTTTTGAACTAATTCCTTTAATTCTCATCTTTACAGTCCAATTATCTCCAATATCCTTTTGATTCCTTTTCCTATTTTCCATAATAATCTATAATTTTTTACAATTATTTCTAAAATTTACAAATACAACAATTCCACTAATCAACAAAATTTCAATAAAAATATATTTCAAAATTCTCGAAAACAACACAACTCGATCCAATTATACCTGGAATTATCCATGAATGCATGTACAATTATTTTTATGTGCAAAATTTTACTATTTATGTGTACTTGTATGACATTTTATGCATGAGCATGAAAAATGCATTTCTAATCTATCATTAATAACTCATATTTACTATTCAAGCCTCACCGCAGGTAATGGGATGTTACAGTTATTCGGTGGTTATGTTTAATTAACGATCATAGCTTGATTAAACACGGCCTAAAGAAAAAATCAGGTTAATTATTAACCCACAATTAATAGTTTTTAGGTGAAATTTAAGAACAAAAAAATCAAGGAAATATGTTAAATTAGGGTGTAGGTTGAGATTAAACCAAAGAATTAGGTCCCTACTGACTTCTCCACTTTTATCATTTTCATATGCTTTCTTTAATTTGTTTTCATTAGATTCATTTTATTTTATTTTCTTATTCTTAAAATCCAAAATCCCCCAAAACCTAAACATCAATTAATTTCATTTCATAAACTTTGCACACACACTTTGTGGGACCGAATTAAATTCACCACTGCTACAGTAGTAGTGTAGTTTATCTTGACTAGAGCTATGATGTGTTGTCACTTCCACCTAGTTTTGAATTTCGTAATACACCTAACCTCTTGTTTGTTTAAAAATTCTATGGTTTTAAAAAGTTTTTAGAAAAAGAAATATTTTTTTCAAAAGAGAAGATTGATTCTATATTTTTCATTAGAAAATATACACGATGTCCTTATTGTTTAAATTTTATCGTGATAGCATTATCTTTGGTATTTCTAATGATTCTTTATTTAAGTTTTATGCCAAGAATATGGTAAAGAGTTTGGAATGAGTATGATATGAGAACTCAACTTTCTTAGTCTCTATATTAAGTAAATGAATGATGAAATGTTCATTCATCAATCTAAATATACAAATGAGATATGAAGCACCTTAGAATGGATAAATGAATTCCATTGGAAACACTAATAAACGTCATAAGAAATTAACAAAATATGCTTTAGGTAAAATGCTTGATAAAAAGTTATGTCGAGGTATAAGTTTTTAATGTGCATATTTTAAAGAGTTTCTTTAGTAATCACAACTTTTAGGTTTTTAAACACATTCATGTATCCAAGACATGTTTATTTTGATTTGGCTGTTTATTAAATGCAAACTTTACAAGTACTTTACTAGAAAGAAAGAACACATCTAGTACAAGTTAATTAGGCATACATTAGTCATTTTATTTATCAACAAGATAAAATTAATTGCTTAGCGAAACTATGAAGTAAAAAATATAATGGTTAGAAGTTGTTTTGTCCAAGTACCCTACCTTAGGCAAATCCTTACTAAAAAAACCTAATTCAGTATACTACCTAATTCAGTATACTAGGATTAAGTATAATGAAATTAATTTTATTTTCATTACAAATGTGTAAATTAAGTTATGTAGAAATTTTCTAGTAATTAGTGGATATTTTCTATAAACCCTTTTATGAGGATAGGTTTTACACAATTAGAAAATAATTAGACATGATGATTCTAATTTGTTATCATTTATTGATGTTTAACATATTTTAAGAGCGAATTTAATTTACTTTTTAATGGATTACGACAATTAGCATTTTCAATTAAATGAGATAGATGGATTCATGTTTAATTTTTACTAAAACAAGTTTATTAGTTTGATTAAATCCATATACAATTCAATGAATCTATTAATAATTTGAGCACCTTCCTCTCCTAAGAGTTTATATTATGTATAACTTTTATTCAATTTCTATTTAAATTAATCTAAAGTTTATATAAGTTAAGCAAATAAATTGATAAAAGGAATTTTAATTCCATTTTATATAAATCATTAACATCTTTAGCAAAATTGATCTCTTTTACTTAAATTTTATGCAATATCTTGTCATATTCAATGCTTGTGATCTATTCTAAAAGGATGCCATTATAGTTTATTAACTCTTTTTCATCAAAATCTCCCAAAACATTCTCATCTTCTCTAATAAGACTCTAGCAAATTCATGCAAAATCATGGGCACCAAAGCACTCTCTTAGGATTTAACTTAACTTTTATTATGATTATGATGTTCTACACATAAGTTAGATATTAGTTAGTAGATATCTTACGCCACATTTTAGATTTTATTTGATATATGTATATATATATTGATATATAAGAGCATTTTCTTATGCTTATTCAACTAAATCTTATTGTCATCTTTAAAGGGAAGACAGTAAGTAATGTTGGACCTAAGTCATATATTGGCATGATATCTTTTAATCATATAACTTTATTAAAATTTGGATAAATAAAATTTGATGATTATTATTGATATGTGCTTAATTGATTATACATTTGTTTCAAAACACTTAGTAATTAATGTTATGAAATATTTAATAAAATCACTTTAGTATATATTTGGTTTTAGGTACAATTTGGAAGCGAAGTAGCTAAAGTGAATCAAAAGCATTATATGTAAGTCATTTTCTGAAGATTCACACTCACTTGTCTATATGGAGAAAGAATGAGATGGATTAGAGCAAGA
The DNA here is from genome assembly GCA_027568895.1 of Erythroxylum shatona. Classification (NCBI taxonomy): domain Eukaryota; kingdom Viridiplantae; phylum Streptophyta; class Magnoliopsida; order Malpighiales; family Erythroxylaceae; genus Erythroxylum; species Erythroxylum shatona. The sequence continues at coordinate 34,214,210 of JAOSBK010000002.1, forward strand.
GAAGATAAGAAAATACATAAAATGAAGAGCATGAACAGTATAGAATATGGCTTATTGCCATGCATGGAAGTGTTATAAGCGTAAGACATCTATCATGCCTATAACACACCTTGCATAGACTTAACACCTCTCATGCTCATGCAAGTTGTCCTACGGCCTCATGCCCATGACACATCTTGCACGAGCATGACACCTCTCATACCTATGCAAGATGTCTCACGACCGTGAGACATTTCTCATCTTATGAGAAATGGCCACCTGTCCCATTTTGACCTTACTTTTTAGTATAAAATGATAGAATGTGATAGCAGAGACATGAAAGTTTTGAATCATTTTAGAGAGCTATTGAACAAGAAGAGAAGAGGGTGATAGAAGCTCTCTCCTACGGAGAGACCCATGGAGGGCTACACATCTTGACATCGATTTGGAGGTGATATCAACATTGAAAAACTATTTTAAGCATATCTCTCACTGAGTTTGTTGTTCTTTCTCTCTCAGCGATTGATTATATTATCTTGTGTTTAGTGAATTGGGTATTGTGTAAGAATGGTTGAATGATCTATTTGATTGTTTTTATGTATGAACCCATTGCTAAAATCAAGTACAATATGTAATCATTGTTTTTCCTATTTGTTTGTGGCAATTAATGGTTTTTAATCATTAGAGATAACATAACTTAGGTTAAATGACCTGAACTTGTGTGGTTGTTGCCTTGATTATTCTATTTTCCTAATTCATAATGTGGTTGTCCAATTAAATCTAGAGAGCTTGCTCTAGGTTATTCAATAACTAGGTTTAATTAACGAACTCTTTTTCATTAAACAAGATCTAAGGAAAAACTAGGATTAATAGAGCTTACTGTTAACCTATGATTAATAGTTTCTAGGAGAGATATAAGGATAACAATTCAATGAAGCATGTTTAATTGAGTGTAGGCCGAGATTGAACTGATGACCGAGTCCCTAACGCATTCGTCACTTTTCATCATTTTTAAAATGTTTTCTTTAATTTGCTTTTATTAGTTTAGTTTCGTTTTATTTTTTATTCGATAAACAAACCATCCCTCCCCCCATAACCTAAACATTGATTATTTTCGTTTCAAAAGCTTTACACACACTCTCTATAAGATCAACTAGACTCACCACTACTATAGTTTTAGGTCTAGTTATTTTAAGTAGTGTTATGAAATGCTACGACAATTATTGTATTCTTTGCATTAATAAAATGATGTATGGATTAAGAGGAAATATCATATATCATATTACATTAATATAGAGGAAACAATTTTTTAGAAATCAAGCATTGTGCGCCTAATGGATTGGGTTACTCTTTTATTAATAAATTAGAAAAATTACAAGATGAGAGGGACATAAGCCTTACCACCAGATGATTAGAATGGCCATACAGAATGTGTTTTATGAATTAAGCTCATAATGTGACCAATGATGATTTTTTATGTAACCTGCATATCCTTAAAAAAATATTTAATATGTGTTTTCCAAAGTTCCCAGCAAATAAAACTTACAATCAGAATTTTTAGTTGCTAGGCAGCAAATTTTTCTTTTTCATAATTCCATATTAGTTTGATCTAATCCCATAAATTTGATGTAATCATGAAATGCATGTTTAAATTGGTAATGAAACAATTCCAAATTTCCTTTGAAAAAGAACAACCAAAGAAAACATTATTAATATCTTCAATTAAGGAATAAAAAGAACATTTGGAAGGCATATTGAAATCCATCATCATGAGAACATCTGATAAAGGAAGCAAGCCATTCAAGAGTTTCCACATGCTGAATGAAACTTTTGAAGGAATTTGTTTACATCAAATGAAATGTAAATCTGGGTGCATCCTGTGTGGCCTTCTCATGAAATGATAAGCAAATGATATTGAGAAATTTCATGACGCATTCAATGACCAAATCTGCAATTCATGCTCCTTATCTAATCTAAAAAAGAGTGAAAGAATTTTTACAATGATATTGTCAGGTAGGCCAACCATGATATCAACACGCCATTGTCCTTCATTGAATACCTCATTAAAAGTTATAATTTCTGGAGTATCATCAACATAGTCCACAAGATTACCATAATTAGACAAGTTAGAAAACCAAAAAGAGCATTCACTATTGCAGATTTTAATTTGAGTGGGTTGGCAGAATTTATCTTCAACTGCTTTTATTCTTTGTTAATGGAAGCTATCATATATTCCTTTTTTCTGAGCTAAGATAACTTTAGACTAGAGTGCATTTTGATGCTCATATTTCTACCAAATTTTTTTATTGAAGGCCATGATCATACTCTCAAGGGAACGGAAAACTAGGGCCATTTTCTTAAATTAGTCTAGCAATATTTTCCCAACTACACCAATGATGCTGAGCATGTCCATCATTTTTGGCCTAAAGGAAAGACATTTTCTGCTCCATTTGATGAAGTATTGATTTTGGAGGTGAAAAAGTTCCAAAATAATATAGAGGAAGAGTAGACAATACATGTTTGATTAATGTAATTTTTCTTCCCGATGAGAGTAAGTTTTTCTTCCATCTAGTCAATTTTTCATTAAATTTCTCTAAGATATGCTGGTAATAGGATGCTTTTGATTGAGCTTTAAACAACATATTTTTTAGATATATAAAGGGTAAAACACCCTGTCTGATTCCTATGGTGGAGGAAGTACTGAATTCTCATGATATGCCCATTTTTCGTTAAGAAATGAAGAAAGTCATATCTTTATTAATCTTCTGAACAATAGCTTTTTGGTAATCCATGAGAAAATTACTTAGGTTCCTAATTGATTTCTTCGAGTCTCTTATGAAAATTATAATATCATCTACAAAGCTGAGGTGTGATATTGTCGGGTTGCCTTTTGGAAGAGCATAAATATCCAAATGTTTTCTTATTGCCATATCATTAAGACCACATGAAATAACTTCGGAAGCTAAAATAAATAAATAAAGGTAAAAAGGGTCCCCTTATTTTATTCCATGCCGAGCCTGGAAAAATCCAAAAGATTTTCCATTTACTAGGATTAAAATCCAAGCAATTTTCAATTTATTCAAGACCAAAGAAATAAAATGATGATGAAAACCTAGCTCAAAGAGAAAACTCCAAGAAACCCGGTCAAATGCTTTCATCATGTCAAGTTTAAGGATCACATTATTGCTTCTAGTTTTCCGATCAATGGAATGAATCATTTCTTGAGCCAATAGTGTATTGTTTGTGATAAATGTTTAATTGTTGATACATTTAATCATTTATACTTAGCAATTAATGATACAAAAATACTTAAGATACTCACTTTAATTCATATATGATTTTAGGTACAATTTGGAAGCAAATAAATTAAACTGAGTCGAAAGTATTACATTTGGGCCATTTTCTGAATATCAATACTCACTTGTCTTTATGGAGCAAGAAGAAGAAAATTAAAAGACAAGAAGAAGATAAGAAAAATGACAAGACAAAGAAGATAAATTAGCGATTGCATCTTACACCCATGCAACTACGTGAATATTATGGTTCAATAACGAAACAATTGCTGAAGAAGAAAGTAACATTGTTTCATATGCAATATTGGACTTAAAACATTGAAGTAATAATGCAACAAATGGTAAGCAGATCAAGCAAAACACAAATGGCCAAGAGTAAAATGCTGCAGTAGGTGGATAGCCAACAGCACAAAACAACAGTAAATGAATGAGCAAAATAGCAGCGCCAGGAGAATGATGGACCAAGCAAGGAGTAGTAAATAATAAGCAGAAATGATGACGCATAGCAGCTAGAGGCAAAGAGCAAATGATTGCAAAATGCAGATCACGCGGAGTGTTTTGTTTAAAAATGCACAACACCAAGACGTTTTCCATAGGTTTTAAGTGATACATGTACTATAGATGGACCAACATCTTAAATTGTCACATCAAGCTACAGTAATGGGAGAGAGGAGTGTGAAAGAGAAAATAGAGAGGAGAGCTACGTGAGAGAGTAGCATGAGAGAACAGAGAGAGTAGCGAACAAAGAAGGGAGGTGCAAAGAAGAAAGAATAAGGGGTTTTAGCTAGGGATATATGAGTTGAAATGAAGCATTATTTTTAGAGAGATCCATGGAAAGCTAAGCTTTCGACGTCGGTTTGGAGGTGACATCGACGCAGATGACTCAGGTTAAGTATTTTTAATTGTTTTGTTGTTGTTTCTCTCGTTAGAAATTGATTGTGTTATCCTATGTTAATTGATTTGGGTATTGTGTATGGATAATCAGATTTTTATTATTGTTCGGTTATTTGAGTATGAACCGATTGGCTGTTGTGAAAAGATAATTTTAATGCGTGCATTGAATCACTTAATTGCAAATCCATTGTTAGAATTTTGATATAATTCGTAATTGTTATGTTGAAATTCATATGTAGTGACTAATGATTCGTAATAATTAGCGATAACATGACTTAGGTTAAATGGCATCATAGCTGGTTGTTGTCTTGATTAATCAGTTTTTTTAATTCGTAATGCTACTGCCTAATTAAATCTAGAGATCATATTCTAGGTTATTCAATGGTTAGGTTTGATTAATGATCGTATCTTAATTAAACACTATCTAGAAAAAAAACTCAGATTAATTATTAACTCATGATTAATAGTTATTAGGAGAGGTTTAAGAACAACAAATCAATGAAATATGATTAATTAAGGTGTAGGCCCAGATTGAACCAAAGAATCGAGTCCCTACTGAATTTCTGACTTTTATCATTTTTTGCATATTTTTTTTAATTTGTTTCATTAGGTTAGCTTTATTTTATTTTCTTATTCCAAAATCCAAACTTAACCCCCCCCTAAACACCGATAAATTTTATTTCATAAACTTTGCACACTTTCTTTGTAGAATCGACCTAGACTCACCACTACTATAGTAGTAGTTTAGTTTTTATTTTGACTAGTGTAATGATGCGCGGTCAGTTTGATATGTCTCTTCCAGAAAAAAAAAAAAAAAGCTTTGCTCTATGGAAATCAACTTTGGTAGAACTTTTTTTAGACATTCAGCAAATACCTTTGTGATAATCTTATTAGCAAAAGTGCATAGGCTGATAGGTATAAAATCTGAAAATGTGGACGAGGAGCTTCTTTAGCAATAAAGATATCAATGTTCATTCCATAAATTTTGGAATTGGAACACCCATAAAAAAAATTCCTGAACGGCTTTAGTCACATCCTGCGCTATGATATTCCCGCAGTATTTTTGGTTAGACCACGAAATGTTTTAAGAGGGTCCCAACTATAGGAAAGTTCCTTTAAGACATCCACTCTCAGACCAATCCCCGCTTGCACCGGATCAGCCCGTAAGGAGTAAAGTGTTGGCCAAACAGATTTTTCCATTTTCAAGACTCGAACTCGAGACCTTTAGTTAAGGGATGAGAGTGCTGAACTACTCACACCAACCTGTTTGGTTTTCCCGCAGTATTGATAAAAGATCAGCGAGAAATCATAACGTCCAATAGCACCGTCAAAGTCAAATACGGTCAATTTCACCTCCTCAATTTCAACTAGTTTCAACAAATTCTGATTGTCCTCGTGAGATTTTTCCATTAGAATAGTACTAAGGATTTTCTGTATTGCATTATTATCAACATCACGTTCAGGTTTTAAGAGACAATTGAAGAAACAAACCGCTTCTTCACCGAATTCTGCTTGGTCATCAATCCATTGCCCTCGTTCATTTTTTATCCTTAATATATATATGAGTTTTACTGTGGCGTGCTTTCCTAGAAGCATGAAAGAACTTATTGTTATTATCATCCTCTTTAAGCCATTTAATCTCATTCCAAAAATTTTCTTCATCCACGAGGGATCTAAGTAATTTTTTGTGGGCTTCTTTTAATGCAATCTCTTCCTAATTTCTTGGAGACGCTTCAATATCATCCTCAAATTTTCTAAAATCCTCTTCTGCCTTGCTGGAATTTGTGAAGATATTGCCAAATATTTCCACATTCCATACTTGTAGGTTCTTTTTTAGTCTTTTTAATTTAGACATAAGACCATACATACCATAACTGTCAACAGGCTCATCCCAACTTTCTTTAACAATAGTCATAAAATCCTTTCTTGTCATCCACATTTTTTAGAAGTGAAAAGCACTAATGTCATTCCCACTATCCTGAGGTTTTATTCCAAAAAGTAAAGGATTGTGATCTGAGGTTGCACGACTAAGAATGTTGATTTTCAAAGCTTGAAAACTTGACTACCATTTTGTGTTGCAAAGAATACAGTCAAGTTTCTTTCACACTTTGCATATATAAAGGTAATAAAAGCAAGTGATAATTCACCATTTGGATTCCTTGAGGAAATAATAAAATTGATACTCCTGGCTATAATGGTATTTATCTTTTAGAACTTTCAACTCCTCCTTGATGACTATAAAATTAATCAAAAACTTTATAGGCTTTAGACCTATGATCCTTTATTTCCTAATCTCTTCTAACTACTTCCTTATAACCATGTAACTTAAGTTTGAATTTAAATGGACTTCTTTCATCCACTAGTTTAGATTAGTTATAATCGACAAGTGGTCAGAGCAAAAATGTTTACTAAAATTAGTGAAACTAATAGGGAAGTTTACTAGCCAATGAAAATTAGTTAGTAGCCAATCCAATTTTTCTTGAAGTAACCATTCCACATTTTGATTATTGCACCACATAACTTGCCAATATATCTAAGATTCAAGACTGCCATCTGGTGAAGACAATTTAGTAATTCTTCATTGCAACTTTTATTATTGGATTTAAACCTTCTACTTCGTGAGAGGTAAAATTGTAGTTAAAATATCCTAAGAGAATCCATAGTGTTGCCCCTCCTATTTGAATGCTCATAGGAAACTAGTCATTAGCGTTAATAAATACTCTTATGGACTCGATGTAAGACATACACCTAGCCAATGAATCTATACCCTAATCGAACTAATTATCAAAGATTGTTTTGCAATCATTTTTTTTCTTATCATCACAAGTTCATACAAAATTTACTAATAATGTAATAAGATCATTTCATGAATTTTAATCAAGTTACCCCACACGTTTGTTTTAATTAAATATAAGATTTAAGTGGAAGATTAAATGAATGATAACACTCTAAATTTTATGATAAGTTAACAAGACTCCCAAATAATGCTTTTTATACTATAATAACAGACATATTGATGTATTAAAATATAAATTATATTACATCTTAATTTGACAAATGTTCCATGTCAAGATCTTCCTTTTTATTTGAAAACTAAATTTTAATAAATTGAAACAAATTCATGTATAATTAAAACAACGAAGTACAATATAAAGTACAGAAATTAACTTGAACAAGTTACATGGATTGAAATAAAGATAACTTAATGGCTCTCTCTGAGCGCTGTAGTTAAAAGCAACCAAATCTGTTTCACTAATTAGTTCACAGTGCTATAAACTAGTAATAGATAAGTTGTTGGGAGGTTATTCAATGTTGCTAGACTTGTTCATTTGGTGATAGAAATTCCATTTCATCCTTCCTCAAATATTCCATAATGAATATAGATCCATATTGATATGTAATGCATTGATTTTCACCATTATTAACTTTTTTATCTAATTACTTAGCACCAATACCATCATATTCATCTCCTATTGAGTTTGTTAAAATGCTCTCTTATTTATTTCCCTCCAATTAGCTTTATGTTAAATAGTTTCTAATAAGATATGATTTGAAATTTGTAAGAACATACTAACACAATGATGATATCTATGATGCTTCTAGAATAATAGACGTTGCTCCATCTCAGGGCTTTTCCCTAAATGAATTTAGGGATTTCATAGTTCCTTATGGATTCTAACTCTAGGTTATATAAGCAACAAATGTTGGTTATTGCATCTCCCTTAATACTATCATTTGTAGGAAGTTTCCCTTAACTGCAAATTATAGAATGAAGTTAGCTTGAGGTTTACAAACCTAGTCCTAAACTAACCAAAGAATCCTTAAATTTTTCAGATAGGGTCTAAAAGGGATAAGCATGATTTACTTATGAATTTTTCAAAAGCGTTAGCTTTCTAAAAGATCTTATCCTTCATATATGAATTTGGCCTATAGTTAAACACATTGGCCATTATCTCATTAAATCCTCTTAGTTGACAACTCTATTATATTACTCTCACTTTTCCCTTAACTTTGGCTTGATTAGGCTGAAGATGCTTGAGTCGTTAAAAGTAAGGGATCTTCAACAATAGCCCAAACTTGTGCTAATTATCAAATCAAAGATAGGTGTCATTCCCATTTCCATTGAGGCTTTCAATGTGCTAATGCATTATGTGCTTAAGTTTTAGTATTTGTATAAGCATCCAAGAAGAGTGTTTAGATCTCCATTTCCCTTTACTATATAGATGATTGTTTAGATCTCCATTCCAAATGAAGTTTTAAATAGATTTATCTTTGTTCTTAATGATACTTTAGGTCAAATATAAATGGGAGGTTTAGCGCATATGATTGTTATTGAAAATAGATAGAATAAGTTGAAGCCTTCTAGCATATGAAAAGTGTTTATTATTCCAATCTAAGATAAGAGAGGTTGGTGATGCATGTCAAATGCACTAGAAAATAAACCTCACTCTACACAACTAATTTTATAGCAGTGGTGAGTAGGGATCTTATCCACAAAGAGTGTGTGTAAAGCTTTTGTAATGAAAGGAATTAGTGTTTAGGATATAGGGCTTTCACTGGTTTCGAATTACAAAATAAAAGTAAATTAAACTAATGAAAGCAATTTAAATGAAACAATAAAAAAGATAGAAAATTAATGAATGATTTTGGAATCCGATTCTTGGTTCAATCTCAACCAACATATAAATAAACATGATTCGTTGTCTTGTTGTTTTCATACCTCTCTTAGAAACTATTAATCATAGATTAACAATAAACTTTGTTAACCCCAGTTTTTCCTTAGGTTGTTTTTAATTAAAATAATCTCTTTAACTAAACCTAGCTATCAAACAACCTAGAAAAAGCTCTCTAGATTTAATAGGATAATGATCTTTGCGAATGAGGAAAACAAATTAATCTAGGAAACAACCATACAAACTCGGGTAATTTAACCTATGTTACGTCATCCCTTAAAGATTCAACACCATTAATTACCACAAATGAATCCAAAACGCAACTATTATGTATTGTAATTGAGATTTTAGCAATGGGTTTATATAAAAACAATCAAATAAAAACATTCAGATCATCCTTACACAAATGCCTCAATCAATAAACAAAGAATAACATCAACAATCCCTAAAAAAGAGAGATTCAACAATACACATTGAAGATATTCTCAAATGAGATTGTCGGCTTCGATTTCACCTTCGAACCAAAGAAGGAAGATTATCCCTCCATAAATCCCAAAGAATTTAAATTTATGTCACCCCTTATGTTTTAAAAATGATCCACACCATGTTTGGTCGCTCAAATTTCATTGTATAGTAAACATTAAGGCTCTTGGGAGATACACGATTGGATACATGGCTGATATCCAACCGTGTATGTTAACAATTCAACATATTTCAAACGGATACATGATTGTGTATCTCCCATGTCATTTTGAATTGTTGTTCTTATTGCAATTTCTTATCCAATCCTCATCCTAATCCATCTCCTTCATGTTCCATAAAGATAGGTGAGTTTGAATATCAAGAGGATGGCTCAAAGAATATGCCTTTAACTCATTTTAGCTCATGAACTTCTAAATTGTATCTGAAATCAAATACGAACCAAAATGAGTTCCTTAAGAATTTCACGACAATATTCACTAAATTTTAAGGAATGAATGTATAAACAATTAAGCACACATTAATTGGCACTCCTTGTTAATGACTAATAGTAGTTATTAGCACTCTAAGATATTTTAAATAGGGCATCTTTAATTCCAATATAGCAAAAGAAGCTCAAGCTTCATCATAATTAAGATTTTTTTCTTGATACAAAAAGGAGCTCTTCTCCTAATTGGTTCTTAAACTTGACATCACATTAAGCTATTTCGTCGCCTCTATTAGCACCTTGATATAGTCCTCTTCAGTTGCACATAGGATCATGAGGTCATCTACAAATGATAGATGTAAAATATTTTTTATTGTGATATTTAAAGATTATATTTTTCTCTTATGTTGTGGTCAATTAATCTAGAAAATGTCTTGATGCTGATGACAAATAAGTAGGGGATAAAGGGTACTCTTACCTTAATCCTTGCCACTGAAAAATACACTAAAGGTGGTGGTTGTGATAACACATTCTGATCTAACTAGTGAATTTAGTTATGATGCCCATTACTTCCATTGTTTACAAAGTAAAAGACCATGCAACTAAGTCAAAGGTCTTGTGAATGTCTATTTTAATTGAGCAACTCTTGATTTTCTTACTACTATGATAGTCCTTAAGCAACTTTTAGTTCAAAAAAAAAGTTCCCAGTGCTCCTACCCTGTATAAATGCACTTTGACCTGGATTAATGAAGTCTTTGAGAGAATTTTTTAGCCTATTAGAAAGTACCTTAGTCAACATTTTGTATAAAATATTACAACAAGAGATATGCAAGATGGAAGGATTAGTTTTCTTTGGGACTAGGCAAATGTAGGTGTTATTAATTTCCCTTAACATGCTACAACTGGAAAGGAGTTCAAGGATAGCATTGGTTGTATGAGTTCCTCTTAAGTTCCATGGCTTTTGAAAGAAATAGGTATTTAATCCATCTAATTTAGGTGCTTTCTTTAGTTTAAGGCTCTATACTACTTTTTTTAGATCCTCATCATTGAATTAAGCAGTTAGAGATTTGGCTTGCTCTTCCTTGATTAGAGGAACAATGAAATTCTTAAGTTCTTGTATATAGGATCTTACTATTGTTGTTGAGCCAAGTGCTCTTGAAGTGTAAGTAAACAACTTCCTTCAGCTCAAGTTAAGAGGTTAAAGGAGTGTTATTAGGGTCTAGTAAGGAAATAATCCTACTTCTTTTTCTTTTGAATATTGTGATATTGTTAATGAAACTGATGTTTCTATCTCTATTTTTTAGCCAGAGGACTCCTCTTTGTTTCAACATTGAGGAGTGGCATTCTAAGGCTTGTGTATATTCTAAAAGTGCCCCCTTTTCTAAATGCAAGAGAGTGACATCTCTTAGATTAGCATAAGCTCTAGTTTGGATTTGGTCCAATTTCTAGCTTTTAGGGTTTAAACTTTCCACGATGTTGTTAACTTTCTTCTTTTGATAGCATTTAGCTCTTCTTTGACAACTTGGAGTTTCATGAAACATTTGAAAGTCTTAAATCCATTCACTGAAGCCTCCACTCCTTTAGAAATTGTATCAAAATTTTCTAAGAAGTTAAACCTAAGAGGAAAGTGTTGAACTCCAATATATTGATTCATAACGATTCAAATGGGTGAGTGTTAAAATGATAGAGGATTTCCAAAGTTAGCTCTACTATCTAAAAAAATGATTCAATGAAGGGGGACCATTACCCTATCCAATATTTTTCTAATGACCCAAGTCCATGTTGTTTATTACTCAAAGTTAAGAGGTTAGCATCTTGTTTGAGATTAAAAGCTTCTTTTTGCTTATACATTTTGTGAAACCATCATTAAATAGATTGAGTCTCCTATTGTCTCTCTCAACCTTATAGGAGTAAAGAACAATGTTGAAATCTCCTATTAGCAGCTAGGGAAAGCCAAACACCATCATGTATATTACACAAGTCCCTCCATAGAATAGCCCTTCGGAATGCAAAGTTTTTACGTTGTCTAGTACCCTAACTTTCAAGTGAATGTATTGATATGAGTGCTTAGTACTCGAGACTTTAATCAAAGGGGTTGTAGGCCTTAAGTATTCTTCCTTTTATGTGATCTTAGTGGTTGGATAACATGGACTAATCTTTCACAAAAAAATTGCAAACTAGACTAAGATTATTCTTTTCTTATTTTGGTTTCTAGAAGTCTTATCAAAATATGTTTTCTTACGATTATAAAATCGTTAACAAATTAGTTATAAGAAAATTGATACCTCTCACATTCCAAGCAATAATATAGGAATGTTAGTGTTTGAGTCCAGTGTTAACACTTTTCCCTTGACTTTCTTTCATGATCTTCTTATGTTGCTTGCTAAGTTGTCACTTAGTTCCAAATTTATTTTAATGTCTGTTTTTTTTTTTTTTTTTGAAAAAGGAAATTGAATAAATGAAAGAAGAATTAGAGTACATAGGCGTAAGGAATACAAATCAGAAAAAAGATACTACAAAGGTAAGAGGAAGAAAATGAGAAGCTGAGTATCAACATGAAGCCTCAAACAACAGAAAGCACTGACAAAAGAAATTAAGATACAAACCCACAACCCATCAAACAGCAGAGGCCCCCCATACAAAAGTCAGATACGTAATGTTGTGCAAAGATTAGAGCTGCAAGAGAAATGGAGATTTTTGGACCATACAATCTCGCAAATATCAGAGAGTAACAAAGAGAGTAGGCTATCGTGAGACAAAGATTTGAGCTGAAAGCGACGAAGATTTCGTTCTCGCTAAAGCGCATAAATGTCTGTCTGTCAATTTGTAAGAAGAAACTCATTAAAAAGTAAGAATAAAAATATGACAACTCATATTAGTCCAAAAGTCGAATACATAGAATAATCAAGGATGACAAACCAAATCAACCTTAATTTGAAGTTAAACAAAATCAACCTAAACTAATCAACTTTTGATTAGAATTCGAACTTTTTTTTCCCTAAATATTCAGGTTGTGGTCGAACTCGAATTTCAATCTAAACTAACCTAGAACCCGAGCCCTCATACATCTTCTATCAATAAAAACCCTAAAAGTGACGAAAGAATTCGATACCACACCAAATAATAACAAAAATCAAAAAGAGGAACAAGTTTAAAAATGGAGGGTAGATCTAGTTCCGTCTCCTGCATTTATGTCGCCAAAAGAGACCACAGAGTGACATAGGTCAAAGTAAAAATAGCCGTGCCTTTTTCAGGTTTTGGGTTTGATTATTCAATACTATGGTTTTGATGATTGGGAGAGACAAATGTAGTCCCGTGCTAGGCCAAAATGGTTTTTCATAATTAGAACTGCCAAAGAAGCATACGGTCAAGCCGTGCCAAAATGGTTTTTCATAATTAGAACTGCCAATGAGAACAGGTTCAAGCTGGGGATTTATGGAGTTCTTGGCCTCAAAAACCAACATCTATCTCATTATCGACCATGTTAAGAGGTAAATTGTTCCCAAAAGCAGAGGGTCTGCCGTTGGCTACTGTCAATCAAACTTTGTTCGTGTTCTTTTGGGCCTGGGCCAACACAATAAAGTTTCAGGTCAAGAAAAGCATGATCAAAGCTTAGGCTAAGCTCAACCCACCCAACCCAAGGCCCAGTCCATTGCCAACTCAAATGATAATCAACCAGCTATTCAGATTACTTTTAACCCAATATATTACGAGAAAACACAACAAATTGAAATGATTCTCCTTATTGAAAAAAGTTCATCGTAGTTTTACAATTTCTGCACACCACTTAATTGCTCTTTTCTTTCAATCAATGATTTCAAGAATTTCATATCTTTACATCAAGTTGATCATCAATATAGTATATATGTTTAATTTGAACACAAGTATTGTTATATAAATATTAGCTAAGAGATTACTTATAATCATATATTAGTATATGGGTCTACCCAAGCTTAATCTAGAACATTTTTTCAGTTGTACATGGATCTAAAGACCTGACCTTCTGGAGGAGGAAGCTCCTTCATATGGATGATTGATCTTGTAAGGATTGACACTGACATGGATAATAGGTTAATCTCCTGAACAGAAAAGATGTATTACCATATTGGCAGTTTTGACTTTCTCGTTCCTAACCTATTCCACAGGCAATAAGCTGTCACACCTCTGTTAGCACTTGATATATGTTGAACCGTGACAAGGAAAGCCAAAAATCAGGAATCTTGATTAGTGTAAAGCTGGACATGCCTTGGCCAAACTTGACCATAAACGTCCTTTTTACTATATTTTCTATCCCAAGACCAGGGGATATCTGAAATCAAGATAAGAAAAGGCATCAGATGCATGTAATAAGAGAAAGGACCAGCAAAGAAGCAAAGGAAACAATACAATGACCTTCAGAGGAGTATAACCGTGGAGGAAGCTCGTAAGGTACTGGCAAAGGTATGATATGTGAGGATGAATCAGCACTCCCTCGCCATGCCAAGGTAACCAGCATTGATTTCAACAGCTGAGAATGTTCTGAAAATCCACATTTATCCTGAATTTCCCAAAAATTGTGATGTTATTACTTCAGAACAATATATCATTAGCTTAACCCATCATCACTGAAAGTTTGGTAGACCAAAAAAGTCCAAATCAAGCTACTGATATTAGCTGCCAATGATAACATCACCATTTATTTTTCCCTTAAATGAAGTTTATGAATAGATGTCATGGAATGCCCCATGATGAACTTTGTACAATGGTGATTGTGACACAAGGAATGTCATCTCACCTTTCCATCAACCATCTTTCAGCAAGTTCGACAGCTTACAAGAGAGTAAGTTTCTTGACTTGATTTGATATGAAAAATGAAATTTAACTATAACTTCCATGACTAACAATTATAGTATAGAGAGAGGAGCACTGGTACCTCTGATGCACTTGCATTGTTTGTGCACTTGAATCCATTGCCACATCCAACAGCAGATGGCAAAAAGAGCACACCCAGCTGAAATAAAAAATGTGAACGCTATATTAAAACTATAAATTCAGTGAATCAAGAAGCAGGAAACATTCGGCCAGATAGAGTGCAGACATTGCCAGAGAGAAAATAGCAACACCAAACCACTCTCTTTTCTGACTGCAAAATCATGCTATTCAAAAGATATTATGAAGACATTTAATCTCATAGATGTGTGAATTTTAGTGCACATGCACATACCTCATAAGAACGAATCATCAACTGAGAATTATTCTTCTGCAAGGTTCCCCAAGCAGCTTTGCTGAGATTTGCTGAAGTTAACAAGAACCAACTGTTCAAGGAAAGTAGAATTACTAGTTTGACTATGATGAACTAGGATGAAATCTTGTAGTAAAAGTCACGTAAGGATGCAAACAGTTAATTAGAAGCAATCCTTACGCAAGTTTCTGCCCATTGTAACGAGTGAAAGTCTTAATGTGAGGCATTGCACGACTGAAACATTATACAAAAAAAGCAATTACCATACTTAGATAACAAGGAAAACAAGACAAAGTGATACTGGAATGAAACCAGCCATCAATTTCAGGTTCAATTACAACTTCCAAATCAGCAGGTTTATGAAGCTGTAGCTGCCCACAACTTCAAAAGAACATTCAGTTTAGCTTCAACGAAAAATGTAATTGACCAGGCTGTAACTCGATATAAAACGGCAAGGTATGAAATTTTACAGCACCAATCATTATTTTATAAGTCAAATTTCCATTAATAAACAA
>JAOSBK010000002.1:34229791-34255139 GCA_027568895.1 Erythroxylum shatona
TCTGTATAAGCTTCCAAATATATGCTATTTCCTCGGCTGAATAGCACTCCTCTTCCTGATGTTCCCTTTAAATATCTGAGAACACGATGGACTGCCTGAAGGTGGCACTCTTTAGGTTTGTGCATGGATTGACTAATTAAACTTACAATAAAGGCTATGTCTGGCCTTGTTTGAGACAAGTATATTAGTTGGCCTACTAGTCGCTGGTACATCCTAGTGTCCACTGGTGCCTCATCTTCTGCCTCTCCCAGCTTTATTTGGGTCCAAGGGTGTCCCAACAAGTTTACATCCAGTGAAACCTGTCTTTGTCAGTAAATCAATAATATACTTTTGTTGATAGATGGAACGGGCACACGCTTGTGTTTAGCAGGCTCACACACTTCACATTGAAACTCTTCTACCCTATTGCTTGAAAACAAGGAAGGAAACATATTTTTTATAACAAAGAAGGAAGGATGTCCTAGGCGGCGATGGTAGAGCCAAATATTTTTTTTTTCTGAATATGTGAGATGTGTTTCGGATAGTAGGTTGGATGGAGAAATGATGTCTGATTTTTCTTGTTTGGTCGATGTCTCAAGGTAATAGAGGCCATCCTTTGCCCTAGCATGTCCAATCCTCCTCCTCGAATCCCTTTCTTGAAATAAACATAAATCTTGATGAAAGAATACATGGCATTTTGTATCAGAAATTAGTTTTTTTGACAGAAACAAGGTTGGTAGGCAGTTTAGGGATATGAAAGACATTTTTAAGAATCAGACTAGGGGTTAGGTTAATGCCACCAACACCAGCAATAGTTATCAAGGATCCAGCTGCAGTAGATATTTTTTTGTTACCAGAGTAGGGTTTATAGGTTGTGAAAAGGGTTGAGGTATTGGTCATATGGTCTGTAGCTCTTGAATCAATTATCCAGGAACCTTGGGAAGGGGAGTGGACTAAGGCACTTACACTGACCAGAGCGAGTGACTCACCAGAAAATGCACGAGAGTTACTACCTGAAGGAGCAGATAAGTCCCCTGGTTTGTCTAGTTCAAGAGTCAGTATGTTAATTTCTCCCTGGCTCAACTTCCCTGTGTCTAGAGTTGGCTGCTCCTGCTCTGCTGCAGTAGCTGCATGCGCATGCGCCTGTCCACCTTTCTATGTTGTCCCCATCTCTGATTCCACTCTTGATTTATCTAAGACTCTCCTTTCTGTCCCCAATCACGGCTTAGAGGCTTGCCATGTAATTTCCAACATTTATCCCTTGTGTGCCTAGGTTTTTTGCGGAATGTGCACCACAATTCATCAAGTTTTTGCTTTCCATATCTTCCTCCTTCAATTCTGCCCTGTTTGGCAGCCACCATTGTGCTACTTTCCAGTGTTTGATTATCACATAACCATCCTTCTACTTTCTTATCCTCAAATAAGTGCTACCACCTCATTTAAAGATGGAACCTCCTGTTGCCTTAATATTTGGACCCTGACCTGATCATATTCAGGGTTCAATCCCACAAGAAAATCATATACTCTGTCTTGTTCCACAAAATTCTTCAGTAGAGCAGCATCTTTAGAGCATCTTGTTTGTAGCATCTGATAATGATCCAATTCCTCCCATAATGTTTTCAACTGGTTGGCATATTCTGTCATTGACTTACTCCCGTGTTTTGTTGCCATTGTTCTTACTTTCACCTCATATATTTGGCTGCATTTTTGGCCTTTGAATATGTCTAATGAAGTGTGTGCAGTTGACAAGAACATGCACATATCACTAATTTCAGGAATCATGGAATTCCACATCCATGGTATGAGTCCTCATCCCAAGCTTCAAACCGTGGGTCCCCTTCCTTAGGACTAGTTCCATTTAGATGGCTCAACCTCGTCTTTCCTTTCAAGGTTGTTCGAATAAACTGAGACCATTTCAAATAGCTTTTGCCATCCAGTTTGAAGGCTGGTTGGATGGTAGGCAAATCCCCCAGAGGAGGTTGCCCTAGGGAGTTTGTCATTCCCTGCTGCACACTTGTTCCCTCAATTTCTGACATCTTTTGGGATTAAGGACAATTGATATGATAATATGGAGAGGAGGAGAATAAATCATACCAGCAATGAAAGCTGATACAAAGAGAATTATTGGAATTGTAGGTAGAATTTCCAGCAATCAAAGCTAGATGAAAAATGGCAGTTATTGATCTAACAATGAAGGTCAGATTAGAAGAGGATGAAACTTGCAGTTGAATTGATCTCCTTGTGTCTTTGATACCATGTCAGGAAACTACAAAGAATTTTGGTAGAGAGACTGCATTCGTCCACACTATGCAACAGGGGTTATTCCCCTTTTTAAATGTACACGGTTCACCCCTATTTATAGTTATTGAAATAATAATTATCTCTAATAACTGTCTATCTCCCCTAACTGCATTCATCCACGCTATGCAACAGGGGTTATTCCCCTTTTTAAATGTACACGGTTCACTCCTATTTATAGTTACTGAAATAATAATTCTCTTTAATAACTGTCTATCTCCCCTAACTGCATTCATCCACACTATGCAATAGGGGTTATTCCCCTTTTTAAATGTACACGGTTCACCCCTATTTATAGTTACTGAAATAATAATTATCTCTAATAACTGTCTATCTCCTCTATCAATTAAGGGAGAATATTCTGAATTAATATTTAATTATTTTTACAAATGTGATGATACACAATCTCTTATTTTAGTTATGAGAATTCTATCTATTTCTCATCTTAAAGAAGAGATAAAGGATGTTCTTAATGAACAAATTGTGCTAATGCTTGTATTTAAAAAATATTTTTGACCTCGAAATGTTTAGTGAAGACATTTTTAGGTCACTTTTATAAACTAAAACAAATTTAAGGTTGTGCTCTAAATTTTGTTAAGATTAAAGCTAATACAAGAGTATGAGGATATACTAAAGTCTTGTCTATTTTGGTCCTCAAATTTCCATCAAATTTTACGAATTTCATGATGTTGATTTTGATCTTTACTTGGTTTCTTGATGTAATGCAATCTTTGTTCAAGTGTTCAATTGATTTTGTTAAAGATCTTTTGGTAATTTTTTGACCATCATTCTACATTCTAATCTTTTACATGAATTAAATTTATTAGTAAGAAAATGTTTTATAATCATAACACTTAGGATTGGAAACTCTATTCAATGAAATAATTACATAATATTGTTAGTAAAAGTGTTGTTGTGAAATCAAATTTGGGTTGGTCCTTGAACTTATACATGCATGGATATTTGGAAAAGGAAAAAATGTTTTTACTTTTATGGTTGAGTTTTTGTTCTTTGTAGCTATTCAACATTATATTTATGGTCAATGTAGCTGTATGTTAAATTGTCATTTAACCATTCAGGGCAGTGCGGATTGCACCCTTCTCCAATAGACTTGCTTATGCAGTGGCGCCAAGTATTCAAAGGCTCAGATGCTTAGCCAATTTTGAAGCATTGAGATTTTCAGAACCTATAAGAATCCTTGCAGAGAAAATGGTTGACCGAATGGTTAAGAATAGCTCGCATATTGGGGGGAAATATGTTTCAGTGCATCTTCGATTTGAAATGGTTTCATCCCATTTTCTTGCATTCTAACATACACTATTACGATATTGCTTTATTGATCACATTTTATCCAGTTTGAGATGCCAATTTTATTATGTGCAAGGATATGGTTGCATTTTCTTGCTGTGAGTATGATGGTGGGGAAGATGAGAAACGTGAGATGGATATTGCACGAGAAAGTAGTTGGAGAGGAAAATTTAGGAGAAAAGGCAGAGTAATACGACCCGGAGCAAATCGGATGGATGGAAAATGTCCGTTAACTCCTTTGGAGGTATCCCACAACTCTATTTGTCCTTTTTTTATCATGAAAATGATTTTCTTTTATCATTTTCTGCAATGATATAGGTTTTGTTGTAAGATCAAATTAATACTTGATTCTCATTTTTGATACATAACTTGAACTTAATTAAGAGTATTTGTGATACATTGTTGAATTTTCAGTTAAAATTTCATGCATATTTTTTTTCTTAGCTATTTAGAAATGATAAGAGATTAATATATTTTTGTACTCCAACTATATTGAGCTTCCTAATTAATTCCTAATTAAGGACCTCTACTAATTCTTTTTATTTAATAATTCATTGTTTGTAATTATGCCAGCCAAGTGCATTTCTTACTCTACTAATGGAGTGGCATATGTAGCATGCCATCTCATAAGAAAATTGACATGGACATGTGGATGTCAAATAAGACAAGATCCAAAATTATGCTAATGCATACATGGTTAAATTGGGGTCCACTATTCCATATGGCATAACACTTAAGTGAGTGGCATAACACTTATGTGAGGCTCAAAAGTAAGTCCTATTTGTATATGAATTTCAAATATGGAGAAAACAACATTCAAGGATAAAGTTGAAGGCCAATTCTTCTTCTCTTTTGAAAGTTTGTTAGCTTATTGACTGATTCAATCTTAGTTAGGTTATAGATATAAAGGTGTAGAACAACACAGAAACAAAAAAGAAGAGTTTCTCATTTCTTTCATTGATTAGATTCTCTAACTTGTTCATGTGATGTTATCCAAAGGAAGGTACATTAATAGGAGAGTGAAGCCTTTAAAGTGACGAAAACCATGAGAAGGTTAGTGTTAGAGTATCTCATATGGACTAAACATGAAAATGTTAAAAGAGTTTATAAGTTGTAATGCCCAACTAACCAAATAACTAGTTCTAGTTATTTTGGCAATGGTTGACTCAAGCTTAATTCTTGTTAATGAGTTCTGCACTCTACTCATATTAAAAATTCTAATATGGTATCAGAGCAGGTTTGGTCCAGATTCTTAATTTCCCAGTTGTCCGTCTAGATGTCCAGTCCCAGCAGCTCAGTCTGATTACCGCTGTGTTTATTTCAAGTGACAACTGGATGTCCAGTCCTAGTTGCACTTGAGGGGGAATGTTAGAGTATCCCATATTGACTAAACATGAAAATGTTAGAGTTTATAAGTGGTAATGACAAACTAACCAAATGATTAGTTCTAGTCATTTTGGCAATGGTTGACCCAAGCTCAATTCTTGTTAATGGGCTCTACACTCTACCCATATTAAAAATTCTAATAGTTAGCTTTTAGGTTTGTTATTAATATTCCTTTTTAAAGCTAGAATCAATATTAAAGTCAAGGAAAAGTGGAGTTGGAAGGTGCAGATGAAAAAGATTTCAAATTTGTTTTCAATCCTACTATTAAATTTTCTTAATCAAAATTCCAAAGTTGAAATTCATGTGTATAGGACTTGCATTTGGGCCTGACGTTAGTGTTGTACCATGTATCATAGTCTACCTTAATTTAAACATGTAAGTACTAGCAAAATTTTGGATTTTGTGTTATGTGATGTCTACATGTCCACATCATTTTCCTTATGACCTGTGTGCCACATACATCCTTTTGAACTTTAACTGAAGATATTTAATTGAGAAAATTACTAACCTTAAAGGATTCACTTAAAAATTTCTTACTAGAGGTTCATGATTAAGAAATCAAGCATAATAGTACTAAAAATATCTTAATTCAAATTATAACCTAGGACCAATGACATTAAAAAAAAAGTGTTGGAGGTTGGAAGTTGTGGAAGATTTATTGCCTTACCATTGATTATGAAAGTGTAGCATGTTGATTTAATTAACTATGAATTTATCTTTTTGTTGCTTTTGAAGCGTATAAGCAAGAATGGTGCTAAAATAGTTAATAGCCAAAATTTTCCTGCATTTGTTTTCCATTGGTGGCTTAACTTCTGAATGGCATTGGGAATTCATTCACGAAATAACATAATTAGGATTTATTGAAAAAAGGAATAATAGAGAATCTAGATCAATTGTTTCATTATATCATTAGGATTATTCATGTGAATCTAAATCAATTGAAAAGATGTCACTCTCATAACTTGGAATCACTAGCAAAATTGAGAATGGACAATGTAGGAGGGTACCATGCATTGCCTCAAAAGGAGAAGTTTGAATGTTGAATGAAAGCTTATGTTGTACCACTATTTAGCTAGTTGAAGCGGTTGTAGCGACTTGTGAGGATAGTCACTAGCCATGCAATGAAGATAAGTTTCTAGTGTCCTATTCGATACCTCTATTCAACCATTGGTTTTTGGGTGATAAGTGGTTGAGATTTACAAAGCAACTCCTAGAATTCTTAAGAATCTTGCTAGAAAGCATTGGTAAATATTGGATTTCTATAACTGGGAATAGTTTGAGGTATACTATGAAGCTTATGCACCTTATCACTATTGTTATCACTTAATTTCCTTAATATATGGGTAGTCCTTAAATGAAATCATGTTGATTTTAGTCCAAATCAGTGAGGACTAGTAAGAGGCTACAATAAGCCAAGACATGTTAAAGTTTCATATTTGGTTCTTTGACAGACCACACACCTCCTGATATTTAATATCCCTTTGTATGTTCTTCCAAACAAAAAATAAGATTGCAACCTCTTATATATTCTCAGGAATCTAGAATGCCCCCCCATTAGATAGTCATGGAATTGTGCAATGATTTTTAACCTCAAAGTTGGATCAATCCTTCCACTAATTGACCTTTCCAAGTTAATAGCTTATTTGATCAACTATATGCTGACCCTTGAGCTTGTCCTCCTAGTATTTTCCTCAAAAGATTCTGTGTTGAAAGATCCTTCTAACTCTCCTTAATCTCCTATAATAGATTCGTATTATTTGTTATAAATATTGGAAACTGCTAGCAAATAATTATGTACTTTTCACCTTTATCACTGACTCCATTTTCAACATCCTAGTTAAAGATAGTATCCAAGAATGTTAATTTGGGGCTTGATACAATCTCAAGATCCTTGTAGCCTTTATCTAATAGTAAGAATTAATTAAACATGGAAAGTTGATCTTAGGAATAAACAAGAAATCATATAGATCTAACTTTTCCTAATACTCCCCCTTAAGTCCTCTAAGCTTGTTACATATAGATTTCACATGAGAACCCCCAAAGCCTTGATGAATAAACCAGTAAGTTGGTCTTCTTACTTGACATATAGAGTCCTGATCATTCCTTCTTAAAACATTTGACAAACAAAGTGATAATCCTCGTCAATATGTTTGGTTCTCTAATGGAAGATTGGATTAGAAGCAATATGAATGGCTGCTTAATTGTTACACATCATCTTCAATGGAGATGTGTGCGTAGAATTGAGTTCTCCAAGAAAATGCCTTAGCCAAATCAACTCACATGTAGTATATGCGATGGCCTTGTACTTAGACTCAGCATTGAAATGTGTAATAATTGATTGTTTCTTGCTTTTCCATGACACCGTGTTTCCACCCATAGATACAAAGTAGCCTGAAGTAGACCGGCGGTCATAAAAACCTACCCAATCTGCATCTATATATTCTCAAATTTTTGGTATGGCCATGGTTTTGTATAGAAGACCTTGCCTTGGCGAACCTTTCAAATATCTCAAAATCCTAATATTTGCTTCCCAATGGCTCGTTCATGGAGACTTCATAATTTGACTTACTCCATTTGTAACAGAAAGGAGGATTTATGGGTGAAATGGATACACAATGTATTTATTAAGCACAAAAGTATCTGGATACTACAGTCAAGGCAGAATATGTCAAGCACTCTTAAAGAAATTCTCGAAACCAGGCAATGGATGCAAAGTTAGGTGTTCCATAGGATTGGGAATGGAGAAAGCATGTTTTTTTGGATTGATAATTGGCACTGTAAAGGTCCTTTATATAAGGTGGAGGAGGTACAAGGCTTGAAATTGCTGGTGAATCCAACTACCAAAATAAGTATGCTTATTCGGAATAATCAGTGGATATGACCATTCCGCAATAGTAGGAGTGCCTGTCTCATCATGGAAGAGTTGCTTTGATGTCAGGAAGGAGGGCAGGATGAAATTCAGTGGCTAGCAAATAACTCAAGGAAGTTCAACACAAAAGCCTGTAAAATACTGTTACTGGCTACACAGAGCACAAGGCAGGAATGGGAAACATTAGTATGAGATAGTGATCTTAATCTAGCTCACTCATTCATCTTATGGATGGGAATCAATGGAGGGTCGCTTACAAGGGATAAGATCAGGTTCTCCATTAGCAATTTGAACTGTGAGTTATATAATGAGGAATTGGAAAGTTTGGAACACCTCATGATTAGAGGTATACCAGACAAGTCTGAAATTGGTTGCAAAACATACTCAACGTGGTCCGACAAATGGATTCTTGAAGTGAAGCTATTGCTTGGCTGGTAAAAATTAGAGTGCATAATGCGGCTGATCTCAAAGCTATTAGATTAAGTTGGACAGCCTTGGTGTACCGCATATGGAAAGAATGCAATTGCAGAGTATTCAAACAAGAAAATACAAGCAATGAGATGGTTTTTCAGGCCATCATCCTACATTGCAGATTGGCTATGTTAGCCAGAGGAATAGCTGCAAATCTGACAAATAACAAGAGCAGGTGGGGATTGGAGTAATACTGGACTAAGTGGTCTCACAAGTTCCCTCGTTCTCAAGATTTAGACGATTACTAGGAACCATAATTCTCTGTAATTTAGATTCTATGGATTATACTAGTTTTGTCCTCTAGATTGTATATATTTTCTTATAATGAAATCTATTAATTTTCGAAAAAAAAGTTATTTGGACGAGTAATAGTCAAATAATTCAATTTACCAACAAATCTTCCATACCTATCTGGATCTTCCAAATACTCTCATTTCTCATCATCAAGTTTAATATTTGACTCCAAGGCACTATCAACTAGCTTAGTTCCCAATAGTTCTATTTCCTTTAGAAGGTCAAGGATATACTTTCTTTGAGATAGGCAAATCCCCGTTTTCAACCTTACTCCCTCGATACCCAAAAAATATTTTAGTGAACCAAGGTCCCTTGTTTGAAACTTGGTTTACAAGAAAGACTTTAAAGGCTAGATTCCTAATTTATCATTACCAGTAATAACAATATTGTCAACATTAAAACACAGAATGATCTATCACACCACATCAATGGAGACCAAACTCCATAACCTTTATCAAGTTTTTGGTGACTGTTTTAGATCATATAGAGACTTGTTAAGGAAGCACACTAGCTAGTCTCCCCTTAAACAATGAACCATGGTGGATACTCCATAAAAATACTCCTCAAGATTATTGTAAAGGAAAGCATTTTTGACGTCGAGTTGATAAAGAGCCCAATTATGTGGTTGCTAACATAATGAAAATAGAAACAAATGTCAATTTGACCATTGGAGGGAAGATCTCAGTATAGTCGACACCATACACCTGTGTTTATCTCTTCGCTACCAATCAAGCTTTAAACAATTAACCATGTTGTATGATTGTCTTTAACATTAAACACTTTGTGACAAACCACCACTATCTGATCATGTAAAAATGTAACTAAGTCCCATGTATTATTAGTCTACAGAATTAACATCTCTTCTTCCATGGCATGTCCTCATCTAGGATACTGGTATAGAAGATAAAGTGGACACAGAAGCAGAATATGATGGTGATAATGAGTCATAGGGGGCAGTTTAAGATAGGGTGAGATGTATAAGACTTTCCTTTATGAAGAGTAATTGGGCAATCAAGATCATCATATGATGGATTTGAAGACGAAGAAGATGGTGGTGATGAGCTTGAATCTTCTGGTTGTACTTTATGATGAGTGCATCAAGTGTAAACCTACAAATCAGGATGAGATAGACATTTGAAAGGAATAGGATTAGTGTTAGGAGCAAGTTCATAAGTGATAGAATTAGGATCTGGAGTAATATGATTGGTATTAGTTTGGGAAGGAATAAAGGGAATTACTAGACACTCATCAATGTTAGTAAAGATATGTTGAGCCTCAGAAAAGTATGTGTCTTCAAAGAATGTAACATAAGCCCAAAAAAAAAAAAACCAATTCAAAGAAGGGTTTAAACTTTTGTACCATTTTTGTAGATGAGAGTCCACTAGGAAAATGCATTTTATAGCCTTTGGGCCAATTTATTTGTACTAGGTTGAAGCTAATGAACAAAATAGACACAACTGAATACTCGAGGATTAATAGAAAAAGGATCTTGACAAAGAAAGAGGGTAGAGAATGGAATTTTACTCACCACACATAATATGACATTCAATTGATTAGAAAACATGCAGTGTGTACATCTTCTCCCTAAAAAATGTGTTAGATTTTTCTTTCAGCTACCTTGTTATGTTGAGAAGTGTATAGGCAGGGAGGTTGATGCTAAATACCTTATTGCTGCAAGTAGTTGGATAATGAATTAGAGAAATATTCTCTAGAATTATCACAATGAAGAATGTTGATTTGGCTATTTAAATGATTTTGAATTTTAGCATAGAAAGAACAAAAAATAGAGAAACTCTAAATGATCTTTCATTAGATATAAGTAAGTTATTTGAAAGAAATCATCAACAAAAATTATGAAATATTGAAATCTCAACTTGGACTCCAAATATTTTTATGGACATATTGGAGATTATGATTTGATTAAGAGGATTTGAGGATTATGATTGTGATTTGATCGAGTATTTTTAGGGATTATAATTGTAACTTACCTTATATGAATAAGATGATCTAGTATATAAAGGGGGTGGGAGCTGCCGATTTCAACAAACTCACACAATCCCTCTTCTCTCTTCTTAATTCATATCATGGTATCAAAGCAAGTTTTCTAGTCTTGCCTCTAATTTTTCCTTCATTCTATCACAGCTGATAACCCATAACCAAACTTTTCTATAAAAAATTAATACTAACCTTAACAATCTAACCCAAAAACAGTTAGCCTATATTGGAAAATACAATTCTACCCTTAATTACAAATAGTAACCAACAAATTGCCTTTCCTCCTCACAAGCACCACAACAGATGAAAATGAACTCGAACTATGCCTATGATCCCTTACTTGATCATGTCTTGCACTATCTCCTAAATCTCATCAACCCTGCCACTATTCCCTTCGTATAATTGCAAATAACCATTTTGAACACCCAACACGATGCCAATTCCCATTAGTTTCATTTGTTGGTAATTAGCTAAGGTCACTTCTACCATAACTTGAAATGAAATAGTTGGGTTGCTAATGAACATTCTCCAAAATCTCATCATTTTCAACCTATTCTATCTCATCTTCTATTGCATACATGTGGAATTGTTTCTTCTTAGATTTGTGATTTAACTTCTCATCACACCAAAAATTTATGCCTTTAGCTCCCCTTTCAATTATTCTTCTTAGATTTGTCCAAGGAGAAAAAATTGTTCTCAGTGATAAAAACATCCTGTCAATTATCCTCCATCAAATTGTGTAGACTCCACTTTCCTAAAACATGTTGGAGCTGAAAAACCACCCTTAAAATGAATTATGTGGCTTTCTTAACTTCATCTTCTGTAAGCATATTTTGCTGGGTAGACTACTGGGGCAATTGGGACACCCACCCATTAAAGTCTTCAATGGTTCTTTTGGACTTCATAGCAATTTCTCAAAATTGTTTTTTCATGTTTTCCTCCAAATACATCACATTATTTGATCTAGCTCCTTTTGCCATTATTGATTCAACTCTACCCACTTTTAACAACAATAACATCCCAGTAGAAGTCTTGCTAAGACGCAAGTTCTGGGGAGGTCTAGAAGTATGCAACCTTACTCATAGCTCGTCTTGTCAATGTTTGCTATAGTTGAGAGGTTAGCCCTGAGGGTCATAGAGTCTATAATCAAGGAAGTTGTTGTTTGCAATGAAATGAAATCTAGATTTGCTTATGTTGATAAACCCATAAGAAAAAGAGCCAAGAAAAAAGAAAAAGAAAAGTTTTTGACAATTGTTTGTTGATAACAAAATCCAAAAATATAAATAAATAATTGCATAAAAATTAACAATAAATAAGAATAAGAATAAAAGATTCATAATCAAATGAAAAGACAAAGAAATAAAAATAAAAATAAAGAATAAAGAATAATAAAAATATAAAATAAATAGAAAGGATAATATTAATAAAAATAAAAATGTAAAAATAAAAAGTAATAAAATATTACAGTAAAGATAAAAAAGATATAGAACAAAAATAAAAGATCAAATAATGGATGGAAAAGAATCAAAGATTGTTCAACAATTGCAAAATTAATAATCATGCCTTAGGTGTAATTAGGCGGTATTCTGTATATATTTCTATGTTAGAACTTCTTTTAATGACCTATACATTTTCTTAAGAGAAATCATGGTTGCTTACCAAGCTGTTGAAAATATGAGCCATTATTTTAGAGGAAGATGGAATCTTTAGTATCTTAGGTTTTGATTTCTAGTAGTCCTTGTGGATAATAGTTTGAAAGATTAATGCAATCTTACTAAACTTGTTTGGTACAACCTTTTAAGGTCTCCTTTGGATGCCTTTCATGACTTTTCAATGAATTCATTTAATTTCTCAAAAAAAGAAATGAAAGATCAAATAATTAAATAAATAAACAAACAAGAAAAATACAAATAAATAAATAAAATAAACAAGCAATTGAAAAAAATGTTTAAGCTAAGTGAGAAAATATTAGGGATAAATAACTAAGGCAGAAGTGTTATAGATAGAATGTTTAGGCAACTCACTTTTCAAGAATTGAATTGCACTAATACTGAATGGTATAACTATTTCCACTGCAGACATGGAATCAAGGATTCATGCATTCAAACCACACTATCAAGTCACTGCATTTACTTAATAAGAACAAGAATAAGAGTGAAGTTATAGAGAGAGAAGTTAATAGAGATGATTCTGTTATCAAAAGCTAGTTAATAACTCTGTACAATGACTCTTAATTGTCACAGTGGTTGTTACAATGGGTTTTACCGAGTCAACTATGTCCATGTGCATAACTTCAGGCTAACTCCTAAAGTAGACAACGGTGGAGTGGACTTATAAATTACTTTTTGTGTTATTTGACAACTTACACATACTTTGTGGTCTTGATTTGCCAACATTTATTCATAAATGAGAAAAAAACCTCACATTGTTAAATGAGACCGTATATTTTGGAATAAGGATGCCCAACATCTCAAAATTCCTATTAATACAAAAAAATTGCAATCAAAATATAACTTTCCACTTATTGTCTAATTATTTTTGAAAGTGCAATTCTAGCTACTTATAAATTTTCGAACAATAATCATAATTATATATATTTCTATATTAGACAACTTATCCCATTAGCATAAAGAAGAGCAAGCACGAAAAACTGGGAATTATTTACAACTTCCACATTAAAGCATAAATTCCTCCACTTCAGAAGACACTTTCTTGTTGGAAACAAGTTTAGTTTTAATTTCAATATTAAAAGAAATTGTCTTGATTCCAATTTAGTAGCTTTAACATAGGTGTAGGGCCTTTTGTTTTGCAGGTGGGACTGATGCTCAGGGGCATGGGTTTTGATAATGCCACCTCTGTGTATGTTGCAGCAGGTAATATTTACAAAGCAGATAAGTATATGGCTCCTCTTAAACAAATGTTCCCCCTCTTGGAAACCAAGGATACGCTAGCTACTATTGACGAACTGGCTCCATTTAAGGTATCATTTGGCCATAAAATCCCCTTCGATTCTTAATCTTGCAAAAATTCAGAATCGTGTGATACTGGAAAATTGAATAATGATACTAGTTACTAATTAACTTTTGTAACATCTAAGTATGTGATGTAGGGACACTCCTCTAGGTTGGCTGCTCTTGATTATACAGTTTGCCTGCATAGTGAAGTTTTTGTCACTACTCAAGGTGGAAATTTTCCCCACTTTTTGATGGGTCACAGGCGTTATTTATATGGAGGACATGCGAAGACAATCAAACCTGATAAAAGGAAATTAGCACTGTTATTGGACAACCCAAATACCAGGTTGCTCTCAATCCATATTATTTGCATTATACTTATCATATTTAGATCCATAAAAAGTTTCTTAGTCGGTTTTTCCACTCTCCCTTGCCTAAAATATTTGACTTCTTTATTTTGATTATTTGATGTCTTCAATTTAGTTTTTGTTTACATGCCATTGAATCTTTAAATATGAAATTATTGAACTTATGGCCCATTACAAGTACTGTAATTTCAACTTGCATATTTGTTATACTAGATGGCATTTATTCATTTGATTTGAATTAAAGATCCCTTTACCAAATCAATATCTATTTCTCTCTTGTGGGAAGGAGAAGTTTTTATTAGTTAAGCTATGTATCTATATGTTCTTTCACATGTCTAGTAAACAAAGTTTTGGGGATGATGTTAGGAATATGAGTAGATTGCTCACGAAGTTCTTTTACATTTCATCTCAATTTGCTACTTATACTGATTTAAGAGGATAGGGAAATAATATGGGGATAATTATAGAATTGAGGGAGACATAGTTAGAAAGAAGAGGGAAACAAAGGACGAATGTGATAGCATATGAAGAGACTAGAGAAGAAACTAATGTGGTGGAAGCTTTTATTTGGAGATGGGGAAAGAAAAAAGGAAGTTAAAAGAGGATAGTATAGCTGCAGAGGTAGGAAAATGATAAGGATGAGGATGTGAATGGGGAAAATTTAGGAGAGTGATAGAGATCTCAACATAACATTCATTATTCCAAAACGTAAAGTAACAATGTGAGGATACGTTATGAATGGACTATGGATCATAAGCTAGAGAGGAGTAAATATTGAGTAAAACATTACATCGAGAAATTAATCCTAAATAAAATAGTAAAAACTAATTTATACTTTTTAACATATGTAGATAATGCTAATGTCGTGTCTGTGGTTAACTATGTTGTCCATATAAACTTCCTTATGACTAAGTTCATACCTAGATGATTGATAAGCGTTCATTTAAATATGTTTGTAGAAGGAGTAAGAAGGTAGCTCTAGGAGGTTGAATCAGGATGAAGAATTGGGCTTAGACTCATTTTAGCAATTGTTTCTATTTTTTGTTGTCTAGTGTGTGTTATGGTTGGTTAGAAAGTTGACATGGCAAGGTAGTTACAGTGGAGGTACAAGTTACATAGAGAATGTAGGAGTTTATGATGGGGTCATGAGCTTTGTGTGGAATTTCCCTATTTGGGTGGGACTAGGAGAGACGTAGCCTCTCAAATGTTACCATTGGCAATGTAACACCTCATATTCTACTATCAATACCATTCGACTTCTTCTATTTCATTCTATCCATCAGGTATCGTAACAAATTTTGTTATCAAAGCCTTAATCCTACCATCGGTAATGCCCCAAACTAGAATGGAGACAAGACTAGAACAAGTAGAAAACGAGCTTAAGTAGCTACTTGGGTTAAAGAAAGATGTTGTAAATCTAGCTAACACCATAGCCTCACTGGCTCAAAGGATGGAAGAAAGCTTCCACATGGTCGTGAAGAGTCAGTCTTTGGGAGCCAATCAAGTAGAATCCAACTGTGCCAGATCTGGAGTGACCCTAGCATTAAAATTAGCTTACAGAAAAGGTAACAAAACCGGTCAATCATCATCGAAAGTTGGAGTTGCCCCTTTCTAATGGGGAGGGCCTTGATGTGTGGATCTTCATGGTGGAGCGGTGTTTTGCCATAAACCAGTTGATGAAGGCGGAGAGGTTGCAAAGCTTGTTTAAGGTTTAAAGAAAGATAGATATGATTTTCTTCTTGGTAGGAGTTAACCAAACTACTTTCTCCATCTGTTAGTTGTAATTCATTCATCGGCTTCTTACCCACAAGAGTTTGCACACACCTTGAGCTATAACTCTATATTCAGCTTCCGTATTGGAGCTAGCAACTACATTCTATTTCTTGCTTCTCCAAGTGACTAGATTTCCTCCCATGAGCGTGTAATAACCAGTGGTTGACCTCCTACCATTGGTTTTTTAAAATGATTTTATCTTAAGATGACCATTGTTAGTGAACATAAGGCCTTTTCCTGGTGCAAACTTCATATAGCGTAGGATGCCAAATACAACTTGTAACTGTGGTTCTCGTGGGTCATGCATATACTGACTCACCAGACTAACTAAATATGCTATGTTTGGTCAGGTGTGAGACAGATAGCAAGTCTCCAACTAACCTTTGATATCTTCCCATGTCTACTGATGTACCTGTTCTTGCTTGCAGTTTGTGGTTATTGTCGATAGGAGATTTAGCTGGTTTACAACCCATCATATTGGTTTCTTCTAACAAGTCTAGGACATATTACCTCTGGTAGGTAAAGATTTCTCTTCTTGGTCTAGCGACTTCAACTCCCAAGATGTATTGCAACTTCCTTAGATTCTTAATTTCAAATTCTTGAGCAAGGGGTTTCTTCAACCTAACCATCTCTTTTGTGTCACTTCCAGTTATCACAATGTTATTAGCATAGATAACGAGAAGTGTGATCTTATCTTGGAAATGCTTGATAAATGGAGTATGATCCACATTACTCTGTTGATAACCAAAGGAAATCATGGCCTGATTGAACTTTTCAAACCATGCTTTGGGTGATTGTTTCAACCCATATGAGGCCCTTTTTAGGCTACAAACCTTCCCTTGTGTCTCCTCATCTTCAAAACTAGGAGGAATCTCCATATATACCTCCTCCTCTAGATCCCCATGAAGGAAAACATTTTTAATATCAAACTGTATAAGTTCCAATCCAAGTTAGTAGCACGAGAGAGTAGAATTCTGATTGTATTCATCTTAGCAACATGAGGAAAGGTTTCTTGATAGTCCAATGTATATGTTTGTGTAAAGCCTCTAGCCACCAATTTTGTCTTGTATCTCTCAATGGATTCATGTGGCTTATGCTTCACTGTGAATACCAATTTGTAGCCAACTGTCCTTTTTCCTTTAGGAGTAGTGACAAGTTCCCAGGTGTCATTTTTTTCCAGGGCCTTCATTTCCTCAGCCATAGCTTCTTTTCATTGGATATTTTCCATTGCTTCTCTCTAATCCTGTGGAATAGAGACAGAGGAAACAGACAAGACAAAGGCTTTATAGGGGGGAGATAGTAAGTCATAGGAAACAAAGATAGAAATTGGGTGCTTGGTGCAAGTTCTAACTCACCAGTTTTTTTCAAGGGAAGAGGATGACAAAGATCGCATGATGGCTTTTTTTGTCTTATCTCATCTTGAGTATGTCTTTAAATTTGGTATATCTAAGCACCTACTTCGATCCTCCTAAACCAAACTTTTCTCCTCCTGAATTGTTCTCTCTTTGGATCACATTATCAAGCAACACCTTTTACCTTTCATTCTCCCCCTGAAGAGGAGTTTGATGTCAAAAAAGTGACGTCCATACTTACAATGTATTTCTTAAACTAAGGGTGATAAAACTTATATCCCTTTTATGTGGGAGAATATCCAGCAAACACACCGTTCAAAGCTCTAGGCTCCAACTTGCCTACATTTTGAGCATGAACAAAGCAAATACACCCAAATACTCTTGGAGGTACAATATAAGAATTTTTACCTTGTAATATTTCTATAGGGCTTTTAAAATCTAGAATCTGAAGTGGCATTCTATTGATAAGATAAGCAGTTGAAAGGATTGCATCACCCCGATATTCATTTGGAAGGTTCATGGTGAACATGAGTGATCGAGCTACCTCCAAAATATGTATGTTCTTCCTTTCCACAACTTTGTTTTGTTCACTGGTATAGGCACAACTGGTTTGATGTATTATTCCATAAGAATCTAGTTAAGCACGAAATTTTCCATCCATGTACTCCATTCCATTATTAGATCTTAGGATTTTAACTTTAGCATCATGTTGGGTACAAATCATGTTATGAAAAGATTGAAAGCATGAAAACACTTCATTCTTGGCTTTCATCGAATAAATCCAAGTCAATCTTGTGTAACAATCAATAAGGGTCATAAACTATCTGTGGCTATAAAGAGAGGGATTTTAAGTAGGTACCCAAATATCAGAGTGGATTGTCATAAAAGGAACAAAACTTTTATTATTAGATAAATGATAAGAACTTCTAGTGTGTTTAGCAAGCTTACATGCTTCACAAAACAAAGAATTAAAAGAAGTTCTTTTAATCAAGCTTGGGTATAATTTTTCTAGAACAAAAAAAGAGGGACGTCTTAATTGCCTATGCTGTTGTAGAATTTCCTTATTAATCACATTATTCCAAAGAGACTTGATGCGCCTCTGTCCTGTGTGGAGGTTCTGAAGAATGCAATAGTTAGGAAAAAAATCAACTTTGCAATTAAGATTTTAGTGATAGAGCTAACAGAGAAGATTATGATAGGTTCCAGAAAACAGGTTAGGAAAATGTATATGTTGCTATTGATTTCTATAGAACGAATACAAGATAGTCTGGTTTCGAGGACCAGCAACCTCCAGCCTAGGGCTCACACTCTCACAGTATACTCAAAGCTACTCCTCTCTCCTCATCTATTGCTTATTTATACTAGAATCTGTTATTCCTAACAGATTCGGTTAGCTGACAACCAAGCATGAGGTTGTCAGCCCCCCCTCCCCCAAATAACAGAACACATGTCTCTATATATATATTTACTATATATGTAAATTTATTTCTGAGTTCCTGGGTCTATCAAATAATTGATGCAAATATTCTTTTGCCTGTAATATATGCCACAACCAACTTAATTCTATTCCATGAAATATGATTTTTTCCATCATAAGTCAAGGTTTTTTTCTTTTTTTTAATACCGATTGCAGAACATGTGTGAGAAACCATATAAACATCAATGCTAGCAATAATCAAATACAACTAGAGATTTTATGAAGAATATATAACTATAGATTTTACAATAAACAGCAAGCAACCAAATAGAGCAGAAACAACCTCCTTGTCAGTACCTCTAAGGAGCATCTAACATCTTCTACACTAGGCCATATTATTAGAGGCTCTCCAAGACCAAGAGGTGTTTTATCCTCCGAGAAACCAGATGACATAGAGGTAGCCAGCTCAGTCATCCACTTCTCATCTAACGAACCAAGGGATGAGAACTACAGGGAAAGAACAATTATTAACTCTAGTCTCTAGAGTTGGGAAAAAAATCAATATAATTGTTTGCCTCTCTAAGATTAATATAATAAAACATACCAGAGTTTTGAAAGTACCCATTACTCTGCATGCTACATGCATAGAAAATCAATTGAAAACAAGAGGTCATACAAGAAGACAAAGCAAATAAACAAATCATTAGTACCATAAGGACAAGCTATTATATTTTCCATTTCATTTGATTACTCGATTGCTACAGACACTTTCCATATGTTTTCAATCAAGTCACAATATAACATATACTGTCATGTCAATGGATGAATCAGACCATTAGGTTGCATCCATCCTCAACCACCAAAATCTATCAGTATAACAGTAAAAGAGAAGGAAATAATACCTGATAGATAAGAGGTGAGTTTATAAAGTCATTGTCAAAGGAGCATTCCTGGAGAATGCTTCTTAGCTTCATATGTCCCCACTTCTTCAAATTGGCACCACTATGATAACCAGGAACTGATGCAATTAACCTGACCTATATTTAATGCAAAGAGGTCCACATGTTACCCCATAAAAGCATATGATAGACCACAACTTGTCTTTCAGAACATAAGAGAAATTTAATAACCACAAACAAGCAAGAGAATACAGAAACATACTGCTGCATTTCCATAATCAAATTTCTTGAAAAAGGACGGACTGATATTGAAACTCCCAAGACCTTGCAACTTGACAGTAAACTCAGGCCACTGTAAATGTCAAACAGGAGTTACAGGAAATGTCACAAGAAAATTTTGATGTGATCTGATAATCCTTCTTTGTGTATAACAATATACCTTCAATGCCTTCAGATAATCAAACAAGTCAGTTTCAAAACCATTTCCTTTGCTTGGATTTTTTTCATCTTTCCAAGGGAAATCTTGCATCCACAAGCCTTGGCTTTTGTTGTTCCAGTCAACATATATCAAATTTGCTGTGTGTACAATAACTCTCACTCCTTGTGGATAAACAAGAAGCATGGCCTTTGAATGGTGTGTCCCAAATGAAATAGGAAGAGCTGGCTTATGCAGAATCCAATTTGACGGCCTGTTTTTCTAAGAAAACAATAAAAGGTTATCCAAGTTTCCTACAATAGCGCTTTAAATGTATAAAATAGGGGCTAATGGGAACAGGATCCTAGGCAAACCTTCATATATTCTACTGTGCCATCACCCTCCCCATGAATAACCAACACATGAGGAACTTTCACAATTGTTGGGCATGCTGCATCAAAAATTGAAGGGAAGCAGTAAAACAGTTGCCCAGAAAGGGATCACAAATTGCAGTAGACAAAGCCATCCATATTGAAGTGTTACTGCCAAAATTCTGAAGTCATCATTTATTACAGTGATGTCAATGTTTACAGCTATAACAAGATGTCAAGTTTATTACAGAAACTGGACCTCCCACCCAATAAAAACAGTGTTAAGGCTCAAATGAGAAAGTGATCTATATAGTGCAAATTGCCAATGTATTTACAGCATTTCAAGAACTCTCCGAAAGATTAAAACAAAAACAACAGAAAGGAAAAAGCATAGGAATCCAAATACACTAGTGTTCCTGTTTTGGTGATCATATAAGTAACATTAAAAAAAAGGCTAACTTTAGACAGCAATAACTTATGACCACGAGAGTAGATATTTATTTTTCTAGACATGGTTAGCATGAACAACAGAAAATAAATCTGCACCAAATTATCAAACGTGCAACCTCAATACAGAATGAGAAGTAAGGTAGGAGAATATATTCAGAAGCAGGTGATGATGGAGGAGAACTACTAACCAGACATCAGCCAATCAATGTCCACCATGTAATTTGAAAGAATGGCAACCAGAATGTCTCCCTATTGAAAGCAAACCAATTAATCTGCCATCAGATGGATATCCACAAACAGACTCTCAAAACCTAACCTAGCCTCAGAAGATGCTGAAGTTTTCTATATAATCGTCAAAGAGAAAAAGAGCAAAAGATTTGAAAGATTTGAAACAGTAGTACATCACCTGAATTACGTCCATGATAGAAACACAAGATGTGTTTGCCCATGTCGGTAACCCTTGCACTTTCATAAGTCGAAAGGTCAAGGGCAATTTCTCTGCTGGAACACAAAAGTTACGAATGGCCTCCTCACTACTAGCTGTCCCGTTATCATTTATGCGTGGCTATAAATTTACAATCAATCAATAAAATGAATTATTCCAACATACAAGACAAAAAGATCTCAGTCTTGATACACAAGCGTGAAGTTTGAACTAATTCAACAATTAGCATTAGAGACTCTAGAACTCAAAAGTAAAGAACAAAGCTTGCGTACAATTTCAATACCTTTGAGTCATTAGCTCCAGGGGTTTCATCTTGAGAGATTTCTCGCATCTTCTTTAGCTGGCTTTCACTAGTTTCTCCGCCACCGTTAGAAGCCCTCTTTTGTGGGGTCAAAGAGAATGACTTATTATCAACATCCAATGTTACACACTTAAAAAAATGGCAGCCGGGGATCAACTCTATTATATCACCACTACTAATGGACACTTGCTCTCCGCTCATCAGTTTCTTTCTTCCGTTTACCGATTTAACAACAACCGGGTTAGTGCCCTCCTAATATTTTGCAGAAAGAAAGAAAGAAACATCTCATTTAGGCTCAACATTAAAACTCAATACAGAAGTAAGGAAGAAAAAAAATTACAAACAAAAAGAAAAGAAAAGCTTACAACGGTTAAAATGGGAGAGAAATTGCTGGCGGAGGAGGTTAAAGAAATGTGCTTGCGGCTGAGTCTTTTATCAGAGACAAGGAGGCTGTCGCGGCCGATGACATTTGAACCTTTGGTGATAGGTAACTTTGGGACTGAAATGTCTTCTTCCTCTGAATTGCCTCTAAGTGGCACCAAAAACCCGATCTTTTCTCATGCAAAAAAAGAGAGGGAAAAGCACTTTACATAAGCACACATATACACACGCACAAAATCAAATGGATGTTGAAAAACTTAAAGAAAAATGAGTATGTACCAGAGAATCAGCCATTCATGCAACCAGTCAATTACTTTCGTCTATGGACGGAAGCTATCGATTAAAGCACGAGAGTGACGCTGAAACGAAGTGCATACACCGAGAGCATACAAGTAGTCAGCGTCGGTTGGGTGAATAGTGAGCTTGGAAGTGTGTCTGCTTGAATAAGTTTTTGCTCGGGCCCTGGACACAGCCCGAGCACAATTGAGCTTGGGCAGTACCAATTTTTAAAAAAAAAAACTTTCAAACTTCAAGCTAGACTTGACTGGCCGAAATTTCATTAAAAAAAAAAGGGTGAGCCTTCCTGAAGCCTAAGATATCGGGCCGAGCTTAATTGCTACCTCTAGTAATCACGGTGCAATCTTTGTCAAATAGACCCTTTTGAAAACTAATTCTTGGTTTGATAAATTTCACATATTCTTTTAGATTTTCATTATAAATCATCTTGGAAAATTAATTGTCATCAAATCACGGGTGCAATATAGACATTTTTTTACAAGTTTCTGATCAATTTAAATAATTGAATAACTTTAAAATATAAACAATAAAAGGTAATCGAATAGTAACTAATTTAGATTCTTGCAAAAACTTTATCAGAAATGTCAATCATGAGTTATCCAATTGTTTATTCGTAGGAATATTATCTCTTTTACGATTATTAAGTATTTATTAAAAAACATTAAATTTTTTATTTCATATTAAAATTAAAATATAATTATATTCCATATTTGGTTCTTAAACTTTATTAAATTTCACAATTAAATTTAACTTAATTTAAATTGATTTTTCTCTTTTTAACTACTCTTTATGTGTGATCTATCATATTCCTAATATTAGACATCTAAGACCTAATAGTAGAGTTGCAAAGACATTGGCGAGCATTGGCAAATGTTTGACACTTAGGATAACGGAACAAGGCAAAGACTGACGAGTAGGCAAGAAAAAAGGACATTATCAATGAGTTAGCATATATTGGTGCACATTAACAAAAATCTTCAATGAGATACAGGATTCAAATGTGAGACCAAAAGTTAGCTTGTAATGGACCTTGGATTAAAGGCTAGCTAGATCATATTCATAAAGGAGACGTGTGATAGTTCTAAGGACTCAATGTGTGCTCAAATAGACGGATCATAACTAACGAACTTGACATAGGTAAGCATTAGATCAAATTAGAGTGCTATGAAATCTTTAGACTTAGGTGACTCATCATTAATGGATATAAATCAAGGGGAGATCTTGGATGATGTGGTAGATAAGATCACAGTAGTCATAAATCAACTCTAAAAGATAAAGACCATATAGAAGGATCATCTAAAGATAATAGAGTTCTTTATGGATATAAATATATTATTCTTAATAAAATATAATATCTTATCTTATTAGTTATGATGTAGCTAAACCCTATTAAATAGAGACCTACTTGGATGGGAGTGTTATCCAATTGAGTGTAATGTAATAGGGGTGATCTAGTTAATTTAATTCGATTAGGATTTTGAATTGTAAAGCCAAAGGTGCCTATAAATAGCTTATTTGATTCTTGCTCCTGAGAATAGAGATAAAGGAGAAGGGAACACATTCAGAGTGAGCATTCTTTTATATGCTTTTAGAAAGTAATAAAGGTTGTTTTTTACCATAACTCATGTGTCTATTATTGCTTGTGATTATTTAATATTTCATAGTATTCTTATGTGAGTGTGAGAGTTAAACACTTCAAGGGTCATGAGACATTTGAAAACAAGGTTTTATTGGTCAACGATCATATGGAAAGGCTGAGTCTTGCTTAAGTAGATATAAGTAAGATTGTTATGCAAAGGAGTAGACACGACTTCATTATAAATTTAGTGTATAAGAAAACCTTTGTAATTCCTAATATGTTGGTAATAATTATAATTATAATTCAAACTCATAGACAATTTATCTTCAATTATTCAATTAAATAATTTGTAATCATGGATCAAAATTGATATCTAGTAACTTGTTATGACCACCAAAATATAAAGAATGTTAAAATAGTTTAACTCAACTTATATATAAATACTTCAAAGGTTGTGAGACATTTGAAAACAAGGTTTTATTGGTCAACGATCACATGAAAATGGTGAGTCTTGCTTAAGTGGACATAAGTGAGATTGTTGTGCAAAGAAGTCGGTGTATAAGAAAACCTTTGTAATTACTAATATGTTGCCAATAATTATAATTCTAATTCTAATTTATAAACAATTTATCTTTAATTATTCAATTAAATAATTTGCAATCATAGATCAAAATTGATGTCTAGTAACTTGTTACTACCACCAAAATATAAAGAATGTCAAAGTAGTTTAACTCAACTTATATATGCATGGTTATAATATATAATTTAATCATTTAATCATTCAATGTTCTAATTAGATATAAAGAATAGATATCGTGTCTACTCTTATAAATGCAATCATGTTTGTTCTTACTATTTAGTAATTGATTTATAATTGATATCTGAAAACACTTTCAAATTTTGATTCACTTTAGCCAAATAATTTTTTAAATCATTATTAATCAAGAATAATAGAACATTATCTCTAATTACTTTAAAATAGTGAATCCCTTATAAACTTAATTATCTTCATATGGTTCATACTATATTCAAGCACTACTGACTAAGCTATCCTAATTAGAATATGTCATAATAGCATCAAAACATAATAAGTCCCATATAAGATACTTTGGTAATCTCAAGTTCAAAAATCAATTTTAAAACAATCATAGTAAGGAAATCCATAGACACAAAAGTAATATTCCATTTGGATTCTCATACTTGAGTTAGTTTAGTGAACTTATACTCTAATAAACACACACATGTTTATTTAAATATCTCTATAATTTAATTTATGAGATCGATTACTTTCTTCATAAGAAAGAAACATAACTTATGCAAATTTTACCATTTCATCAATATCCCTCTAAATGAAACTACAATAAGTAATAATTAGGAATAATATATAAATGCAAATTAAATCTCATAATTATGATCTTATCATATATTCAATTACATAATAATTATCCTATGGATTTTATGTAGCACCCCCTTACCGTAGAGTGTCCACCAGAACGCCCGTAGGTCATTCCGGTACACATCCTACGATAAGAGAACACTACAGACAACACTACGATACTCCACATGGCATCACAATAATAAAACATTAATAAGAAATTGGCAACTTTTAAAAACAAACTGTGCTCCATTTCATTTCATCAAACTCAGTCATTTCCAAACTGTTAGTTTTATCTGTCTGTACAATCCTCCAAACACTTTACACAAAGTAATATACAATAAGACAAAAGTAACAGTTCTAACTAGAAG
>JAOSBK010000002.1:34265088-34279099 GCA_027568895.1 Erythroxylum shatona
TGGATTATGGTATTTGGCTTTGAAAATGGCTTGGAATGCCATTAAGGTTTTGTAAGTAATTAATTTATGATATATATGGTTTATGAAATTGTATAAGAACTTGAGTTATGGAATTGGAATTGTGTATGGCTATGGATTGTGCATTTTTGGTTTTGTATATAAATTGAGTAGAGATATGAATATGTTTTGGATATGGATGGATTCGATTAATTGAGACTTATTGAAATGGTTTAGATATAGGAGTGTGTTTGTATATGCTGAGATTCCGGACGGAGGGTCCGATGGATTCGATGATTGTGTGATTGATTGGGAATTATAGAAGTGTGTTTTTAAACACTTTGCAGGTTTGGGTTAGTTAGAATGCTGCCGAATTTTTGATAAAATTGGTAAAAAAATGAATTTTGGGATGTATATGAATGAATAAGAAAATGATTAAGAATTGAGAATTGCATGAGGAAGAATTGCCAAAGGGGAAATTATATTGTTTTGTTTTAATAAGATGAGAAAGAAAAAAAAATTATACCGGATTTCGGGTAGGATAAGTCTAAGGTATTCCAACGCGACAATTTTTCTAAAGTGTTTATTCTCGGATGTCAGAATATGTGTCAATTCGAATTGATCCGTTTGTTTGCTTTGCTTTCGATTCGTTCGCTTTTGTCTTTCGCTTTGATCCGATTTTTGCTTCTGATTCAATTCGTATTTCACCTTTTGATCCGCTTTGTATTTTGTTTTCGCATTTTGTTATTCGATTCGTTGTTTCCACATTTTGATATTCGATTTCGCCTTCGAATTTGATTTATCCAATTTGAATTCACTTTGGTTTCGATCACTTTCGTTTCGTTTTCCGGTTGTGGTCCGGTTCCGAGATCGGGTCCCAACAATAATTCTAGCTCTTCATGATAAAAGCAAGAAAAGATAAGGATGAAGAGAAAAATTACTAGCTTTTACCTTATTTTCGACTTAGGATTAGCTTGATTCCTTATGCAAAATGATGTGATCAAGAAGATGAAATGCAGATGAAATAGGAAGAGAAAAATCTAGATTGAAAACCCTAATTTCATCATCCCTCTCACCTCTCTTCTACTACCTTTTTATGAAATTTCAAGGCTCACACATATGCTTCAATCTTATTGGACCATTTGTTAACTTTAGGCAAATTTGCACATTTGGTCCTTCTTCTTCATTTAATTCCTAATTGGCATATAATATCATCAATTTATTTCATTCTATTCCATATTTCACATATAACTATTCATGTACAAACTAAAATGAACAAATTACCAATTTACCCTTGTCCTTTAAATTAATTACCATTATGTCCCTTACTATGCTTAGATGCACTTAATTCTTTATGTTCACTTCTTAATGCACCCTAGACATGCTATAATGCTTCTGTGGTATATGTTGGGGCCTTAAATTTCTCTCCCCCTTAAGAAGCATTTTGCTATTGAAATTCATACCTGTATTGAATAATTGCGAGTGCTAAATTCTCATCAATTACCTCTTCAATGCCATGATGTTGCTAGAGCACCTTTACAAGAGGAATTTACTTGTTCCCTAACAATCTCACTTCTCTAGCAAGGATTTCTTTTGTGACTTCATCATATGAGAAATCTGGTTAGAACTTTATCTCTTGAACTGGTAGCATATGTGAAGTATCTGATCGGTATCTTTGTAGCATTGAGACATAGAACACATCGTATAACTTGGATAGTTCCATAAGAAGAGCTAACATGTATACCAATGGTCCAATCCTTTCAAGGATTCCATATAGACCTATAAATCTCAGAATAATCTTTCCCTTTTCCCTGAATCTGAACATCTTTCTCCAGGGAGAAACTTTTAAGAAAGTTTTGTCACCTACTACATTTTTAGTATCTTTCCTCTTCAAATTAGTATATGATTTATATTTGTCATTTATAGCCTTCAATCTTTACTGAATAACCCTCACTTTCTCTTTTGTGTCTTTGACTATGTCAGGCCAATCATCTTATTCTAATACAATTATGTCCAACAAATCGAGGTTTTACATTTTCTTCCATATAATGCTTCATGTGGTGCCATGCTTTTATTGGTTGATGACTATTTTTGTAGTTGAATTCCATCAATGGAATGTACCTATCCCAATTACCTGGAAATTCCATAAAACATGCTCTAAATATATCTTCCAATGCTTGTATAACTTTCTCATATTGCCCATCCGTTTATAGGTGAAAGGTTGTATTAAAGCTCAGTAGAGTACCCAAAGCTGCTTGCAAACTTTTCCAAAATCTTGAAGTAAATCATGGGTCATGGTCAGAAACAATTGACAATGGCACTTCATATAGCCAAACAATCTCATTCATATATAACTCATCTAACTAATCTATAAGATAGTCAGGTTGGACCGATATAAAGTGAGGTAATTTGGTGAGCTTTTCCATTGTAAACCTCCATATCATGTTTGCTCTAGTGATAGGCATGCCTGTAACAAAATCAATGATGATATTATCCCATTTCCACTGTGGACTTGGAATGGGATTTAATAAGCCAAATGAAACTTAATGTTCAGCTTTCACCTATTGATAAATCAAGCACTTGGACACATAGTCTACAACATCACACTTCATTTCTGGCCACTAGTAATGTTGTTCAAGTCCTGGTACATCTTGTTACCCCTAAGATGTATGGTGAAAATAGTATTATGGACTTCATGTAATAACTTCTTTTCTAAGTTTTTTTTTTATTGCTGTTACACATTGTCTACTCTTGAAGTAAATAGTTTCATCATCTTTCATTACAAAATTAGCCCATTTCTCTTCTTATACCACTTGTACAATTTGTTGCAACTTGGCATCATCTTTTTGAGCATGTACTATTATTTGTCTCAAGTTAGGACTCGCTTTTAATTAGGCTACCAAAGCTCCTTCTGGTGCAAATCTCCATCTACTATGTTGTAATGAAAGAGATTAAATAGACTTCCTTCTCAAAGCATTTTCTATCATATTAGCTTTCCCAAGGTGGTAGTCAACTATGCCATCATAGTCTTTAAACAATTCTAGCCAATGTCATTGCCTCAAATTAAGCTCCTTCTGTATAAGTAGGT
Organism: Erythroxylum shatona; assembly: GCA_027568895.1. Taxonomy (NCBI): domain Eukaryota; kingdom Viridiplantae; phylum Streptophyta; class Magnoliopsida; order Malpighiales; family Erythroxylaceae; genus Erythroxylum; species Erythroxylum shatona. Next base: position 34,268,174 of record JAOSBK010000002.1, read on the forward strand.
ACTTCAACTTTTATGATCCGTGTATACCCTATTTTTTTCCCATATGAGTATTGCAGCTAGATTTTCAAGGCAAACACCATTGTTGGTAATTCTAAATCATATGTAAGGTAATTCTATTCATGTGACTTTAATTGTCTCGAGGCATAAGCCACCACTTTCTCATCTTACATTAATACACAATCTAGACCATTCCTAGAAGTATCACCATATATAGCATACTCTTTTCTTGGAGTTGGTTGTGTCAATACTGGAGTTTTAGTGAGCATCTTCTTTAACTACTCAAAAAATAGCTTGGATTCTATCATTCCATTCAACTTTGTGGCTTTCCAAAGTAGCTTTGTGATTGGAGAAGCAATAACTAAGAATCCCTTAACAAAGCGCTGATAACAACTAAATAAGTCAGGAAAACTTCTCACTTCTGTTACATCCTGAGGTGGCTTCTAATTAAAAATTGCCTCAATTTTATTGGGATCTACCCTAATACCTTTGGAATAGATGACATGCCTAAAGAAAGAAACTTTCTTTATCCAAAAATCATATTTCCTCAATTTAGCAAGTAATCGCTTCTCTCAAAATCTGTAGCACAATTCTCAAATGCTAACTATGATCCTCTTCATTCCCCAAATAGGCCAATATGTCATCTATAAACACCATAACAAATTGGTCTAACTAGGGTTGAAACATCCGGTTCATCGAATCCATAAAAGCAACCAGTGTATTAGTTAGCCCAAAAGGCATTATTGAGGCAAGTTTTAATCTATTTAAAACCCTCAATATACTACAAGCACATATGAGGTGTTGATCCCTCAATATTTTGTTTTATCTTTGTTTTTATTTTATTTTATTATTTATTTATTTTTGTTTATTTTATTTTATTTTATTTGTGGCTTATAAATTTAATTATCTTTTGAATTTCTTTACTTGATCTCGACTTTGTGGTTTATTGTAAGAATAATGATTAAATGTCATAGCCACAACTTACAATAAAATTGGAGTAAATAAGACTTTTACGGGAGTTAAAATATGTTTTCACATTCTTTATCATCACCATATTGGAGAGGGGTTTTCTCACATATTTTGGAAGCTTAACTGATATTCATGTTGTGTAACAACATTATTGGGAATATTTATGTTGTGTAGCAACATTGGTGGGAGTTATCAATACAATCATAAATGCTGAGCACCTAATTATACATAGGAGGAGCCAAGAGAATATACAATCGACCTCGAGGTGCCCTATACAAGAATAACTACAATTTATAGTGGAGTAATTCTTATACTTATAAATGGAATGATTATGCTCCAACTGGATATTTACGGAACCAAGCACCTCCATGTAATAAACCAACTTTGGAAGATAAATTAATGGAGATCCTTATTGAAATGAAAGTTGACCGACACAAATTCGAGAGTGAAGAAAATGCAAGGTTTAGCTTCATAAATGGAGGGACAATTCAAAAATAGCTTCCAAAAGAAAAGAAAGTCTTATAGATAAATTAATGGAATGCCTTGTCAAAAGAGTTGCTAGTCAACGTGAATTTGATGAGAGACTTTCTTGACCTATATATGATGCGTATAATTTGAGCTTCGAACCGTCTCAGAGTAAAGAAGAGACAACAGTCAATTTCTTGAATGAAGATACATGTTAAGAAGCTAAGGAGGTAACTGTAGTTATGAAAAATATGATGACTGAGTTTATTCAAGATTCAAACATGAGGCATCAAGAAACAGAGGCTCATCTATAAAATATGGTGAATCAAATCAATTAGTTGTTGAACATATTATTTGATGAGATACAAAGAACTTTTCTCAGTTATACTGAAATTGATATTATCGAGTAAGAGACAATCACCCTTAGTAGTGAAGAAGAGCCTCTTGAAGAAGAAGACAAAGAAACTTCCATTTGAGAAGGGAAAGTATAGGAGTGGCAGAAGATAACTGAAGAAGATTAGCTAAAAGCCTTTATCTAAGAATAAGAAAAAGAGTGAATAGAGGTGAGTGACGAAGAACTGGTGGAGCAGCTAAGTAAGGAAGCAACTGACAAGGTGTTGGTAGTGACGTAAGTACAGTGGGTTCCCATTTCCTCAAAGACAAACTATTCAACCCAATCAAAAATTCATAGAGTTTTATTATTCCCTTTTTCATAAATATTTTGTCATTCAAAAGGTCATTATTGTTTAAAATTGGATTCATTAATTTGATAAATTATGTCATTGTTATTATATTTCAATATGCGACTTATTTGCAGGCTACAAAATTGCTTTATGTAGAAAAGGATGGAAGCAAGCCACAGATTATTGATCTAGTATGATGTTAAACGTGCAGGATACGTCTAACTACCCATATTAAAGAAACACTGCAAAAGAGGCAACCTATGAGTTAGTTTTAATTTTATTTCAATGATGATAAGATCTTGTTTTTTCTTTAATGTTAGTATAGGATTTTATTTTTCTGTTATGATAGTTCTTTTGTTTCTTTTTATCCTTTTATTTCATATTTTGCAAGGATGTTAGTCTCATATTAGATGGATCCAAATTAGAAAATTGTCATAATTAGGAAAGTATCCCCTCTCACTTACATATTTACTTGTATTATGTACATTGAGTATAATGTACAACTTTAAGTGTAGGGATGGGTTCAATGAATTTTTAACCTGATTTCTTTATGTTTATTATAATCCTGATTATAAGTTTTATTAACAAATATCTTGAATTGGTTGAGATCTTACCAGAAATACTATTTTTCATTATTGACTTTTGTTTTGAATTGGTGTGTAAAAGGATGATGGTTAGAATAAATGAGTTTTCTGAGTCATTTTTCATAATCATTGAAATAGTCAAGTTGAATGAAATTGCATATTATTTACACACAAATATACCTAAGCAAAATTTATAATTTTGATGATGTTGTAAATTTATAATTTTGATTATAGTTTGCTTGAGAACAATTAAAAGCTTAAGTGTGGGGATATTTGATATATGGTTAATTGACTACATTTTTACTCCATATTTAATGTATTCTTTCCAGATATCTTATCCTTTTGGCATATATTTGGTACTTAATTCGTTTCAAGTGTGTTTCCAAAGTACAATTACCTTCACATACTTAAAAGAGAAGAATTTGGACAAAAATGCGACATAAAATAGAGAATCAACAATATGGAAGAAGAGCACGACCGTACATTTTTGCGGTACTCAGTTAATTCTGATTATGCATGGTCCAATGCACGATCATGCAAAAGAACGTACATAACTGAAAATCTAGATTTTTATATAAAATTGACATTTCATAAGCAAATGAGGGGAGGAAGCAGTAGGCATCATTTTTAGAAGTCCAGAGGTGATTTGGAGCTTAAGAAGCTAGAGATGCAGAGTTTTTATCGACAGATCCATCAAAATGGAGGACCAGATGTCTACATTGTCAGAATATATGATAGAAAACAATAAGGGAAATATAGAATTATAATTATGTTGTTTTCTATTTTGTTTTCTATATATATGGATATGATTTCATGTTCCTTAATGTATAGCTAAGTTTTTTTATACTATTTATGCTAAATGAACCCTAGTTGATAATAAAACCTATTTTTATTATTTTGTGAATGCAATTGAGTTGGTTGATTATTGTCATCCAATTATCTATTTTATTATTGTCTTTTAATCTGATTTATTAAACTTAAATCTGATTTCATACTTAGCGATTGAGAAATCTTAGGTTTGAATAGATCTTTTATAATTGGAATGAGTTGATCGCAATTCTAGAGATGGGACGACATAAATTTTCTAGATTAGGGTCAAACCTATAGAGGGAATCATAAGAAGGTAAAGCAATCTTATAAAATTTAACCTAAGTAATTCAATTAGAGACCTTAGGATTAGTTTTTAATAGACTCAAGGTCAACTACTAACATACCTTAGGAATCTCCACGGTCCAATTAATCAACTACACAATTGCATAATAAATGATCAATCGGTTAAGGGTTTAGGGGGATGCGATGCCTAAATACTAATTATTTGATATGGGTAATTAACTTAGTGAATCCACAATTTTTTGCTTAAATCACATTGCTTATTTATTTTATTTGTTTCATTCTAGTTTTCTTATTTCAACCACAAACAACCCTTAGGCTAGATAATAGAACAACAACAATTACAAATATTCACCGTCCTCGTTGGATCGACCTATACTTGTCGATACTAGCTACAACAACATTGTGCACTTGTGGTTATTACATAATTGATCAAACTCACGAAATTAGTCAATCAGGTGCTGTTAAAGTCCCCTAATAATATCAAAGGCTCTTTGATTATATTAGAGTAGTGCCTTAAGTTTTTCTTAAGATTGAATATTTAGGTGGAAAACTTGGAAGCATATACAATGGATATCATATGGTTCCTAAATCCTTTAAGTTTACGAGAAGATGAATACAATAGTCAGTTATGGTTAAGCTGAGGAAGAAATTTTCTGAAGGTCATATCCTATATTGATCTTGATACAGAAGTGTGACTCATAACTAGTGATGGGTTTCATTTTTTTATTGAATAATGCAAGTGGTTTGCATTTCTTTTTCTTGAGCTTAGTTTCCAAAAGGCCACCAATGAGTAGCTTTATTGTTTTAAAGTAGTCATGAACTACTTTTTTAATGGCTATTAAGGCACCTAATATTCCATACAACTATTAAAATGGAGAGGAATGTGTAGAATTAGAATTATTAGCTTTAGGTTTACGAGTTGATCTCAATTTCTCTACCATTTTAAATTTATTCTTAGGAGTATCTAAAGAATGAGCAACCTTAGGAATTGTGATAGGAAGTTTGGATCTTAAAGAAGGCTCCTTAGGTGTCAATGTCTTTCAGTTCAAGTTAGTTCACTTGTTAACATGAAAAATAACATTATGGACCTTCATGGCTTTAGCAAGTTGTGTATTATAAGGGGTAGGAATAGTTATAGATGAAATGATACTTTGAGTTTTGTGAATATCAATATTTGCTACAATATGTTATCAATTCCCATTAGGTCCTATTAATCCCCTCCCTAAAACGTCTTCCTTATGGCTTTCCAAGTCATCCCTTGCCACTTTAGAGATGGGATTCCACTGGTAGGATAACCTTTAGAGTGTCCTTAATCAAGGTGTATTCCTCACCCAGCCTCATAGTTGGTAATTAATCAAAGTAACTGTTATGTTATCTCTACCAATATATAGTCTTGCAATTCCTATTCCACTAAAGAATTTTTCAAGGCAAACAGTTTCGGAGCTAACAAATCATTCAAAAACTTGTACTCTTCATCAAAGAGTAGCTTATAACCCACAATATTCATTTACTTTGTAATAGTGAAATAGCTGCAAACTAGAATATTTTGTTCCCACATCAGAAGTTACGAAGGTAACTAATCACTAGTACGTGAGATTCAAGACCATTCACCTCTTAAGAATTTACTTTTGCAAACATAAAAGTTAATTTTCCAACTACTTTCTCAAGTTGCTATTATGTTTTTAAACCTTATGATGGGTGATTAACTCTTTTACGAAGCTTAAACTGCTGTACCTTAATGTCTGTAGCTCACCTTTAATTAATAGAATTCTTTTTGTTAGAAAAAACTTTATCAACCGCATTTAGCAGTTTATGTAAAATTAAATAATCAGACACTAACTAAGGTCAACGTAATTGATGGAAAAGAAAATGGACCACTCTCCCAACAATGATGTTGTGAATAGAATAACTCGCCATACGCATCCAAATCAAGTTACAGCTTACCATCTCATGTTCATAACCACAAACCTCATTCAATTAAACCTATATGACTAATCTTCACCCAACTCATTCAATTAAACCATCTATTCAACCTATCCAACCCCCTCTTCGATGTCGATGTTGAAGGTATCCACTTGACTAGATAGAATCAAATCCTTCTTTCGGTAATAATTAGCTCAACAAATCGCCTATTATACAATTCATGTAGACGATTGTATGACAAAACTTGTGTTGTCCAGTATGAGTATCATAATGTGAAAAAAGAAACTGAAAAAGTTAGCTATCTTCTGCGCTTAGATTCTTTGCGAACTTCTGCCAGGTAATTGTCCAAGTTAGCCTTCTCCCACAAACGCTTCTGAACAAGGTCTTCCAGTGTTGATTCATCTAACAAGAAACATAAAAACATCCATGTGCAGTAAGAATAAGCCATATTCTATGTCATGGTAATTATGATTTTATAAAGAACTATGGAAATGCCAACTCAAAGCTGAGATATCCAAATCCCCTCCTAGCTAATGAATACTCTCAAATTAAAGGCATCAGTCGAACAAGTTTTCCTAAGTTGTGAACGCAGAAACATATCGCTTATGAAGACCAAGCTTATAGTAATTAATATAATTGAAAATATAAGTCCCCACATAATAATTTAATGGATTCATATGGTCAGTTCAGGAGAAAGATGGGAGTAAGAGTGTAGTTACCAATGCCTTGCCATGTCTCAAGTGGCACTCTCAGGGACCTCCGTGTTAGGTAGGAAGCATCTTCCCAAGTGTAAGGAGCTTTCTTTACCTTGTATCTCCAGAGCCAGCTTCCAGTCCACAATAGCAACTGGATAGACGGAACATCGTAATCAATAAAATATTTTTCCAACTCTAACGAGCAGAAGTCATGTAAGCAGTGTTTGCATACAACTACTCTCACTATTTCATCCACCGAATACTTGCCTGCTGGAGCCATGAACTGGATAAAGGATTTAATATTAAAAGAAAATTGCCACTTAGAACCTTATTTCATCAATGCTGAAAACTGCAGATTCTGTACTTTTTCTTGCTTCATTGGGTAAACCATGTAAATAGATGTGAGGTCCTACTTTACCTTGCCAATACTGTAGGGTAGAAGTACAAATCGGACACCAATGAGATCCCAGAAAGAGGGTTTCTGAGCACCTTTTATGTCCAATTCAAGTTCTTTGCTAAGATCTTCCACTTTCCTGCCATTAGAAATATGGCTTGCCATGTCATAATTTGAAGAGGGTTAACTGAGAGTGCTTTAACCTAAACACGCTTTAGGTATATGATAGCATGGAGTGTTTGATAGCATGACCATTCAAATTGATCAGATCTATCATTAATGGAATAAAATCTTATGAATTAGACAGATATTTGTTGTTAAAGATCAGACAAATCCATACTTGTCCATCTGCTTGCTACTTTTCTTCTTTGTTGCGACACTTCCAGTTCTTTCAAGTTCCAGTGCCCGCAGTCTATTTTTATACGCAGGTGTCTTCCGGACCATTTCCACAACCTTGAAAAATAAAAAGATCCATTAAAATTATCCTAAAGAAGCTTCTTTTACTGTGCACTGAAGCAAAAGACGAAACAAAAATAATTTGCATGAGTAAAGTCGCAACACAAGCTTTCCACGATTTCATTATCTGATGATTAACACTTCTTGAGTCATTATTGCAAACTTAAAACCAAGCAGAAGGAAAAATATAACTTAAGTAGTTGATGCCGGAGCAATATCAGCAATAATGACTGATGATCCATCAAAGGTTAAGTTGGTGCAAAGGTGAACAAGCCAAAGGCAGCACGACCACACACCCATCAAAAATGTCAATCAAGTTTCAAATGCAATTAACTTGAAGCACTATGTAACACAATACCTGATTATACCTTGTCCACTGATTTAGATATTGAAAACCTGAGAGAATCAGAAGAACTCCAACCAGGACAGAACGGGGATCCTAGAATGCATTAATATCATCATTAGGAGCCAAAATTTTCAATGCTTAAATTATACTACTAGACAAAAGGAATACTCAATATAAATGCAACATCTAAACTAATGGTATGAAAAAAATACTTACTGTCTTGTGAGCATAATATGCATGATAGTACCGTGCTGTATTGTAGAATACCTACAAACAAGTGAAATTGGATTATTCTCAGCAGTAATGAAAAAATATGAAAGTTCAAAGGTTATGTAGACATTAAGTTTATTGAAATTCTGATTGGAAAAGTCTTCTGTGAAGGTAAGTATGATCTAATGATTTCACTGCTTTGATTAAATTCATTTAACCTCCACAGTTCCTAAGTATTGATATAACAGGAAATTTCTCCTGAAATCAAGTGGAAGTATAAGTGCTGCATTATTAGTATTTCACTTCTGCAAAAAGTTCTCCATAAACTTTTGAACACTAATTGACATCTAAAGTAACAAGAAACACAGATGTCCACGAGAACATAGGAAGTAACAATTAATGCAAGCTAACAGAATATCAATCTCACCTCCTCTGGGTGTGCAATTGCATAATCATACTGCTCCCTAGTAGCCTCATCTTTCAAAATCTGTCGTTCAAGGATTAACACGGATCAAACTAGGATATCAACTCTAACAGGACAAACAACCCCAATCCCCCTTCTTTCTCTTTCCTTCCACTCCATTAATTTTAGAGATGTTATTGTAATTGCAATAGCAAATGTGGAAAACACTATGTCCCACGCGAACCACATGATCCAATATACTAACTGCCACATACTAAAAATTCCTTATTTTCCTAAAGCACACAATATGCAAAACAGTTTTTAGTTACAAGCAAAATTTCCAACGTTATCGTATGTAAAGACTAGGAATTGTTTAGTACCTCATAAGCATTAGCAATTTTCACAAACAACTTCTTCGATTCGGGATCGGGGTTCTTGTCAGGGTGACTAAAAGACAAAAATCCCACGATTCAAATTTAGAAATACAGTCAAAATAAACAAGAAAATTACGTGAAAAAAAATAGAAGGACGTACTATTTCAAAGAGAGCTTGTAGTAAGCCTTCTTGATCTCCGAGGCATTAGCGTTTTGAGAAACCCTGAAGTAAAAGAAAAAAATTGCCCAATTGAGTAATCAATCAGACGACGAAATCTACGAGTAGAAAGAAGACAAGCAGATAACTGGAACTGACCCCAGTAGATCATAACAATCGTCTTGTTCGCAGTATATGGCCGATGATGGCGAGATGATGTGAGCAAGCAGAATAACCGATACCGCTGCGCACCACCGAATCAACGCCGACGGCGACATCCTCTCTCTTTTTTTGTCTCTCTCGTGGACTGATTCACAGCAGATAATTAGCTCTGTTTTCTTCCATCTTCAGAGTCTCGTACAAGTGACTTTTGGGGAAAACATATAAATAAACAATTCATTTATCTAACAATCCTTATTTATATGGAATTAATAATAGCTTCTTCTTTCTTTTTTTTACATTATATGATTAAATTCTTATCCTTTTAATATTGTAATTATGATATCATTAATACATTTTGTCCATAATATTTACTGTGTAAAATAATTAGATTTTATTTGAATTTTTACAGAGACTTTAAAAGTAAATCCGTAACTTTTTTTATATAACAGGAAGGAAATAAACAAGCTAACGACTAAATCCAACACCAATCAAGTCCGACTCAAGAAGGGCATATAGTTCTACAAGACGAGAATCCCATATTGAACATTCAAGATCCCTATTAAACCCCTGTTTGGCTAAGAAATATGCACAAAAATTTGCCTCACGATAGATATGTCTAATACGATACTCCCAATGGTGCTTAATCAGAGCATAACAATCCTCGTTCAGAGCTCCAAGCAGGTGTTGACTTAAGGTAGATGAGTTAATAAGATGAATGACAATTTGTGAATCAGACTCTAACCTCGCTCAACGATACCTTGCGTCTCACTCAAATTGAAGCCCTTATCCAATTGCTTAAAATTCTGCATTAAGGATAGAACATCATCCCTCTTTAAAGGAAAAAGCCAACAAGCAAATACCTCTATGATCCTGCAGAATCCCCCCTGCAGCAACCTCCCTTGAGCATCTAAATGCAGGACGCTCCTAAGAGACCAAATGATGGGCATCATTATGGTTTGGCCTAATGTCCTGAAGAAACATGATTTTCATGGCCAACTTGTGAATTTGTTGGCACTACACCAATGAGGGGAATAATCACATTTTGAAATATAAGGGAGAGTCTTGCCTTCTAAATAACTCATAAGCAACTCACAAAAAAGATCATCCAAGGTAGACCACGAGACCCAAGTTGAGTCATGCATGATAGATTTCCCCTAACCTATTCCTACAGGTTCATGATATTAAAGTTTGGGTTGCCAAACCTATGAAACATTTGCCAAATCTCTCTTGTATAGGAACAATCACGTAGTACATGCATGATAGTTTTGGTTCCTCCTTCACACCAAGGATAGGTGTCATTTTGTCCCCTAAACCTATGATATCTCTACATATTAGTCATAAGTTTCCCATGCAATACCAGCCACAAGAAGTGATGAAGCTTAGGTACACATGGAATCTTAAATAATCTCCTCCAATCACCATTTAAAAGAGTCAAATCGAAGTCCTACAAAGCTTTAAATGTCAAACAAGAAGACTGAGTCTCAGTAGTAGTTTTGCTCCAGATCAAAGAGTCCTTTAACTTCGAAAATCTTGGAATATGGATACTATCAATTTGTGCAATAGCCGCGGAAGGCAGCAAATGCTCCATAATAGAGAGATCCCATGTCTTAGCCTCTGAAATCACATCTGCCACTTTCAATGTGGTCAAGGCCCCCAATTTAGCAGTAGTTAATGATGTGCCCAGAGGAGAATCATTAACCCAAAGATCCCTCCAAAAATATATCTCTATCCTATCACCCACTTTCCATGTCATGAATTTCGAAAGATGCTTTGTTCTTTTGACAATACCCTTCCAAAGGGGAGAGTTTGTGATTTGTGAATTAAAGCCCTTTTTATTGAAATATTTACACTGTATAACGTGAACCCAAAGAGCTTCACTACTGTTGGGACCCGATCTGGAAACCGGATCCCAACCGAAAGACGAAGGGAACAAAGCGAATGCACATCGGATAATTCAAATCCGAAGGCAAATCAATAATAAAATGCGGAAGCAAC
>JAOSBK010000002.1:34288434-34298869 GCA_027568895.1 Erythroxylum shatona
ATATACATTGATATCAAACAATCCATTCCTTAATTCTAACATCAATTATCAACTTAAACTTATCAAACCCTTAATCAGTCAATCAAATAACCATCTAGGTTCATTTCAAACTTTAATCAAATCCAAATACACCAAGGTAAAGTAACTTATCCTTAGTTGGTTCAACAATCACACAAAACAAAGTTTTTCACTTCCCAAGCATTTCCCACTATCATGGTTACCTTTTCATGATCGTGGAAAGACAAAATAGAAACTTTTCTTCTTCAGGGCATTTCCCATGATTGTAGGTAGAAGCTCATACTGCTTCCACGATCGTGGAATGCGTGAATAGACGGTTCACCATCCCTTTCCTTCAATCTTTTTCCAAATTTTAACATCATCATACTAATCTATTAATCATAACTCAATTTTAAATAAATTATACTTGATTTCCTCATCAATTTCTATCACCAATTCCAACTCAAAATCATTCAATTGATAACTTATAAATCATAGTCTTTCATGCATTATAATCAAAGCAGAACTATCATTCACCTTCATACATATAACCCTAACTTATCAATTTCTGGAACACTCCCAATATATCCATTTTTTTGCATAGTTACATCATCATTTACACTTCAAATCTCAACTTAAACCATCCATACAATCCACTATTTTCAAGCATAAAAAACAAAACAAAAACCATACATTCATTCATCAAGTTCTAGAACATCTCATCTTTAACCTTACATGTAATTCATGTCAATTCATCCTAACCAATCTTTATGGATGTTATGCTCACATATAACTCAATAAGGTAATCAAATACTTTCTTGTTTGTTTTAAGATTTCCTCAAGCAACAAGCTAAGCAAGTCTCCCAAGCATCAAACATATATTAAAAACAAGATGGGATTAAAGGGTTTCAATTTACAAGATAAAGGCTACAGAAATTTTGGCAAAACTCAAGGTTATAGAGGTTGTGTGAGGGTATTGATGGTGAGGAGAAGAGGAAGAGAGCATCTAAAACATGAAAGAGGGTGGTCTTTCAAATGTGAAAATCATGGGTGTAGGTGCGTGGAGGAGAAGGTGGACACATGTCATGCCACTTGTCAAATGGAGAACCGTGTTATATGTCTTTCTCTTACACTACCAATAGTGATTCCATCACTAGTCCACTTGTCATTAAATCTCTAAACCATATGTCACTCAACTATACTTCCATTTGTCACTTTTTCATTCAAGCCAATTGTCACTTTATTATTGATACCATATGTCACCATCTCATAGGCTCATTCAACTTAAATTCCCATGTAGCATTTTATCCTGCCTTTTTAATATTTTTCCTAGATTAAATGAACATAACACTTCATTAATCACCCAATTGTGACAATAAATTTCAATTCACTAATTGTAGTCCATCAAACTAGAATTCAAGACATGATCAATTCACAATCACGTAATCACAACATAAACATTTAAAATCTTTCATACCTCGGAATAAATCAATTGAGTGCATAAACTATCTTTGCAATGTGTACGAAATCATAATTCACGTATGTATGTGAATATGATGCATGTAAATGAAATGCACTTCATGTATTCTCATATGATATGACTCATATGACTTCATATAGTAGACAAATTCCTAGGTGTAGGAATAGGCTATTACAATTCTCCTCCCCCACCCCCACCCCCCTCAAAAGAAATTTCGTCCTTAAAATTCTTAACTGATTGGTTAAGCCGAAGGGGGTACTATTTCCTCATATTCTTCTCGGTCTCCCATGTGACTTCTTCTCTCGAATGGTTCCTCCAAAGACTTTAACCAATGGAATCTCTCTGTTTCTCAACTATTTAGTCTGATAACCCACTATTTTTATCGATTCCTCCATATAACTCAAGTAACTGCAATCTCAACCTCCTGTGGGGCAATATATGTGTCAGATCTGATTGATATCTCCTAAGCATACTAATATGAAACACATTATGAATCTAAGATATCTCAGCTGGTAATTATAACTTATAGGTCAATGGTCCTATTCTCTCTGTGATCTCATATGGGTCAATGTATCTAGGGCTTAATTTACCCTTTTTACTAAATCTCAGCACTCTTTGATCTACATAACTCTTCTGTCTATCTTGAGCTACCTTGATCCTTCTGCGGATCAATTTTACCTTATCAACTATGTCCTGAATCAACTCTGGGCCTTTAACAATTCTTAATCCCTTTTCATCCCAATACAATGGTGCCCGATATTTCCTGCCATATAAGGCTTCATAAGGGCTTATACCAATACTACTGTGATAGTGATTGCTGTATGCAAATTCAATCAGAGCTACATATTGATCCCATGCTCCTTAGAATTCCAATACATAAGATCTAAGCATATCCTCAAAAGTCCGGATGTAACTCTCACTCTGTCTATCTATCTGAGGATGAAATGTTATGCTAAAATTTAACTTTGTGCCTAAAGCTATTTGTAAACTACCCCAAAATCTAGAGGTAAATTTGAGATCACAGTCTGATACAATAGACACTGGGACTCCATATAATCTTACTATCTCATTGATGCATCTCTAAGCTAGTTGAGCTAATGTATTGTTCTCCCTTACAGGTAAAAAATGATGAGTTGACTTCCTCAATCTATCAACAATGACCTATATGGTATCATGTTGTCTCAGCGTTCTCGACAAACCCATTATGAAATCTATTGTGATCCTCTCCCATTTCTACTCCGGAATATGTAATGATTCTAACCTTCCAACTGGTTTCTATTGCTCAACCTTAACCTGCTGGCATGTCAAACATTTAGCAATATACTCAGTTACTTGCTTCTTAATTATTGGCCACCAAAAATGTTGTTTCAGCGTATTATACATCTTGGTAGTACCAGGATGCATAGCACAAGTCACTATATTTGCTTCCTCCAAATTTCCTTTCTTAAATCATCCGCCTCTAGTAAACACAATCTCTGCTTTAACCAGAATGTATTAACTCTCAACTCAAATCCAGAATTTAGGTCATGTATCAACCTCTCAATAAGCTTCATAAACTCTGGATCCTTGCTAGCTTTGAGCCTTTCTAAGTTCTCATGCAATACTGGTATAAGTTTCAATGTAGCTATTAATGCTTCATTTTGCCCTAAATTCAACTCAACATTCAATGCTCTCAGTTATACTAGGTGTGGTAACCTCAATACCTGAATCTGTGCCACACTACTATTGGATTTTCTACTTAATGCATTAGTTACCATAATAGTTTTACCAGGATTATATTCAATCGTGCAGTCATAATCTTTAAGCAACTCAATCTATCTCCTTTGTCTCATATTCAACTCCTTCTGAATCAACAAATATTTTAAACTTTTGTGATTAGTAAATATCTGAAATGTTTCACCATACAGATAAAGTCTCCAAATTTTTAAGGCAAACACTACTGCAGCCAACTCTAGATCATGAATTCGATAGTTAAACTCATGAGACCTCAATTGTCTCGATGCATAGGCTATCACTTTACCGTACTACATCAAAACACACACTAATCCTTAATGTGAGGCATCAATATATACTATATATCCTTCAAACCTCGATGGAATAGCTAACACCTGTGTCATAGTCAAATGATGATTTAATTCCTCAAAACTCCTCCGACATTCAATAGTCCATCGAAAAGATACATTCTTTTTAAAAAGCTTTATCAAAAGGGCTGAGATCAAAGAAAATTCCTTGATAAACCTTCTATGATAACTAGCTAATTCGAGGAAACTCTGAATCTCATATACATTTCTCGGGGCTTCCCACTTCATCACTGCTTTAACGGGTCTACCTGAATGCCTTTCCCAGATATTATTTGACCTAAGAATACTACTTGGTCGAGCCAAAATTTTCACTTACTAAATTTGACATACAATTGATTCCCCCTCATAATCTGTAGAACTAACGTCAAGTGTTCATAATGTTCCTCTCTGCTCTTCGATTATACTAAAATATCATCAATAAATATGATCACAAAGTGATCTAGGTAAGGTTAAAATACCTTGTTCATTAACGTCGTAAAAGTTGTCGGAGCATTTTTCAATCCAAACGACATCACCAAAAACTCAAAATGCTCATATCTAGTTCGAAATGCACTCTTTGGTATGTCAGCTTTTGCTATCTTCAACTAATAGTACCCTGATCTCATATCCAAGTTAATGAACACTAGAGCTCCTTGTAGTTGAGCAAGTAGATCGTCTATTCTCAGTAATGGGTACTTATTTTTCACTATCACTCTATTCAACTATCTATAATCAATACAAAATCTCTAGGTTCTATCTTTCTTCTTCACAAACAAAACTGGAGCTCCCCAAAATGACACACTAGGTATAATGAAACCCTTATCCAACAACTCCTGCAACTGAGTCTTGAGTTCTTTAATTTTTTTAGGTGTCATCCTATATGAAGGAATCGATATAGGAGTGATATCTGGAGTAAGATCAATAATGAACTTCGTTTCTTTATCTGGAGGTAATCCTGGTAATTCAGTGGAAAACAATTCTAGGAATTCCCTAACAACGGGAATATCTTGAACTGTCTGCTTAGTTCGGGTATCAGTTACATAGGCTAAGTAAGCCTCACATCCCCTTTGAATCAATCCAAGAGCACTCATTAATGAAATTAGCCTGGCTGGCACTCCTTGAGTAACACCTCAAAATATTACTCTCAACTAATTAAGAGATTCAATAATTACCTCCTTAGTGTAGCAGTTCATGATAGCCCTATATGCAGTAAGTCAGTCCATACCTAAGATAAGATTTATCTCTTTTAACTGCAATACTATCAGGTCAGCTTTTAACTCCTCCTGATCAACCCGAATAATACACCTTCTACAAACCTCCCCAATCGCAGTACTCGCCTTTAATTTACATTTCAATATCTTTTTTTCACAATGTAATTTAGATGCCAGATGAGGAATAATAAAAGAATGCGTTGATTCTGGATCTAATAATGCATATGCCTAAAAATTAAAGACATATAACACACTTATTATGACATCTGAAGAGTTCTGAGCCTCCTGTCTGGTGATGGCATAGATCCTAGCCTAAGACTGCGGCTAGTTACTCTGCACCTCAATCCTTGTCCTAGCATTGGGACCTGTAGAGCTTGCTCTACCTTCGCCTCTGCCTCTGCCTCTTTATCCGGTACCACCAACTCTACTTTACTGAATAGTCATTTCAGTTACTGATCCTCCTCTCACTCT
This sequence comes from Erythroxylum shatona, assembly GCA_027568895.1. Lineage (NCBI taxonomy): Eukaryota > Viridiplantae > Streptophyta > Magnoliopsida > Malpighiales > Erythroxylaceae > Erythroxylum > Erythroxylum shatona. The sequence continues at coordinate 34,293,654 of JAOSBK010000002.1, forward strand.
CGACTATGCTCTAGCAATAGTAGGACAATATCTAATCTAATGCTTAAAAGAGCCACAACGAAGACAAACTCTCGATATCTTCCAGCATATCCCACTATAGCTTTTCCTACAATGTTCACAACTGGGGTTTTGTTGTGTATGTCTAGCATATGACTATCCTCTTAAAGCCAATCCTCTTTCACTAGAATAACCTCTTAGCCTAAACCCTAATTGTCTCAATCTTTGCTGTGATCTTGATGGTCTACTCTGGAATTTACCAAACCTTCTGCCAAAATCAGCTTGAGACTCACCTTGTCTCTTCAGCCTAAACTCCTGCTTACACTCTCTTTGCTCATCTTTCAATAGTTGTTTGATTCTGATTGAAGTAGCTTTCAGCTCCGTGAAACTACTTGAATTAGTAATTGCTAACCATGTCCAAATCTCCATATTCAATCCATCTTCAAATCTCCTGCATTTTTCCTCCTCAATCAAAATTAAGGCAGCAACTTACCCCATTAACTCATTAAACCACATTTCGTACTTAGCTACTGTGAGACTTCCCTACTTCAGATCTAAGAACTCATTCATCTTTTTGTCTAAGTAAATATTTGGCATGTAAATCTCCTTGAAGACCCTTAAAAAACATTCCCACATTAATTTCGGACTGAGCTACCAGGAAAAATCTTCCATCATTAGTAGGCCAAACCCTGAAGTAGTGAAATTGCATAGTCGAACCTCTCGTCAGACTCACTGTCTATATGGTCAAATATCCTCACTGTCCTTTCTAAACAACCTTCTGACTTAGCAAGGTCTGTCCTTTCATAGAAGTCCACAACCTCTTGCTTTCTAAGTTTGTCATACCTCCTTTCTATCCTCTCAGGTACTCTCTAAGGCATTAGCTCAGATTGGGGCATAATAGACTCTTTGTTGGCTCCTATTGACTTGAGGCAACTGACTTGATGACTCGGTCTCCTACAACGGATGACCTATAACAACTAACAATCATGATCACTATACGAGTTTCTTGCTAAATGTTATGCTAAACTACTCTTATATGTCCCTAGGGATGTCAATTCATGATCTGATACTAAAATTATGACACACCACTACCATAATACATATGCTCAAACATCCATAGATTATCCGAGAATATACCCTATAAGAAGGGCATGCTAGAGCAATTACATTCACTTATTAAGGCATCATACATAACACAAGTATTTAAGAAGATCAAAGCTTCCCTTTATATTCAAAAACACGAAGATACATTTTAGCATTATAGTACATAATCTACACATATACATTACTAACAACATCTAAGAGTTTGCTACTCTTTACAACATGTTTTACATGAGGTGGAATGTTACGTCAAAATATCCTATCTATTTGGCCGACCTTTGAGCCAGTTATTGTTCCAAAATTGACAATACTAGACTATTACTAGATTGCCTTATAAGTTAGGCTGTCCCGGTATATGAAAATTAACGATGCAAATTTTATAAGTTTGCAAACTCAGGGAGTGAACCATCATCGTTATGCTCACTCAAATAAAACATAAATATCTCATGTATAAAACACAGTTCAATCAATATAACACCTCATCCAAATTCAAATCACACACACACACACACACACACACACACACACACATATTACATTACTCATCAAATTTCAACAAGCATATTATGAATACAAAGACTTCATATAGTCATCTCAGAACAATCCAATCATTTGTCACAATTCTTCTTATCATCAACACAATTCAATATTTATTTGCAATCAATCTCATAAACACATGTAAAGATAAATATGCAAATCCACGTGAGACTCACTTCTATTTTTATTTTGTTGTGACTGAATGCCTATTTGACTATCCTGTATCTGTTGCTGATATCGGGTTCATTTTATATACTATCCTGTACCTATTATAAATACTGGGCTCATTGATAACTGAGCCTACGACTCGTTGTACACATTTATGAGCTTTAAGCTCTTTTTTGTTACTTGTGTCACTCCGGTCACAACTCTTTTATCTATTTATGTATTTCAATGTAGTGTGATGCAACAATTCACATATGATGCATTCATCATTTCACATTCGATATATTTCAGTCATATATCACATTCTTCATATCTAAGTCCGACATTCAATATTCAATTCAGAACATATATTTCCATATTCACATACATTTACAAAACACTTCTAATACATTCCCGAATATCATTCTCCTCAGACAATTGATAGTCTAGAATTATCGCAATCACATAAGTAGCAACTCAATAACTGACTTTTAAACAAAGCAACTAGATTATAGTGAGAGAACATCTAGGTTAACTCACTGTAAGCTCCAAATAGCTATTGCCTCGACGATCTGGCAATGTCTGTATGTGGTTCGTCAATTTATGCTTTTATATCATGCAATACACATATATGTATGCATTACTAACTTGTTTAATCAAATAAATACTCAATCATACACATGTATATGTGTCATGTTCAATACATGCTCAATTGATTTTCCCCAAGTATGTACCCTTATTCATAAATATTGCTCATTCATTCATTATAGTTTGTATATAACTTATTGGTGATTAAATCAATGCCTTAAAACATCTCTATTACTTTAAATTCATTCAATCGCATATATATCCATCCCTTCTTAACATTCCATACTCATGCAACTTCCCAATTCTCATTCAATCATACCTAATTCATGACTTATATCCCTTGCATTACATTTGTATTCATAAGAACACCTTCATTTCTTCAACAACTTATACTTTCCAAATTCATAGACATTGATGTCAAACAATCCATTCCTTAATTCTAACATCAATTATCAGTTTAAACTTATCAAACCCTTAATCAATCAATCAAATAACCATCTAGGTTCATTTCAAAATTTAATCAAATGTTCAACAATCATATAAAATAGAGTTTTTCACTTCCCAAACATTTCCCACGATCGTGGAAGACAAAATAGAAACTTTTCTTCTCTAAGGCATTTCCACGATCGTGGGTAAAAGCTCATGCTGCTTCCACGATCGTGAAATGCATGAATAGATGTTTCAGCATCCCTTTCCTTCAATCTTTTTCCAAATTTTAACACCATCATACTAATCTATTGATCATACCTAAATTATACTTCATTTCCTCATCAATTTCTATCACCAATTTCAACTCAAAATCATTCAATTGATAACTCGTAAATCATATTCTTTCATCACCAATTTCAACTCAAAATCATTCAATTGATAACTCGTAAATCATATTCTTTCATGCATCATAATCTAAATAGAACTATGATTCACCTTCATACATATAACCCTAACTTATCAATTTTTGAAACACTCCCAATATATCCATTTTTTACATAGTTTCATCATCATTTACACTTCAAATCTCAACCTAAACCATCCATATAGTCCACTATTTTCAAGCATAAAAAAATAAAACAAAAAATAATACATTCATTCATCAAGTTCTAGCACATCTCATCTTCAACCTTACGTGCAATTCATATCAATTCGTCCCTAACCAATCTTTATGGATGTTATGCTCACATATAACTCAATAAGGTAATCAAATACTTACTCGTTTGTCTCAAGATTTCCTCAATCAACAAGTTAAGCAAGTCTGATGGGATTAAAGGGTTTCAATTTACAAGATGAAGGCTACAAAAATTTTCGTAAAATTCAAGGTTATGGAGGTTATGTGAGGGTGTCAATGGTAAGGAGAAGAGGAAGAGAGCATCTAACCCAAAACATGTAAGAGGGTGGTTTTTCAAGTGTGAAAATCATGTGTGTAGGTGTGTGGAGGAGAAGGTGGATACATTTCATGCTACTTGTCAAATGGAGAACCATGTTATATGTCTTCCTCTTACACTACCAATTGTCATTCCATCACTAGTCCACTTGTCATTAAATCTCTAAGCCATATGTCACTTAACTATACCTCCATTTGTCACTCTTTTATTCAAGACAATTGTCACTCTATTATTGATGCCACATGTTACCATCACATAGGCTTATTCAACTTAAATTCTCATGTATCATTTTATCTTTCCCTTTTAATATTTTTCATTGACTAAATGCATATAAAACTTCATTGATCACCCAATTGTGACAATAAATTCCAATTAACTAATTGTAGTCCATCAAACCAGAATTCAAGACATGATCAATTCACAATCACGCAATCACACCATAAACATTTAAAATCTTTCATATCCCAGAATAAATCAATTGAGTGCATAAATTATCTTTGCAATGTGAACTAAATCATAATTCATGTATGTATGTGAATATGATGCATGTAAATGAAATGCACTTTATATATTCTCATATGATATGACTTATATGACTTCTTATAGTAGATAAATTCCTAAGTGTAAGAATGGATTATTACAATTTTTATCGATGATATGCATATTTTGGTTCCTACTGCAAATTGGCAATTTCTTTCTTATATTCTGATTATTATGTAATTTTTTATATGTTCACTATTATGTATTGTCTATAAACAACAAATCCTTATGTTAAAAAATATTTTTGTGTCAAAATATGAAATGTTTAATTCTTGAGATTGTCATGAAACTTCTAACAATGGTGTGGAAAAAAATGAACATCGAACTTCTATTTTTCTAGGAAAATATTAGCAAAATCGAAAATGTAAATGAAGCTGTGCGAAACTCATAGTGGACTAAGAAAAAACCAGTATGTATATAAATGTGTCTTCATAGGTTACAATCTTCAAAGGGGCATTCTTGAAAACAAATCAACACTAGTCAGTTTTTAGAATAAATCATAGTCTATAAGTATAATGACCACAAAGGATTTTTGGATTCATGAGCTAAACAATTCTAATACAAGTATTGGCTTTAACTTTAACTTTCCTTGAATATGTGCCAAATAGACCAAAGAGAAGTAAGAAGTTAAACCAGTTGCATCTCCATCGCTAACAAAAAATCAAAAGAAATTATAACCGAGCTTGTCTGAGCATCCAAAGTTACAAGAAGGCTCAAATTCTCTGAGGAAGAAAATTTGGCATCATTGTCATGTTAAGTTGATTCTTAAGCTTCTGAACCCAAGAGTGCACTATCTCAATTTTCCAAAGGACTACCTCCAAGGAGTTACCACTGCCATCATCAAACTCAAAAATGAATCAGCCATCATCAAAACCATATATGTCACTGCACTCAGTATGTTGATCCATAGTTGCTACTCAAAAACCATAG
>JAOSBK010000002.1:34298969-34325934 GCA_027568895.1 Erythroxylum shatona
AGCAGTTCATGATAGCTCTATGTGCAATAAGCTAGTACATACCTAAGATAAGATCTATCTCTTTTAACTACAATACTATCAAGTTGGCTTCTAACTCTGCCTAATCATCTCAAATAATACACCATGTACAAACCTCTCCAATCATGGTAGTACTACCTACTGGAGTACTCACCTCTAATTCACATTTCAATATCTCTTTTTCGCAATGTAATTTAGATTCCAGATGAGGAGTAATAAAAAAAGTGTTGATCTTGGATCTAATAATGCATATGCCTCAAAATTAAAGACATATAACACACCTGTTACAACATCTGGGGAGTCCTGAACCTCCTGTCTAGTGATGGCATAGATCCTGACCTAGGACTGTGGTTGGTTATTACGTGTCTTAGTCCTAGCACTAGAACTTGCAGAATTAGCTCTACCCTTACCTCTACCTCTTTGTCCTACTCCACTTATTCTGTTATGCTAAATAGTCGCTTCTATCACCAATCCTCCTTTCACTCCAGACTAAGCTCCTACAATAGCAGGACAATCTCTGATTTGAAACTCAAAAGAACCACAACATAGTCAAGCTCCCTATGTCTTCCAGCATATACCCCCATGACTTTTCCCACAATGTTTACAACTGGGGTTTTGTTGTGTCTATCTGCCATATAATTGTCCTCCCGAAGCTAGTCCTCTACCATTAAAATAAACAAAACCACCTCTCAGCCTAAATCCTGATTGTCTTGATCTTTATTATGATCGTGACAGTCTACTCTGGCATTTACTGAACCTTCTACCAGAATCGATTTGAGACTTACCTTGTCTCTTCAGCCTAAACTCCTGCCTGTACTATCCTTGCTCATCTTTCAACAATTGTTCAATTATAATCGAATCAGCTCTCTGCTTAATGAAACTACTCAAATTAGTAATTGCTAGCCTTATCCAAATCTCCATATTCAACGCATCTTCAAATCGCCTATATTTGTCCTCCTAAGTCAGAATCAAGGCAGTTATCCCATTAACTCATTAAACTGTACTTTGTACTCAGCTACTATGAGACTTCCCTACTTCAGATCTAAGAACTTCTTCATGTTTTTGTCTAAGTAAATATTTGGCATGTAATTCTCCTTGAGGAACCTCAAAAAAATCTTCCTATTTCAATCTACAGGGTCGAACCGAGCTACCAGGAATAGTCTACCAAGAATAGTCTTCCACCATTGGTAGGCTGAATCTTGAAGTAGTGAGACTGCATAGTTGAACCTCTCGTAAGACTCACAGTCCATCTGGTCAAATATCCTCAATAGCCTCTCTAACTAACCTTCGAACTTAGTAGGGTCTGTACTTCCATAAAGTCTACAACCCCCTGTTTCCTGAGTTTATCATACCTCCTTTCTCTCCTCTCAGATATTCTTTGAGGAATTGGCTTAGACTGGGGCATAGGAGATTCTCTATTGGCTCCTATTAACTCGAGGCCACCTGACTTGATGACTCGGTCTCCTACAGTAGATGAACTATAATAACCAACAATCATGATCACTATAGATTTTTTTGCTAAATGTCATGCTAAACTGTTCCTATATATCCCTAGGGATGTCAAACCATGCTCTGATACCAAAACTGCAACACACCACTATCGTAGTGCATATGCCCGAATATCCAAAGATTTTTTGAGAATATACCCTATGGGAATGGCATGTTAGAGCAATCACATTCACTTCTTAAGGCATCATACATAACACAAGTATTTAAGAAAATCAAAGCTTCCTATTTTATTAATAAACATGAACATACATTGTAGCATTACAGTATATAATCGACACATATACATTAATAACAACATCTAAGAGTTTGCTACTCTTTACAAGAAATTTTACATGAAGTGGAATGTTACACGAAAATATCCTATCTAGACTCTTTAGTGTCAGCTGACTGACCTTTAACCCATTCTTGCTCCAAAACACAAGTACTGGACTTCTACTTGATAGACTTAGGGGTTGGAACTCCTTTAAACCTAAAAAATAAAATTACAATTTTGATGATTTTGTGAACTCAGTGAGTGAACCATCGTCGATGTGCTCACTTATATCATCACTCATTAACACATATATAGGCTATTTTTTTTAATATGTCATATAAATGAATAATTCACATCACATCACATGCTTCATTGATTTCAACCATTCAATGTATCATCTTAGTTCAAGGAGTATGTTAATTCAATTAGTCAATATGGCATATCCATTCAATCATTTAATAAATAAAGATGCAAATGTAAATGCACATGTGATCTACTTTACTTTTACTTTGTTGTGACTGAGTGCCTATTTAACTATCTCGTATTCGTTGCAAATTTCGGGCACATTTTATATATTGTCCCATGCCATTATGGATACTAAGCTCATTGATAATTGAGCCACGACTCTTTGTGCACACTTCTGAGCTTTAAGCTCTTTTTCACTTGGATCTCTCCGGTCACAACTCCTTTATCTGTTCATGCATTTCAATGTAATGAGATGCAACAATTCACATATGATGCATTCATTCCTTCACATTCGATATATACCAATCATATATCACAGTCTTTGTATCTAAGTCCAACATTCAACATCTAGTTAAGAACACTTATTTCCATATTCACATACATTTACCAAACACTTCCAATACATTCCCGAATATCATTCTCCTCAGACAATTTATGGTCCGAAATTATTACAATCAATAAGCAGTAATTCAATAACTGAATTCTAAATAAAGCAACTAGACTATGGTGAGAGAACATCAAGGTTGACTCATAGTATGCTCCAGAACAGCTATTGCCTTGATGATCTGACATGTCTAGATGCAGTCGGTCAATTTGTGCTTCTATGTCATGCAATACACACATATGTATATATTATTAACTTGTTTAATCAAATTAATACCCAATCATACACATATATATGTGTTATGTTTAATCCATGTTCAATCGACTATCACGAGTATGTAATCTTATTCACAAATCTTACTCATTCATTCATCATATCTTGTACATAACTTATTAACGATTAGATTAATGCCTTAAGACATCTCGATTACTTTAAATTCATTCAATCATACATTTATCTATCCCTTCCTAACATTCCATACTCACACAACTTTCCGAATTCTCATTTGATCATACCTAATTTATGACTTATATCCCTTGCATCACATTTGCATTCATAAGAATACCTTCATTTCTTTAACAACTTATACTTCTCAAATTCATATACATTGATATCAAACAATCCCTTCTTTAATTCTAACATCAATTATCAACTTAAATTTATCAAACCCTTAATCAATCAATCAAATAACCATCTAAGTTCATTTCAAACCTTAATCAAATCCAAATATACCATGGTAGAGTAACTTATCCTTAGTTGGTTCAACAATCACACAAAATATAGTTTTTCACTTCCTAAGCATTTCCCACAACCATGGTTACCTTTGCATGATCGTGGAAAGACAAAACAGAAACTTTTCTTCTCCAGGGCATTCCCATGGTCGTAGGTACCTTTCCACAATCATGGAATGGGTGAACAGATGGTTCACCATCCCTTTCCTTCAATCTTTTTCCAAATTTTAACACCACCATACTAATCTATTGATCATACCTCAATTATACCTAAATTATACTTCATTTCCTCACTAATTTCGTCACTAATTCCAACTCAAAATCATTCAATTGATAACTCATAAATTATACTATTTCATGCTTCATAATCAAAACAGAGCTATCATTCACCTTCATATATATAACCCTAACTTATCAATTTCTAGAACACTCTCTTCTAGTGTGACAATTACATCAATGACTACTCAATCAAACTACCTAACTTGATTTTGAATTGAGAAGATACTTTGATCAAAATTATCTGGGGCCATACTTCTTTAAGAAGGAAAGAGAGCAAAAAGTTTAAGAAGAATTCTAAAAAATTGAGTTAGACATGGCTAAAGAAAAATCTAGAGCTATATATGAACCATACCCTTCCACATTTCTATTCTTAAAACCTACGTAAAACACTCTATCATATCCTGATGCTACTGACTATGAAAAAGACTTCAAAATGTTTTATTAATTATTAAGATAAATCCTTACAAAACCATCCAAAACTTCTACGCCAAACCTACCAACAGAACACATTTCGTCAACTTCTAAACCTTTACAAATCAAAACATCAATAACATCTCTACCAAAAGAACTTTTGTACATAAGAAAGAATCCATGCTTAAAAAAGAATTCATAGCCACTCTCTAATTAGTTCGAGGTAGCTCTAAAAGTCAAACTGAAAACCAACTAGTTCCTGGTAGCTTTGAAAGTCAAAATAGAAGCTAACTGGTTCTAGATAACTCTGAAAGCCAATATGAAAGTCAAGAATTTGATTCTTTCATAGAAAGTTTTGAAAGCCCTAAATAGATCTAACTTAAATATAGATGCATGCAAGTTCTACAACTGTCAAAAGCTAGCTCCTTTTAGGAATTATTCATAAAGAATTCATCGAAGACTTCCAGCTTATTGATTAACAAAGCATACATGAGTATTTTGAAATCAAATGTTACTCAATGAACATGAAAGATTTGTAGAATAATTTTTAAAAATGACTCAAAATATTATATGCTCAATGACTTCAATGATGTCAATGTAATACAGATTTGTTTCTTCCCTTCTTGACAAGTTGCAGCTAAAGTTACAAAAAACAATCAATTCTCTTTAAGAGAATCTATCCCAGAGAAATCTACCAACTAGCTATGGTAACACTATTTACACTCCCTAATTGTGAATCTACTAATGATGAAGACTTTTCTCTTGATGAAAAAGATGATGAATCAGTGTACATGATAAAGCAGTATTATTTTGAAGCTCGAACCAAGGAAAATAGTTGAAGCATGGTCATACATCAAGCTTCAGTTGCTTTTAGAGAAGCATACCAATCCTATCTATGGGTTATATGGATACAAGCTCATGTAGGAGCGTTATGAAACTTTGTATGCTTCCTATAAAGGAATTGAAACCTTATAATGAATACTTTACTACAGCTGGCAAATCCTTAAAGATAGATAAAACTTTTTGGAGTTCTTTTTCCTTCTTAGCAAAGTATGGTCCCCAATAATACTAGTCAATATATCCTTAAGTTAGAATCAAGTTGGGCAATTTGATTGAGTAGTCATTGATTGAATGATCACGCTTGAAGAAATATAACATCAAGTCCTTAAGTCTGTTGGGATAGATCATCAAGCTTTGAATCAATTTCATGAAGGAAATTGTTTTATGCTACAAAATTTTGTGTCTAATTATTTAGTAATTTTTTACTAGAGAAACAGGTACATGAATACCATGTGGATTGATACCTATTGATCTTGAGCATGACCTTATAGATACCCTAGTGGTCTTAGTAGTTTGGGCTTTCAAAGGAAAAAAATCTTCCTCATATGATCTCATCATCATACAAGGTAATGTTTTTGGGATCTCCTTAGGGATTGAAGAAATTATTTGCACAAATCGTTTTAGTTAGATCCATTATTCCTTTTTAACTACTCTCAATAGTTTAAAGAGATCCATTGGTCTAGGCTTAGGATTCCTAGGACCAACAATTCATCATCTTTATCATGCTTGAGTTAGATATTATTTTTCAATTGGCACTTAGATCATGAGTTTTTGCTAGGCTTTTTTTCCATCGTGGGAAATAATCTTCATCGTTACTAATAAAATCTAAAGGCTATTCTTATTTTACTCGAGGGGTTTGAATGAGGACTTTTGCATTTCTTTTTTAAATCATCCATCCACACATTCATAATCTAAATCATACATAGATGAAGTTACATCCCAGATAACATGGCTGACATACAATTCATCTCAACAAGATGGATAAAGTGGATTAATGGACCAATAATGCCTTCTTTATGAGAAATAATGGATTAATCATCATTATTGCCCCAGAAGAGGCTCAAGATGATTCTAGGTTTTGTCCTCCAAGATTGTTGAAAACTGACTTTACTGTTCCATCTTGTAAACTCTATCGTTTCATCTTTCAGACTTCTCAAGATTGAAGGAGTGGTAGTATACATGGAGCACTGATAAGGGGATGAAATTGTTTCTTATAATTTATGATCCACTCTTTAGGCATTAACTCTACCAATTGTTATGATAGCAAATTTCATAGAATTTACATGATTGTGGTCTCATTTTAATACCTGTTTGCTACCATATAAAGGGCATATCATATAGAGTTTGAAAAATAGATATAGAGCATGGTTTTGCAAATTGTATATGATCTGATAATAGAGAGTGGCCATTAATGTAATAAGATCTTGCTCAGCTCCAATAATCAAAATTTGGACTTTCAATCTTATAGGTAGATTCAAATCGTCAAGTTTGATGTTGTATTCTAGAGCAATAAACATGATGGCAAGTCCATTGTTGAGCATGGTTAAAAGGATAATGATCAAAGCATTATGGTAAGATGGGAACGCCAAACCTAAAAGAGAAATTTGAACTATAGATGGATTCCATTTTCTTCTATATAACATTAAAACCATGCGAATAATGCCTATATAGAGACGTGTAAGCTTGATCTATCCATAAAAAGTTTAATCCAAAGTTACATATTGCTCAATAGGAGTGGATTTGAGGCCACAATAGTCTAATTTAGATCCTTAGATCAATTCTTTAGGTTTAGGTCTATGCGTGGAAATAAGTGTAACATCACGTTTCTATACTAAAGGTTAGAACCCTAGATTTATGTAACTGAGAAATAGCAATGAGATATTAGAAAACACTCATTTCATACTCATACATAATGTTAGCATGCACACACATGAATTTGAATTTTGCACACATTACAATGATTTGTTCATGCACTTATTTGATATTTTTCTGGGTATAAATAATTGTTTTAATGTGATTATAATGTGAATTACAAATTAAGTGTCATAAAAATTGAGTTTGTGTGCATAAGTATTGATTTAGAGTTTTTGGTGAAATTTGAGATTTTTCTAAAATTAAGGGTATTTTTGGACTAAGAAAAATGTAAAGTGGTGAGATAATTGATGACTAGTAGCAGAAATAAGTGCCAGCTGGTCGTAAAAATTTTGATGAATGAAATTAAGATTTAATGACTTATGTAATTGAAAATTGGGAGTCAATTGGATTAAAAATTGGAGATCAATGGACTAGTTATTAATGAGCACCCATTAAAAACCACAAGGTGGTGGCATGTGGCAAGTGACAAGTGTCACTTGCCATGCAACACACCTCACTCTCGTAACTTACCCTTGAAAGACTAATATTCATTTGTTTCTCACCTTTGGCTAAATGCTCTCATTCCTTCACTTCTTCATTTCGTTCTTCAGTCTTCTTCTCCATCTCATGACTTTTTCTCAACCACCTCATCACATTGATTTTGTTCAATTCCTTCACCTTGTTTCTTCAAGAATATGTTATCTCCTTCATCATGTCACAAGAAAAACCTAGTCTCTCCCTTATAAATAATGAGGATTGTGTGGTGTTGGGAAGCTAGAGTTAAGAGCGATTTGAAGATCTTAAAGCTTAAACAAGTAAGTAGTATGTTATTCTTCTTGATATGTTGAGTGAATCATACATGATGATAGTTAAATGTTGAAAGATCATAAAATGGTGATGAAAACATGTTGAAGCATAGATGAGAAAAATGAGCTTATAGATGTCTTATTTTTGTTTATATTGTGAGTGATAATTTATAAATTGTTAGAGAGATTATTTTTAGCTAGAATGATGATTTTAAATGTTGTAGAATGAATGCAGTAATTTATAAAGGGATGATTTATGTTCATGTTCTATTTTGAGGTGTGATCAAGTGGATTATTGATAGCTGTTATAAAAAAAAAAACTAGAATGAGTTTATAGCCAAAGAAAAGGATAGTTTATTGTCTTGAAATGGGAAGAAGTAAGATGACAATTTTGAGACAAAGTATAGTTGAAAATGAAGTTAAATGAAGTTTTCACTGAACATGCATCTATATTTTTGAACATATCTTGATCTGTAGATATCTAAATGGGATGATTTTAAGTTTAGATTAAACTAGAGACATATGGATATATTTTTCATTAAGGAAACGAATTTGGATTCTATCTTTAAGGGTCTCAAATTTTGGCTTGAAGTTGAGTACAATGCACTGTCATAGTGTGAGAACAGTATGAAGTATTTTATGTATAACTTACAGAATACTGAACCAAATTGTGTGAACTTGGTGTCGTTAGAAACTTAATACATATGGAAACATTTGTTTAAGGAATATATTACCTAAATACTCCATTTTTCTTGTAAAAATGGCCATGCAAAATTGACTCGATTTTCTATTTTGAGAAAAGCTGGCATGATTCTTGAATAAGGGATCATCAGGTAGTGCACGATTATGCACAAGCACGATCATGGTAGAGAGGAAAAATTAGGGAGTTTCACGACACAATTGTGATAAAGGAAACATCAGGAAGTTGCATGAAGCATGATCATGACATAGAAGGTGCAGTATTATTTGACAGCTTTCAACACTCTTCACTCTTTTGACTATAACTCCTTCTCTGGACCTTCAATTGAGTTGAAATTTGAACCACAAGCTCCTTACACATTGTCCTTCCTCTCTACCAGAATTCATTTTCATCTGAATTCACTAAGAAAGGATTGGTAAATGATTGATTGATGATGTTATAATAATCAAGTGAATTGAGCTATAAACCTTAGTGCATGATTGAGTGATAAACTTAGAATAAATTTGCATCATTGAGGTGTAAACCAAAGTTCAAATTATACATATATGATTTTAACATACCCGAAATAGTCAAATTGAGCATGCATTATACATAAGACATATATATATGTGTACAATTGAATGTTTATGTGATTGTGCAATTAGTAATGTGTGTGCAACATGTGTATTGCATAATGTTAATATACAGGATAGAACATCCGCATCTAGATGTTTTCAGATCATGGAAGTAATTGCTAATCTGGAGCATACTGTGAGTTGACCTAAATGGTCTCCTCTTAATTAATTGTTTTATTTAAGCATTTGTATTGAATTATTATTGATGTGAATGTGAATGTGTTAATTTTGGACATTAATAGTCTGAGGAGTTTGATAAATGTGAGCATATTGGAAGTGCTTCATTGAATGTGAATGAGCAAGGAATAAGTGATTCTTAACATAACTGTTGAATGCCAGACTTAGGTCTGATGACATGTGAAAGTGAATGTGTAAAGTGAAATAAAGTGATTAATTGATCTTATATGATTTGATGCATTTCATTACATGAATGCATGATAACATAAGGGTAGTTATGACTGGAGTGACTAGTATGAAAGAGCTTAAAGCTCGAAATATACATAAGAGCCACAAGCTCAGTTATTAATGTACCCGATATCCATAAAGAGATATGGGACAATATCTAAAACAAGCTTGATATCCTCATCTGATATGGGCTAGTAAAAAGGCACTTGGTCACGACAATAACAATTGGAAGTGAGTCTCATGTACATTGCATGTGCAATTGATATGTATGTTTTAAATGATTAAAATGAACAATTTGACTACTGTGAATGTGAAACATGGAATAACTGATTAAAGTGTTATATGATGCTATATGACTATTAGTGAAATCATGTTTATTATACGATGACAAAAAGTGGATGTGAAATTGAAGTATGAATTGTTGTGTTATATGATATGAGTGAGCCATCAAGGATGGTCTGCTAACTGAGTTCGCAAAACTCACCCTAAAATTGCAACATTATTTTTCAGGCTCAGAGGAGTTACTCAGTTAGACCAACTAGAGTCTAACCACTATATATGAATAAGAATTAGAGGTCGGGATCAGTTGTACCTGCATATATCAACAGTCTTTCTTTGTATTTTAAAATTATATTCTACAATTATTTTACAGCTTTTATGCAAAAAGTGTACTGACTGTATGATCAGAAATGTTTTGTATTGGGCCCAGATGATTATTGGAATATATGATGATGTGTTAACTATTTGTAAAATTTGCAACTGAAATTGTTTTTGAATAAAATGGGCCAAAAAAGGTCTATTGATCTTCTAAATATGTGTTGATGCGTGACAAAATTGCAATGAGTATGACTGTTTGACTGTTCTAACATGCCACCCTCATAGAGTATGTTCTCAAATACCATCGGTATATTCGAGAATATGCCCTATGAGAGTAGGGTGCTACGGAGTTGGTATTAGAGCCCAGGCTTAGTGTCTTACATTGCCGTTTTTCAAAATATATAACAAGTTACATGCATTTTAGACATGTCATAGCAAGAAATAGCAACTGATCCCCAGTTTGAGTTGCATTTACATGAGTCACACGTGTGAACATTTGTTTAGAGGTTGAGTTAATAGAAATAGTGAGAAGAATGATGATCTATCAAAATGTGAGAAAATGAAAGTTTATGGATATCTAAAAGTGAGAAATAGTATATGGTTCGATATGATAAATAGAGATTCACTACATTTGTATTTGTGGATGTATCATCAAATATGACATCAATATTGTACTTTGATGGTTATCCTTCAATGTGAAATAGCTGTGAATACTTTATCATGGATAGATTGAGGAAAGTAGAGATATAAATATGATTGACGAGATTTAAAGTGTACAAGCCAAGTTAATGAAAATAAAATTTTCTACGACCTTGAGAAGTTAAATTATACAGCTACGTCCTTCTAGAAGATCAGATCTTGGGAAGTGTCCGTCACTGCATTCCTATCGCTGTCGCTTCGTTTTGGAAAAAAGAACTGTCGGCGGTGAGGGGTATAGGTATCTCTACCGTACACGGCTGTCTGATACTGTTAGCCCAGATAGAAATCGCATCTGGCAACACCTCCTTGTTGTTTTGCAACAAAGAACCAGCTTCTTGGATTTTAGAGACCTTGACTCCATAAGTGTGTTTCTTCTAATTTTATGTTTTTGTAGACTGCAGACGCAGGTGAATGCATCTTGGGGATATTTTATTGGCGTGCTTTTCTTGCTTTCATGGTAACTGGCATGCTTTCTTAAATAACGGTGATACCTAGTAAGATTTTTACATCCCGATTGCATGTAGCTGCCATATCAGGTTTTTGTTTGCTCCAATGGAGGGCTGGTGGTTTATCACCGGCGGCTAAAGGTTTTAGTTAGGTTCTTATGCTTGGTAAAAGCTTGCATCGTTTTGTTTTTTTTCCTTTCTGTGGTTTTCAAAACTTAGGGTGCTCTTCCTGCATGGGAAGAGTTCATCTTGTGTAATTTTCTCAAGGTCGATGCATGTGGATTGTGGCTTGTTTAAAAAAAACAAAAACCAAAGCTTGTCTGAAAGCTGTGTGTCTTTTAGCTTTAGCATAAGTAACCTTCAAGCTTCCGCCGGTAATACGGTAAGTGAAGCTGTAAGTCTCTTTCTTTTTATTTGCACTGATCTTGTAAAATGACAGTGTAAGTTTACGTTAATAAACTCATATCATTCCAAAGATCGCCTTTTCCAGTTGTATATACCTTGTAGTAGTCAAAGTTTCAGAGCTGAAGATAGTGGTTGTCGACGGAGCATAAGGCAACGGAGGGAGCAGACGATCTGACACATCACAAACTGACAAATTGGTGGTACTGAGCATCCTAACATCCTGACACCGAGTGAGAGCTCTGCTGTGAGTACCGTATCCCTGCCATCTTTATTATTACATCGCAGGATTCTGCAATCTTTGTGATTTTTATTTATTTATTTTTGTTAGTATTATTAATTATTATTATTATTTTTATTATTATTTTATATTATTATTATTATTATTTCTATTTATCATTATTATTATTTTGTTATTATTATTATTTATTGATATTATTTTTTAAATTTATATTTATATATTCAAAAAAACTAATTAATTAATTAAATTAAATTAATTTTTTCTATTTATTTTATTTTATTATTTAATTTTTATTCTATTATTTAATTTTATTTTAATTTTTAGTAGTATTATATATTATTATTATTATTTATTTTTTGTTCTTATAATAATAATAATAATAATAATAATAATTATTATTATTATTATTTAAGTTTTTTTTCTTTTTCTTCCTTGATAAATTATTATAATTATTGTATATCATTCCTACTCTATAAATTATATGGGGGTCTGTTAGTTTCAGCTTTTGAGGATTTATTAAGATAATACTCGTGAGGAACGTAAGAGGCACGAGTTACGAGAGATGCCTTCCAATAGAGCGAATAGATTCAGAGCAAGCGGGTCAGTATGCGCAACTTGCAAGAGTAAAGGCGGTGATGATTTAATAAGAATAGGCTCTTAGAACGTGGGAACCGTCATGGGAAAGTCTTTAGAATTGGTAGATATTTTAGCCAAGTATTGGATACTAATAGCATGCATTCAGGAGACTAGGTGGGTAGGAACCAAAGAAAAGGAGATAAGGGGGTTCAAACTATGGTACTCGGGTAGTAAGAGGAAGCAGAATGGGATAGGTATATGAGTGGACAAGGGACTAATGAATAAGGTAGTGGAGATCACAAGAGTCAATGACAAGATAATGGTGGCAAAAATCATCCTAAATAGTATGGTTCTTAATGTAGTATGTGCGTATGCACCTCAAGCTAGCGCAGACGATCAACAAAAATGTACGTTCTGGGAGGCGCTAGATGGAGTGCTTCAACAAATTTCATATACTGAGCAAATCATCCTTGGAGGGGATTTTAACGAGCATACAGGGGCGGATTCAGATGAATATACAGGGACTCATGGTGGCTTTGGATACGACTTTAGAAATGATAGTGGGGTTGATTTATTGGACATGGCCATCACATATGAGTTACTAATAGTAAATTCCTTTTTCAAGAAAAACGAAGCGCACTTAGTGACATTTCAGAATAGTACAACCAAGACGCAAATTGATTATATCCTTATCAGGACAAGAGCCAGATCTTGGTATAAGAATTGCAAAGTACTTCCGACCGCATGCCTATCAACCCAACATAAATTGTTAGTTTTAGATCTACAAATTAAAAGATGGAGGGCACAACGATTTACCGATTCGCAAACTCAAATGGTGGAGACTAAAAGGGGACATGGTAGACCATTTTAGGACTCACGTTAAGTATAATACAACATGGGCGATAAGTAGGGAGGCGAATCAAATGCGGTAGGGAGTAGCCCCCGTGATGAGAGAGACCGCCACAAAACTCCTAGGGGTTTCTCAAAGACAAGGGGAGGGCGAATGGAATCCTGGTGGTGGTCAGACGGGGTCCAGGGGATGGTAAAGGTGAAGAAGCAAACTTTTAAAGATTTGTTGGAAAGTGCTACTGAGGTGGAGCGAGTAATAAATAGAGTACAGTATCGACTGGTAAAATAAAAAGCGAAGAAGATTATCGCAGTGGCTAAAGGAGAAGCTTATGAGAATATGTACAGGGAGTTGGATACGGTGAAAGGAGCACAAAGAATTTTTAAGTTAGCACGAGATAGGGCACGTGAGACAGAAGACTTCAACAAAGTATATTGTATCCTAGACGAAGCAGGACAGGTACTCACAGAGGGCCAAGCCATCAAATAGAGGTGGCAGATGTATGGCCTTTATAACAAACATGTATTGGTCAACATAGAGTTAAGGGAACCCCTCATATCGGGACAATATCTAAATGATTACCCATGGGAGAGGATCATAAGGGGAGAAATTACAAAGGTTCCGAGGGGGATGGGGAACGGATGGGCCAAAGGGTCAGATGAGATCCCTATAGAGGTATCGAAGCAACTAGGCACTGTAGGTATTGCATGGTTAGTTCAACTCTTTAATGTGATCCTTGAGTCAGCCAAGATGGCAGATAAATGGAGGTTGAGTAGGTTAATCCCCTTGTATAAGGCCAAAGGGGACATCTAACAATGCCACAACTATCGAGGCATCAAATTATTAAGTCATATCATGAAGATGTGGGAGAAGGTAATTGAAAGAAGAATCTGGAGAGCTGTTTTGATATCAGACAACCAATTCAGATTTGTACCTGTTAGGTCTATAAAAGAGGTAATACATCTACTTCGGAGATTGATGGAATACTACAGGGAATGAAAATGGGATTTGCATATAGTTTGTGTAGATTTGGAGAAAGCATATGACAGGGTTCCTAGAGAACTCATATGGAGGTGTTTGGAGGGAAAGGGCATTCCTAGCACTTATATCAAAGTGATTAAGGATATGTATGAAGGAGCATTGACTAGTGTAAGGACAATCGGAGGCAACACGGAAGCGTTCTCTATTGGTGTTGGACTACACCAAGGCTCGGCTTTAAGTCCTTTTTTGTTCATAATAGTGTTAGATGAACTTACTAAACATATTCAAGGAGAGGTACCTTTGTGTATGTTATTTGCAGATGATATTGTCCTGGTGGATGAGACAAATGAGGGGGTCAATACCAAGTTAGAGCATTGGAGAGAAGTGTTAGAATCGAAAGGTTTTTGAATGAGTAGGTCAAAGAAGGAATATTTAGAATGCACCTTGGTACATGAGGCGGTGGTAGCAATTGGTACTAATATCGTACCACAAAAATCAAGTTTTAAATACCTAGGATCCATCATTCAGAGAGATGGTAATATCAATAACGATATAGTACATCGTATTAGATCTGGGTGAGTCGAATGGCGGAGTGCGTCAGGTGTTCTCTGTGATAAAAAGATTCCTATAAGACTCAAAGGGAAGTTCTATATAATAGTGATTCGGCCAACCATGTTATATGGTGCGGAGTGTTGACCTACTAAGCGCAGACATACGCAACAGTTATTGGTAGAAGAAATGGGAATGCTTAGGTGGATGTGTGACATTACCAAAAGAGATAGGGTACGGATTAAGGTAGTGAGAGTCAGGCTATAGGTGGATAATATCGCTGACAAGTTGAGAGAGAAAATGCTTAGGTGGTTTGGGCATATGAGCAGGATGCCCTCTGATGCTCTAGTTTGACGCGGTGAGATAATAAACCTTAGTGACTATAAGAGGAGAAAAGGGAGGCCCTATAACTAGAGGGAGGTGATCAAGAGAGATACGTTAGAATTGGCCCTCATTGCCGCAGTTGTTAGAATTAGAAAAGTCTAGCGTGATAGGATAAGGATAAATGACATACCATAGAGCCCTCGCACCTCATCCTTATTACCCAGGGAGGTTTTTTTAGGTGTTGGGGGAAGATTCCCGCGATAGACATATAAAACTGTAGGATTGCCGCATTTTAAAAGCACTGATCAGGGGAGACTTATAGCGCAACTAGCAACGAGAAAAGCGGGTCTTTGCAAGGCGAAAGGTAATAGCAGATTGTGGTCACCATCAGGTATATATATGAATTTACTACCATTCTTTACGTATTTACTCTTTCTAACCTACATGACTATTATCTTGTCACATATGCATATGGGCCTACTGGAAACAACCTCTCTACAATGTAAGGTAAGGCTGTATACTATCAGGCTTCCCCAGACCTTGCTTCATTGCGGAACTTCGGGGTATGATGATGAAGATGATGATGATGGAAGAAGAGATAAATGATAGCGATATATGCAGGAGTTCTCAAGGTTAAGTTGAATTGTTATTGTGAGTACATATCTGATAATGAGATCACCATGACAAAAATATTGAGCACATATATATTATATGTGTGGAGATGAAATAGGAAGTGATGCATGACTTATTGAATACTCTTTAGTCATACTTCCTATAGTAAAAATTCTAAGGTGGCTCAAAGTAGAGTATGAAAGTGTTTTAAATTATCATTTGGGCATATATTGAGAGTGTAAATGATGTTACTATGTGTGATGAGTTCGAGGAAATAGAAGCAAGGCATGGTCGTGGCATAGTCCTCACGATTGTGGCCAAGATTAGTTGGTTTTGTCATGATCATGGTAGAGTCCTCGAGATCGTAGGCAGGCACAAAGGGAGAAATGTTGTCTAGAATCAATTAAGATTAAGGTATCTTTGGCGTAAGGTATTAATTGGTGACTTTTCTTAAATATATCTCTAGATAAGATGTAATGATCTATATGGAACATGCCGAAGAATTAGAGTAAAGGAATCTGCTTACTGCCCAACTGAACTTTATTATAAAGAATATTTTGATCATGTAAGATATGATAGAAATTGATCTTATTATGATATTATGAATGATTGAAAATTGATCTTATTGAGGTATTAAGAAGGGATAAAAAACAATGATGAATTTAGTTGACTGATAGAAAGTATGTAAAGAGTACAGATGATTGGGACGAGATATCTTCTTTTGATGGAAATTTTCATTGAATTATATCATGTAAGCTGAATGTTCCATTTTAGGAATGAATGGCTATTGAATAAAATAAAAGTAAATATTGGAGTCCTATTTTTAACTAAGACTCAAGCATAAGAGGTAGAATATGCTACTGAGAGTGTATGCATTTTGTTTGATGTAAAGTATCTAACTACGTGATTGGAGTCTTGAATTTGAGGTGACACTTTTGCTGTGAGGAGAACTTATGTCCACACTATATTCTATGCAAATTAGATTTGATGAATGTGTTACAGCTCAGGAAGTTAAGATTGTAAATAACAGACATTAGAATAAGTTAATGAGAAATCAGAAGAAATCGAATGAATGGAGAAAATCATTCGAGAAAGGAAGTCAATTTGGAAACTGAGAAAACATGAGAGATCATTACCCTAATTGAGGAATTAGTTACTTAAGGATTTCGAGGACCAGATATGGATGCATTAAGCCTTGGTGATATCTAATTAGGTTAACAAATGTCCCCATCAGTATTCATGATATAATGAATAAAGTGTTCTAGCCTTGCTTGGATTAATCAATGATGATGATCATAAGATGATAATTGAGTAATTTGAAAAGGTGAAAGGAATATTTTGAATACTTAAGGTAAATCTTACATATCATGAATGCGAAACAATTATATGACAAATTAAATAAGAGTTAATTTTAGCTTGATCAAGTGATATGTTGGGCCATAAAATATCTGGACAAGGCATTTAGGTAGACTCAAAAGGGAAAGTAGAGGTAGTGATGAAGTGAGAAACTCCAAGGAATATATAAGAGATCCGGAGTTTTCTAGAATTAGTTGGATATTGGATGCTACTAGAAGTTATTGAGGGGTTTTTACTAATCTTAACCCTTTGACAAAACTTCTGAGGAAGAATGTGTCATTCAGATGGACTGATAAATGTAAAAAGAGTTTTGATGAATTAAAACATTGACTAATTACAACACCGGTGTTTGCTATTTCATCTGGATCTAGAAGTTATGTAGTATATAATGATGTTTCACATCAAGAAATTAGAATGTATTCCAATTCAATAGAGAAAAGTGATTACATATACATCGAGACAGTTAACATCCTATAAGTTAACGATTTGGTACATGATTTAAAACTTGCTGCAATAGTAATTGCTTTGAATTTTAAAGACATAATATGTAGGATGAAGCATTTCGGAATTACTTAGATCATAAAAGTTTAAGGAAAATTATTGAGTTAGAAAGAATTGAATATGATACATAGATATGGGTTAAGTTACTTAAAGATTATGACTGTACAATTAAGTATTATCCGATAAAGCTAATGTTGTATCTGATGCATTAAGCAAAAAATCCAATAATATGGTAGCACAAATTTAGATGTTGAAGTTACCCAATCTAGTTCAATTAAAAGGATTGAATGTTGAGAGTTAATTTGGGGTAAAATGAAGTATTATTAATTATATTGAATTTAATATTAGCTTCACAAGAAAAGATTGGAAAAGCCCAAAATAAGGATTCAAAATTTGTGAATCTTACAGAGAAATTGAAAATGAATCTAAGTTTTGAGTTTGAATTGGAAAATGATACTTTCTGATTGAAATAAGAAGTAGGTGTACCTAATAAAGATGATTGAGCAAAGAGATTATTAAAGAAAGTACAAATAGTAACCTATGCTATACATCCTAGTAGGAATACGCTAAAACAACATTTAGCGGCCAAGGATGAAGAAGCAAGTGGCTGAAGGTATAACTGAATATTTGATTTTCGATAGTCTTAACTGTTGGAGATATGCTTAGAGCTTATATTTTGTAGTTCATAGGAATATGAGATTAACTTACAGTTTTGATTTGAATTTGATTCGTTAGAATACCGTATGAGGCGTAATATGACATAAAGAGTCGTCTACCTTTATATTATGATGAAGAGGGCCTAAGGATTGTCGAAGGCACATAATTGATTTAAGATACTGTTGATAAGAGAAATTGATCTTTAGTAGAAATTAAGTGACTCGAGAAAGAAAATTTAATTAGATGGATCAACACCGAAGATATGGAATATAGTGAGATAGACATAAGAGATAAGTCTATTAACATTAAAGAGATGTGAATTATCAAGCAAAAGATGAAATGCTTCTGTGACTATCACCTTAGCAAGGTATGCTCAGGTTAGGAAAAAGGATAAACAAAGCTTGAATTGTATTGGTCTATATGAAGTTATTGAAAGCATATGACCATTAACTTAAGTTAATCTTACCAATAAAGATATATCATATTCATAATGTGTTACATGGGATTATGTTAAGAAATATCGATATGACCTGTGATAAATGTATTGTCAGCACAGGAAGTGAAACTTGTTATATATAACTAGTTAAGATAGTGTGATATCTGAATAAGTACTTGAAAGATCGAATTATTCCATTGAATATAGTCAATTGGAAGAAACTATTCAAGTGATGATGTTATATGGGAAATGAAGGAGATACGAGGAAATAATACCCCTGCCTTTTTTATCAACCAGATAAGGATTTCGAGGATAAAATTTATTAAGGGGGAGAATTGTAACATCTCGTTTCCATTCTAAGGATTAGAACCCTAGATTTCTGCAGGAGAGAAGTAGCAATGAGAGATTATAAAAAATGCATTTCATACTCATACATAATGTTAGCATGCACACATATGAACTTGAATTTTACATGCATTACGATGATTTGTTCATACACTCATTTAACATTTTTTGTGTACAAATGATAGTTTTAATGTGATTATAATGTGAATTATGGATTATGTGTCTTAAAAATTGAGTTCGTGTGTATAAGTAGTGATTTAGAATTTTTGGTAAAATTTGAGAATTTTTTAGAATTAAGGGTATTTTTGGACTAGGAAAAATGTGAAGTAGCGAGACAATTGATGAATAGTAGCAGAAATAAGTGTCAGATGGTCGTAGAAATTTTGATGAATGACATTAGGATTTAATGACATATTTAATTGAAAATTGAGAGTTAATTGGATTAGAAATTGGAGACAAATGGACTAGTTATTAATG
The DNA here is from genome assembly GCA_027568895.1 of Erythroxylum shatona. Lineage (NCBI taxonomy): Eukaryota > Viridiplantae > Streptophyta > Magnoliopsida > Malpighiales > Erythroxylaceae > Erythroxylum > Erythroxylum shatona. The sequence continues at coordinate 34,318,286 of JAOSBK010000002.1, forward strand.
AGGACCCATTAAAAACCACAAGATGGTGACATGTGGTAAGTGACAAATGTCACTTGCCATGCCACACACCTCACTCTCGTAACTTACCCCTGCAAGACTAATATTGATTTGTTTCTCACCTTTGGCTAAATGCTCTTTTTTCTTCTCTTCTTCATTTCGTTCTTCATTCTTCTTCTCCATCTCACGACATTTTCTCACCCACCTCATCCCGTTGATTTTGTTCAATTCCTTCACCTTGATTCTTCAAGAATATGTTATCTCCTTCATCATGTCATAAGAAAAACCTAATTTCTCCCTCATAAAAGATGAGGATCATGTGGTGTTGAGAAGCTAGGTTTAAGAGTGATTTGAAGATCTTTAAGCTTAAAAAAGTAAGTAGTATGTTATTCTTCTTGATATGATAAGTGAAACATGTATGATGATAGTTGGATACTGAAAGATCATGAAATGGTAATGAAAACATGTTAAAGCATGGATGAGAAAAATGAGCTTATAGATGTCTTGCTTTTGTGTATATTGTGAGTGATGATTTATAAATTATTAGAGAGATGATTTTCAGCTAGAATGATCATTTTAAATGTTGTAGAATGAATGCAAAAATTTATAAAGGGATGATATATGTTCATGTTATGTTTTGAGCTGTAATCACGTGGATTATTGGTAGATGTTATAAAGATGAACTAGAATGACTTTAAAGCCAAAGAAAAGGCTAGGGTATTGTCTTGAAATGAGAAGTAGGATGATAGTTTTGAGACAAAGTAAAGCTGAAAATGAACATGCATCTTGATTTTGGCCATATCTTGATCTGTAGATATCCAAATTGGATGATTTTAAGTTCAGATTAAACTAGAGACATATGGATATATTTTTCATGAGGAATTGAATTTGAAATATATCTTTAAGAGTTTCAAATTTTGGCTTACAATTGAGTATAGTTTATTGTCATGGTGTGAGAATAGTCTGAAGTATTTTTTGTATAACTACAAAATACTGAACCAAATTGTGTGAACTTGGTTTATTTAGAAGCTTAAGACATATGAGAACATTTTTTAGAAGAATGTATTTCCTAAATGCTCCATTTTCCTTGTCAAAATGGCCATGCAAAATTGACTTGAAAATTTATTTTGAGAAAAGCTGGAATGATGCTTAAATAAGGGATCATCAGGTAGTGTATGATTGTGCACAAGCACGCTTGTGGCAGAAAGGAAACATCAAGGAGTTGCAAGATTGTGCACAAACATGATTGTGATAGTGAGTAAACTTCAGGAAGTTGTGCACAATCATGACAGAGAAGGTGCACTGCTGTTTGACAACTTTCAACACTCTTCACTCGTTTGACTATAACTCCTTCTCTGGACCTCCGATTCACTTGAAATTTGAACCACAAGCTCCTCACACATTGCCCTTCCTCTTTAACAAAATTTAATTTCATCTGAATTCACTAGGAAAGGATTGGTAAATGATTGATTAATGATGTTTTAATAATCAATTGTATTGAGCTATAAACCTTAGTGCATGATTGAGTGATGAACATGTAATAAATTTGTATCATTGAGGTGTAAACCTAAGTTTAAATTATACATATATGAGTTTTGAGGTCTGAATGATCATGATATTTGAATAAAGGAAATATACCTAGAATTGTCAAATTGAGCATGCATTATACTTAAAACAAATACATATGTGTACGATTGAATGTTTATGTGATTGTATAACTAATAATATATGTGCAATATGTGTGTTGCATAATGTTGACATACAAGATGGAACATCTGCATCCAGACGTTTACGAATCAAAGAAGCAACTGTTAGTGGGTTTGTGATATGTTCTTAATTGATTGTTTAATTATTCTATAACACTCGGCAATTATTGACATAAATTGCTTAGGATACTTATTTTTACTCATATTTGATTAAGTATAATTCGGAAGCAAAGAAGTTAAACTGAGTTGAAAGCTCTATATTTAGGTCATTTTTTGAAGATTAATTTTTACTTGCCTTCATGAAGCAAAAAGAAGAAAATTAACAGATAAGAAAGATGGAAACACAAAAAAAGAACATGGGCCATATGGATTTTGTCTGGATTTGCATGGCCATGCAAGTTATAAATTTAATTGATGGATAATGCATAAGGCACCAAGGTGAGAAGAAAATGGTAGTTGTTGGGATAAATCACAAAAATGGTGGTAGCAATAAGCATGAAATGACAGCGCAAAAAGGAGAGCTACGAAGACCAAAACACAAACATCTCATATCTGTGATTCACACAGACAATTGCGCTAAATGCCCCAACATCGATTTGGAGGGGACATCGACGCCGATGACCTGGGATAAGTTTATTTCTTTGTTTTTGTTGTTTCTTTATCTCATTAGGAATTGATTATGTTATCTTGTGTCTATTGAATTGGGTATTGTGAAAAGATGATTTTAATGCGTTCATTGAATCATTTTATTACAAACCCACTACTAGAATTTCGATATAATCTGTAATTGTTATGTTGAAATTCATATATAGCGACTAAAGATTCGTAATCATTAAGGGTAACATGACCTAGGTTAAGTAACACATTGTATGTGGTTGTTGCAATGATTAATCGATTTTCCTAATTCATAATGCTACTGCCTAATTAAATCTAGAGATCGTATTCTAGGTTATTCGTTGGTTAGGTTTAATTAATGATCGTATCTTGATTAAATATAACCTAAGGGAAAACATGGGTTAATTATTAACCCACGATTAATAGTTGTTAGGAGAGGTTTAAGAACATCAAATTCATGAAATATGTTTCATTAAGGTGTAGGCCAAGATTGAACCAAAGAACCAGGTCCTTACCGAATTCCCCACTTTTATCATATTTCACATGTTTTCTATAATTTATTTGTTTATTATTCTAGTTTTATTTTTTTCCTTATTTCAAAATCCAAAACCCCCTTTTTCCTAAACACCGATTAATTTCATTTCAACAACTTTACACATACTTTCTATAGGATCAACCTAGACTCACCATTGCTATAATAATAGTCTAGTTATTTTATTTTGATTAGCATTATGATGCACTGTCAATTTTGACACAGTTACTAAGCAGTGCGATGTTTTAGTTTTGGTTTTTTTATTTTAATTGGTGTTTTGTATATATTTTTTTGTATTTTATTTCTTTTTGGTTATTTCATGATCCTTTCATTTTTCTGTTATATGCTTGTGAAAAAAATTTTAAAACACTTTGTGGACAGAAGTAATTTCTTTTATAACTCATATTCTTAATTCTATAACAATGTTTGGACTGATCAACCAAACTTTTGTTATGGATGGGATAATCATCATAATTACTTCTATGATAGGTTGCATGACACACAACAATTCTCGTGTGGACTAGAAGCTTCTTGTCAAAACTCAAATACATCTCTAAAAAAATGAATGAATGTTGCGATTGCTAACAATCTCCAATTTTAACAAAGCCTACAATAGTAGTTGCAACAATTCCAGTAGGAAATAAGGCATATAATGTCTAGAAATTAGAACATGGCAAATCAAATGGGTGAGATGGCTGTAAGGATTAACTACCTAGAATCACAAATGGAAGAGGAGCAGTCATATCAACCCGAGGTATACCCAATGGATGTTAATGCCAAAATCTTATATAGTGATGAGGAGTTTGCAAATTTTGAGAGCATTACTCAAGGAGTTGCTTATGTAAAAGAAGCAGAGGAGGAGCTGGAACCAGAAAAAAGAGATATCTTTTAGCTCAGAGGTAAGTTCTGAATTCCATTTTATTGTTTGTTGAGAATCACTCTTCACCTTTGCATAACAGATTGAAGGAATTAAATGAGGAAGAAAAAGACGAAGGGACAATTACCCTGCGTTTGTTTACTGTCCCCGTGACTGGGGACAGTTGACAGAAAAAAACAATCCTGTCACCCACTGGCGTTTGGTTACTGTCACCACTATTTTGTCCTCTGTCTCCAAGAGACAGGGACAGGCCAATCCTGTCTATCCCTAAAACGAGAGATAGAGACGCCGAGTCCCTGTCTCTCGTCTGAAAAAAACCCATCTGTCTCCCAAATCCCCGTTCCTCTGATATTTCTTCCTTCGTTCTCTTCTCTCACGCACGTCCTCCTTCGTTCTCTTCCTTCAATCTCCTTCGTTGACGCCCTCCTCTCGCGCACACTAGGGTTTCTCTCCACGCTTCGTTGTCGCACGGTGGGCAAGTCTCTCGCACGCAAGGACCCTTCTTCCACTGGTAAGCTTTTCTGATTTGCTGGAACAATGTGCGTGCGTCCGAAGGCCTCCATTTCTATGGTGGCGTAATTTTGTATGACCTCCTTTTGTGCTTTGAAAAATGTTTTATGGAGTCGGAAATGGAGCAAGAATCTGTGATTTGTAGACTGTGGATTTGTAGACTGTGGAGAGAGTCCTCTGTCTTCGGTTAATTTGTCGGATATACCACAATGAGTCCTGTGTCTTTTGTCACTGTACATTGCTTTGGATTTTGGAGCATTCCCACATTTGTGGTCAAAAGTTTTAACTTGTTTCTTATTAGTTTCTGTGTAGTAAGCCTGGGTTGTTTCTGATCGGGGAGAGGTTGCATTGCTTTGCTGAGTGTATCCAAGTACTGCTTCTGTTTGTTTGGACAGGTATGTATGTTGTTCTCAATTGAATTTCCATTATGCTTGGTTGTTTCTGATTCTTTGTGTTGTGTGAACTGTATATTGAATCTGAAATGTTTGTGAATTGGATGTAGCCTTGTGTTGGGTGAAGATATATGTTTCAGTTGTGTGAAGTTGATATTGAATGCCATTGTTTCTGAATTGGTTATGCCTTGTGTTGTGTGAAGTATATTATCTTTGAAATTCACTTTAAAGATAATGAAGATACATATATACTTCACTGAATTGCTTATGTTAGTTATTGCATAATCATTTATGGAAGTAATTAGAGGGCAAACAATATCAGTGGAGTTATGCAGTGGAGTGATGGATTCATTGTTTGATGGTGAGATCTGCAAGAAACCATATTTAATGCTTGTGAGGTTAGGCAATAGGAGATTGATCCATAAAATACCAAAATGGGGTTAGGCCAATTTCCCACAACCAAGTTGCATGGCTTTCGGCTTTAGTTCCTTATGTTTACAGCCACTGGTTTTGATATTTTCTGTATAGCTAGCTTCATGAAACATTTAAAAATACTCTATAAATATCCTTGTGAAGAGATCTTCACCAGGTGAGCCACTACAATTATAAACTAAGCTAATATTGGTTCTAATTGTTAGTATTGGATAATCCACAAAATATTGGATTTCAGTTTGGTTTCGACTTAGAAAATAATGTTAACATGGAACATGTTATTCATACTTTCATTATCATTACAATTCATGATAAAGTTGTAAATGTGTTAATGTAAGCTATCATCATCATGTGTACACGGCTAACTACAACGAGGAAATCAAAATAAAATGATGAAGAACATTCCCATATGTGAAAAGTTCTCAATTTTCGCACTACATCACAATCTTTCTTCTGGATAATATCATCAGCTAAAATATGATGCTTAATGATGCTAGCTTGCCCATAAGGCAAGAGAAAATGATTCAACCAAATTGCAGGTCATTCACATTCTTCTGCAAGTAATCAATGAAGTAGGTTTACAAATCAATCAAGAGTGACAAATGATCACCCAAAGAATTTAGAACAGTCAATATCTCCCTGCTCAAATGGGAATACCAAGAAAGGCACTACCTTGTATGTTACTGCCTGTTTTAGCTTCTCGTAGAAGAATGTTTGCAGATGTGGTAGTCACAAGTGGCCCTTTTTGCTGCTGAAGCATTCAACCTAGGAATGAGGAGCAAAAGTTACCATGCATAAAATTTTAAGAAAATTTGGCCCATGCCATCCACACAGATAACAGAACATGTATCCCCGAGGTAGCATATTGCTATTACATAGTCAAGAAGTTCTAGGACAGCATATGCAAAATGGAACTAGAAAACAACATGACAAAAACTCACTTATCTTCCCTACCTCTTAGATATAAGCATTTTACAGTCAGCAAAAATGGAGTATTATCTCCCATTGTTTCTTGTTTCAACTTAACTAAATCGGGACAAGTAAACATTGAACCTCAGTCAACTAGAACCTTCAACTCCATCTTACAAACGTGATAAAAAACTGATGGGATAAACAAAATGACTAGCTTCTCTAGGATAACTTTCCTATAAGCTTTCTAACTTTACCACCCTTTCATTTCCTAGATAGTAAATACATAATTCTCATTTCTGGTTCATGAACCTAGCTCCAAAATCTGTATCTATGAGTTTCATATTATCTACAGTAGCACTCATAATGTTCCTATCACCATGAACACAAAAGGGCAATATGTTCACACATGCATATTGAGAAAATTGGACATGATGCAATAGCAACCGAAGGGGACTATGATACTGAAGGGGAACTTGGTGACTCCAAAGTTATTCAAGCTTTACCCTAATTCAATTAAACAAGAATTAGTTGTACTTACGGGTAATGTCTTGAGTTGTTCAATTTTCTTCTATTGTGACTTCTGGCTTGTGTTTCATCAATATTTGGCTTTGATTCTTTGCAGACAGTATTCATTGACATACATGGATAACAGGAAACGTGATGCTATCTTTAAGGCTCTTATGTTTTTTGAGTTTTGGAATGGTCAATTGGACTTAATGAGAATGGTGATGTTTCTATGCTTGTATGTATGCATAAAAAAACGGTGGAGGAGTGAAAATGCTAGAGGTTGTAGGGCGTTGACAGTTCCAAGTAGGCAAGCTAATATACGTAGGATTTTGAATGAGGGTGATCGGAATAGCCAATGGGATTTAAGGATGGACTTAAATGCATTTCACATATTATGTCAAATGCTTCAAGTCCACGGTGGGTTGCTGAATACTGGGCATGTGCCAATTGAAGAAAAAGTATTAATCTTCCTAAGAATATTGGCACAAAATGAATCTAATAGAGTTTTACAAGTTAGGTTTATGAGGTCTGGAGAAACAATTAGTAGGATCTTCCATAGTGTGCTGAAGGCTGTACTAAATCTCCAACATCTGTTGTATGTAAAGCCCATACCAATTCCAGAGGATTGCACAGATAGTAGATGGAAATGGTTTAAGGTCAGTATATGTATGAAGCTACGATAACTTCCAATTTGCACTTCATTACATTTCTGAACTTTAACTGTATTTCTTGGGAATTGTTTTCATAGGGTTGCCTTGGTGCACTAGATGGAACCTATATAGATATAACAGTTCCCCTTTCAGACAAACCAAGATACAGAGGACGGAAAGGGAGAATATGCACTAATGTCTTAGGGGTGTGTGATAAGGACTTAAATTTTGTTTATGTTCTAGCCGGATGGGAGGGATCAGCATCTGATTCAAGGGTTTTACATGATGCTATAAGTAGGCGTAATGGACTTCAAGTTCCAATTGGTATGTAAGATAACAAATACCAGCAAGTTGCTTTTATTTGCAAATGTTTTATTACAATTACAATAGTAATAGTGTCATTTGTTTATAGGGACTTACTACTTAGTAGATGCTGGCTATGCCAATGCTCCTGGCTTTCTTGCACCTTATAGAGGCACAAGATACCATATTCAAGAGTGGGCCAGAGATGGAAGGGCA
>JAOSBK010000002.1:34351079-34362095 GCA_027568895.1 Erythroxylum shatona
TATGCCCTTAATGATTGAGAAATGTCCCATTTGCCCTTCCATTTATGCCTTATGTCTTTTATACTTAAGTGTCTTGCTAAAAGCATACTTGAATATTTTGACGTAACTCTTTCTTCTAGAAAAGTGTTCTCCCTTGTCTTAAGTTTCCAATGACACCAAAATCAATCCATTTGGTTCAAAAATCTGAAAGTTAGGGCCCAAACATTTCAGACTGTTGTTGGACTAAAGCAATACAGTATACCCAATTTCCATCCAAAAATTGAAAATCTTAAAGACTGAAATAGATTTCAACTTCTTCATACCATTTATAGCTCCATGTCTCTAGTTTATCTTGAAACAAAAATCATCTTATTCAGAGCTCTATTGTTCTAGAAAACATTAAAATACTAAAGCATGTTTAGTAAAATATCCAATTCCTACTCTTCCTACTGATACCCTTACTTTGATTCAATATATCTTTTTCCAATCAATACCAAAAGCTATAATAATATATGGAGGGATAGAAAAATGTGTTAATAAATTATTTGTTCAATAATCACTTCATTTGGAGGTCGGAGAACAAAGTTATGGCTGAAAGAATCAAACATGATTTTGGCCCCCAATCATATTGAACCTGTCTCGAGAAAAATAGAATAACTCTCTCTATAGATGTCAAATTAAGATGTTCTTTAGACGATTTCAAATAGGACTTCAATATCTACAACTTTCATGGAGACCTTGAAGGCAGATTCTATCATCTAAAGAATCAAAAATGGAGCAGAATATAGGATTAGACAAAGCCAAATGAAAAAGCAAACGAATGAAAAAAGACAGATAAATGGGAAAAATTGCTATAACTTTCCCTACAGATATTGGATTAAGGTGTTATTTATATGGTTCAAAATAGGACTTCAATATCTACAACTATAAAGAAGACCTCAAAGACATATTATATCTTATTAAGGGTCACAAATGGAGCAGAAGATAGGTACAGACGAAACCAAAGGAAAAAGCAAACGAATGGAGAAAATTGCTATAACTTTCTATATAGATATCATATTAAGGTATTATTTATAAGGTTAGAAAGAGAACTTCAAGATATACAACTTTCAAGAAGATATAAAAGACAGATTCTATCTTCTAGAGGGTCAAAAATAGAGCAGAAGATAGGTACAGATGAAACCAAAGGAAAAAGCAGACGAATGGAAAAAGACAGACGAATGGGGAAAATTGTTATAACTTTCCCTACAGATATTGGATTAAGGTGTTATTTATATGGTTCGAAAGAGAACTTTAAGATATAAAACTTTTAAGAGACCTAAAAAATATATTCTATCTTCTGGAGGGTCAAAATGGAGCAAAAGATAGGTATAGACAAAACCAAAGGAAAAAGCAGACGAATGGAGAAAATTACTATAAATTTCACTAAAGATATCAGATTAAGGTGTTCTTTATATAGTTAGAAGGAAAACTTCAAGATATATAACTTTTAAGAAGACCTCAAAGACAGATTCTATCTTCTAAAGGGTCAAAAATGGAGTAGAAGATAGGTCTAGATGAAATCAAATGAAAAAGTAGACGAATGGAAAAAAGACAGATGAATGGGGAAAATTGCTATAACTTTCCCTACATATATAGGATTAAGGTGTTCTTTATATGGTTCGAAAGAGGACTTCAAGATCTACAACTTTTAAGAAGACTTTAAAGACAGATTCTATCTTTTTAAGATAGAAGATAGGATCAGACAAAGCCAAAGGAAAAAGCAGACGAATGGAAAAAGACAGATGAATGGGAAAAATTTCTATAACTTTCCCTACAGATATCTGATTAAGGTGTTCTTTATATGGTTCGAAAGAGGACTTTAAGATATACAACTTTCAAGAAGACCTCAAAGATAGATTCTATCTTCTGGAAGGTCAAAAATGGAGCAGAAGATAGGTATAGATGAAACTAAATGAAAAAGCAGAAGGCCAAACATAGAAGAAATAGAAGACAGAAGATAGCAAAAGACAGACGACACGTCATCACAAACTACACGTCGTCACAGACAACACGTCATCACAGACGAAGCAAAACATGGATGACACTTTATCACAAATGACACGTCATCACAAAAGTCACATCATCACAGATGACACGTCATCACAAAAGAAGCAAAATATAGAAGAAGTAAAACGCAGAAGATACATCTTCCCTTATAAGGGCCATAACTTTTGACTCCAAAGTCCAAAATTCTCATGCTATATACCGTTGGAAAGATAAAAGAAAGACTTACAACTTCCTAAAAGACACCTTTCTCTAATTCAGCCTATATCAATCCAAAATTGCCCTCGAATTTAGAACACAAATTTTACATTCATCTACCAATGTACTACACCCAGTTCTCAAATTCATGACAAATTTTGAGATTCTTAAAGACAGGATTTAAATTCAATGTCTTCATAAGAAATGTATTCATATGTTCCTAGTTTAATCCAAATTAAGAATCTTCTTGTTTGGATAACTAGAGAAAAAATTGTGGCTAAAAGACTGAAGCATACTCCGAGAACATTTTCCAGATCAACCACCCATTTTGTTTCACAATCTTTCTTCAACACAACTCATACCAAGATGACCCTTTTCTACTTCCTTTACTCCTCATTCTCAACTCTATTTTAAATCAATATCATACGAAGAAAATATAGCGCATGATTAATCATAAACACCAATAACAGAATATACACATATGTACATATTCTCCATCAACTTACTACACAAATTCAATTTCATTTTTTCTTTCATTCTACTTCTAACTTTCACCTTAATTCTCCCCATTTCAAAATCTCTTATCCACTAAAAGCACCAAAGTAAAATATGAATCTATCCACATTTCTCATTTATAGCTCTAACTTCTAAGAAACGTTCGGGGTTCAACAAAACATCAATATTATCAATGGCAATTGGATCATTTGAACTACTTGTGCTATTAAGACTCTTAGTAAACAATTAACTTTAATTATTAGAAAATTATAAGAAATTATATCGAAATTAATAATGATAATAATGAAAATAACATATCTTTCCCGAAGCTTTAAATTATAACGAACAAAAACTAAGTCATTAAACCTCTTATGCTATAATCTATTCCTTTTCTTTGAGTGGATAAATTCAAATGTGCTCCAGTTTTGTTCACAGCCTGTTGCACTCACACATTGACTTAAAATTCGAATTGCAAGCCTTTTTAATTCTAGATCACCATTTCTGAATTGATCCCACTAAGAAACTGTAAGTTATAAGATAACAAAAGTAGTGTTATAAACAAAATAAAGTAATAATTAATTTTCAACAAATAAGAAAAAGGAAATAATTAATACCTGGAGAAAGTTTTCCTCTTTATCAAATAGCAATCGGTATTCCAAAATCTCCATAAAACAGCTTGTAAAACTCCATTTGTGAGCTTAAAAGATCTTGCATCATATCAATGCTAACAATTGTTGTAATTATTAAAAGCATTCTTCTATTAACTTCAGCGTGCTTTGTAAGATTCAGTCTAACATACACACTAAGATTCAAAAATGCCTCACCTGTAAACAATGGAGAAGAAAGTTGTCTTTCTCTTCTCTCATTAATGATTGCTCTCTTTATGGCATCAAAAATATAACACATTATTGGCTTTTTTTTACTATCAGCTAAGCGAAGTACCCTCACTAAAAGCTCACAAACTCGAATAATAAATTGACATTGAAACCAAAATTCTCTATCTTTCAATATAATATTACAAACTTCCTCTCCAACATTAGACCTAGCATGCTGAAATCCACTTATTACTTATAAACATTTGTATTAACTCCTTCTTCATCGAAACAAAAGACTAAAGTGATAAGAAATTTGTGGCAAATCTTGTCACAGCAGGATGACACAAATTCCTACCATTGGTAAATTCCTTTCTCATTAAATTCAATACTCATGCATGATTATAAATGAACTTTGTCACCTTTTTAACTTTCTGCATAGTCTCATCAATAACAAGAAAATACCTAGGATCTCCTATATTCTCCAATATTATGTTAATGCAATGCATAACTCCTGAAGTCAAAAAAATGAATTATACATATTCTGCAACCTTTTTCCTGCTGCTTTATAAGTGGAATCATTGTCAGTAATAAACTGAATAATATTTTTTATCCTTACTTCATTCACAACTTCATCAAATATCCCAAATAAAGTCTCAGTATTTCTAATAAGGCCAGATGCATCAATAAATGTCAAAGACATAGAACCATTTGAAGAATAAACTAAAAAATTTATAATAGGCTCTTGTCTCATATTTGTCCATCCATCACACATAATTGAACATCCATATGTACCCCAGCTAATTTTTAAGTCATCAATGGAAGGACCTTTGTATCTTAGACCATAAGAGACTATTACATCCATCATACGTTGATAATAATAAGACTAAGAAGAATTGAATGACAAACTTGCTACTGCCATATCGACATTGTGAACCGCATTTCTTAATTGCATTGCATTACAAATTGAAGGTTGAGCTCTCGGAGTTGTTCGTAGTGCAAATAAACTAGTCACCTGCCTTCTTCTCTTCCTCACATCATATTCTTCTTGAGCTTGAAATGGAACACTATCAGTACCAGTACCACCACTACCACTAGCACTACCACTTCCATCTTTAACATTTCCAAAATCACCAAAAAAACTAGAAAACGAATTTCTACTACCAATTTCAAAATTCAATCTTTCCCTTCTATCTCTCTCATATTGATACTCATCAAACAATGTTTTCATCTGCCACTTCACATCATAACTTACTTTTTTACAGGGTTACATATCTTTTTTAACCCCAGCTAATTTTTTTTAATCAGGTGATTCATCCACCTTTCAAATGCTTATTACAAAACAAGCAAATGATATAGTTCCTCATACTGGGAACCAATGCAGAATGAGCCCAAGCTGAATCATTGTATCTTCTTGAAGTGGGTTGATTAGGAGTACTTGAACTTTCTTTCATTTATCTGTACTCATAAAAATAAATAACACATATTTTTAATACACAATATGCATATCCATCTTATATAATATAACTCATTCTTTATTATTAAAATACACACAATTCAATTTTCAATTCCAAAATAATTCACTATAAGTCAAAAACTAATAATTCAAAACATTCAAAATATATAATAACACAAAACATACATCAATAATTTTCATTTTCAACAATTTTCAATAGTTTCTAATTTCAAGAATCACAAAACAATTATAATTCCTTTTCCTTTTCCATTTTCTTCCATTTACAACAATTTCCAATTCCAACAATTACAAAACAATCATAATTCCATTTTCATTTCCTTTCATTTATAAAAATTTCCAATTCCAACAATAACAAAACAATCATAATTCCATTTTTAATTTCAATTTCAATAATTACAAAACAATCATAATTTTATTTCCATTTCCTTCCATTTACAACAATTTCCAATTCTAACAATCACAAAATAGTCATAATTTAATTTCCATTTACAACAATTTTCAATTCCAACAATCACAAAATAATCATAATTTCATTTCCATTTCTTTTTATTTATAACAATTTTCAATTCCAACAATCACAAAACAATCATAATTCTATTTCCATTTCCTTTCATTTACAACAATTTCCAATTCCAACAATTACAAAACAATCATAATTCTATTTTTATTTGCAACAATTTCCAATTCCAACAATCACAAAACAATTATAATTTCATTTTCATTTCTAACAATTTCTAATTTCAACAATTACAAAATAATTATAATTCTATTTCCATTTTCTTCTATTTACAACAATATTCAATTCTAACAATTACAAAACAATCATAATTCCATTTCCATCTCCATCTCTTTTCATTTACGACAATTTCCAATTCTAACAATCACAAAACAATCATAATTCCGTTTCCATTTCCAACAATTTCTATTTTCAACATTTACAAAACAATCATAATTCTATTTTCATTTCATTCCATTTACAACAATTTTCAATTCTAACATTCACAAAACAATCATAATTCCATTTCCATTTCCATTCATAATTCCAATTAAATTTCCAACAATTTCAATTCAAAATTTAAAAAATGAGGATCAAGTTGAAGGGTATGATATGATTTACATAATTGCCAAATAATGAATAACACATCTTATACAATTGTTGATACACATATATTCATAATATGATGATTAAGTTGAAAGATATATTCATAACATGAAGATCAAGTTGAAGAATATAACTTCTTTGGAATTTTTTTTCTTATTTAAAGCTTTGAATCTTCTTTTCATTTCTAACAAACCATAATATTATATACCATTTTATATTTTGTTCTTAAATATATATGTTACTTTTACAATTTTAATTAATTAATAAGTGTAAGTATAATTGATTGGAATCTACAAGTCTACAATATATTCACAATTTGACAACAAAAAGTTATTTTCGGATATATTTATTACATCACTACTTTCTACTTTCACACATTATCAATTGTAAATATTTATGATACCCTACACATATATATTACCAAATAATTAAAATTCAACATGTTTTATACTCAATTAATTATTTACCCAAAACTAATATCCAAATAGGTAAATACTATCATTAACTACAACCGAATTAGTTGCGACCCAACTTTATTAAAGTCCTAATTATTCCTAAGTGTCAATAGTGTGAGAATTAGTTGGGTTAGAAGAGAGAACTTTGGATGCCTACAAGTTCTAATCTCAATCTCAAAATTGAAGTAATAAGGTAATCTATATAGGCGAAAATATAGGTTTCTGTCATCTCATTCTTAAAAAAGAAATAATAGTAATTAAAAAAGGTCTTACAGTAAGGTAGTAGGATAAGATTTATAAATTCGATATATAAATACTAACAAACGTTAAGACTCATGAGAGCGTCGTGGTGTTTCTTAGGTTCTTCTCAATGCCAAAAGTTTGAAAAAAAAATCAAATGTATAAAATAAATATACCACGAAAAGCAAGATGATAGCCTAGTTTGTAAAATAAATTATTTCCATAAACAAAATAATATATTCCAAGCACGCATTTGTTATCGCGGCGTCGACTTGATGAGTTTGTGTATCGATCAAAGATTCCAAATAAAGGGGCGTGAAGTAAGTGGAATCGGGCTCAGGAAGGCGGATAATGTTGACTTATCAATTGGGTGGACCTATCGAAAAAGACGATGATATAACCAAATGGTCCCAGTCTCACCTTTTTTTTTTTTTTTCTACGTTTATAGGAGCCCATCCAATGTCCCACTTTGACTTCGCCTAAGCGTGTTCACATGCATTTATTCGAAAACAAAATGCTAAGAGATGGCAGTTCTAGTCGACCACAAGGAAAAATAAGAAAAAAGCTTTGTCTTCTCAATGAATTCTCGATTATGGAGAAAGGCCAACCATCTAATTTCATAGATAATGCCAAAAGATTTCTTCCCATTGAAATGTGTAAACAAGTTTAACACAAATCTCGTGAATTGTTATACTTCCAATTGTGATGGCCAATAATTAACATCTCATAAGCTTGCTTAGCTAATGTCTCATTTATACTTTCAGCAGACAAGAGACGACATTGTCAAGAGTTTGATTTGTTGGTGCGTGGGAATCGGAAAATTTGGTGGTCGCACCTACTTTGAAGTGGGATATTTTAGTCAACTACTCACGTGGAGATTACCTTTAACCACACTATTTCTTGCCATCATGTACAAGGCAACTAACAAAAATCATAAACCTCTTTACATCTTTGGAATCAACTGCTAAGCCTAATTAACAAAATATGGAGCCTACATCCAAAAACTTGTTTACATGGCTAGGTTATTCCTATCTCTACAGCTCTTCAACATCATTATTCCTTTAATATGTGCTCTTCTCGCAAATTCACAAGATGCGGGAGTAAGTTTTTCATGTCACAGATGCCAATCTCCTGTTTTACTTCAACTTTAATACATGCAATAAAGGCTTCGTGCCACTTTTTATGTTTGGCAGATATGACCAATTTGAAAAAAGTCAAAAAAATTTAAAAATGAAGTTTAATTAGAGTTTAAATTAAATTTAGACTTAAAAAATTTTGAACACATCTAATGTTAGGGTAAAAGATATGAAATTCATCTCATCTAAGTGATAAGTCTAAGATTTAAATGTTCGTAAGAAATAAATTAGTTAATAATTTGGCAGTTTAATGGCATGTATTATGCGGGATTATGTGACGCTTTCTAATATTTGGTTTATGGATTTTGAGATAAAATGTCTGACTTGAGTGTAGAAGGCATCAAAGATTAACTCAAACTCGAATACAACGAAAATTTGAGTAAATTAGAGAATTAGGCAATATAGGACTGTGTTATACTCGTGTTGATCGTGTTTGTTTATGAAAGAAGTTTTAGAAGCAAACTAGTACAGTCATAAAGAGAGACAACATCATAATCATCAAGTTTTTTATATGAAAACAATCTAGAACCTAACTAACACTAGTGTGGAAGCTGGTTTGCCGTTGGATTCATAACACACAATTTGAGGATGCACAAAAATAATAATTTCAATTACCTTAGGACTTTTTTTTAATATAACTCTAACTTATAAATAATTTTATTAGGGCTAATCAACAACTACATGTCATTGTGTAGTTCATAATTGTAGGGATTATTACCATTAAGGAAGGATTTAGAGTAATGATTGGAAGGAGATCAACCTTAACTTGGACGCAATTGGGGATATCTTGTTCTATCTTTTATTTTCTTCTTTCTTTTATAATCTTTTTAACTGCGGGAGAATGAGATTTTCGGTGAAACAAAATTACCCTCTACGATCTTATATTTTTTTGTTTTTTTTTTTATTTATCTTATTTTTTTGTTTTTATTTTTATTTTCATTGTGATTAGTTGCTAAATTCCTAGTTAGGATTAATGATGTAGTTTATGGTGAACATTTAAATTTTTAATAGAAGAGTAATTATTTCTACTGGCCCCCGGATTTTTTTTCTCTAGTTAAGTATGATTTAAATGAATTATGAGATTTTGATATATTTAATTTTTGGAGTTTAATTGTTATGTCTATGTTAGTAAGATTATATGACATAGGTTAATTGAATTAAAGTATTGAGATAGTAAGGATATTCAATGGCATTTTTGGCAAGTCACTTAAGGATAAAGAGTCATAAGGCATTAAGGAAGGGCAAAATGGATAATTTAGACTCATTAAGGGTATAAGTGAAAGAAGAAATGTTGGCTTACATTTTAAAGAAGGAAGAAAACATGAATTGAGGGAGAGAAGAGAGAAATACGAAAACAAAGAGAGAAAGAAGAGAGTTTTAGTGGTTGAGAGAAAGAAGAGAGTTGAGCTAGGGTTCATCTTTTCTAATATTTCTAGAGAAATTTTGAGATTGTTCAAGAAGAGAAAAAGGTAGAGGAAGAGAAGAGCTTTCATAAGAGCCAAGAAAGTCTTCATTTGGTGAAGATTCAAGGTAAGGTCTTACTTAATATTTTAGATTTTTGGAAGGGTTTTGGTTTATGAAACTTAGGAAATGCACGAGTTTAAGTTTTCTAGAATCAATTTTAGTGAATATGCTTTATAGATCTCCAATTTGTAACCCTATTGAATGAGAAATTTTGCCATTGATGAAGGAAATCAAGAAAGGCAAAAGGAACAAGAGGAGAAGCACATTTGAGCAAGTTTTTAAGTAAGGAATTTAAGGTGGGTACATGTTTATAATTGAGTAATGAGCCATAATTATCTTTTCAAATTCAAAAGAATTAAATTATTTCAATTTTTGTGAATGTTACATTATTGCTCTTTGAGTGATTTGAGAAATTGCTATATATTTAGTATGTGAATATTGTGTTGATGATTTATGAAAAGATTATGAAAATGATTTTTAAAAAGATATTATGTTTATGAAATCACTTTTCGAAAAAAAGTGTCATTTTGGGCAACAAGTTTACAAGTTATGAAATACATGTTATGTTGGGCACCGTTTCTAGAACCCATCTCTGATACCATAACTGTTGGACCCTATTTTCGGAACCAAACGCTCGGAATTATCATAAGACATGAGTGTGTGTATTTTCCTATAGGGTTATTTCAAAAAATCCTCATTAGCCATCATCCCACAAGAGTGGTGGCCCACACCAGTCAATCACCATAAACACCTTGTGACCTCTTCAATACAATTGTATCTCTAAGTCTCTAGTTTAAATTGAAGCAAGAACCATCTCAAATGGAGCTCTATAAATCAAGATATGTTTAAAAAGCCAAAGTGTGTTCATACCCCCATCATGCTCTCTCAACTGACCCCTCTATCTTCCCATCAATCTTTTTGATACCAAATCCAAAAGCTACCAAATTTCATGGAGAGATAGAAACATGTTTTGGGAGTCTTTTGCTAGAAGAATCACTCCAATTGGAGTTTGGATTATGAAGTTATGGCCAAAAGAATCAAACATATTTATATCCTTAATCATTTTGTACCTGTCTTGGAACAATTGCCATAACTCTTAATAGAGATTTCAGATTGAGATCGTTTCTAAATGGTTTGAAAGAGGACTTCAAGATCTACAACTTTTATACAGAACTTAAAGCCAGATTCTACCTCTAAAAGGGTCAAAATTGAAATTAACTGAAGCTGTCTCGTGAATGTCAGTTTAACGGATATACATATCTGCCTAATGGACATAGATGGGCTTGGGAGTGCTTTCTAGACCAGAGAATATCCATTTAATAGACCTAATGTCTGTTTAACGAACATACACTGGGTTAGGGGCTCTTTTCCACCTGAAAAGGTCCATTTAACGGACCTGACGTCCGTCTAACGGACATTGGTGATCCAAAACTCCTTCCAAAGCCTCTCCAACGATTCCTACATCCATTCTAATATCATATTTGTTAGTTTATGCCCTTGCAGCCAATTTATTTTGGTTGTAAATAATTGTATGTCATTATTATTAATTAATTAAAGGCATTCTTTATCTTTATGAATTTGTTAATTATTTAATTATTATTTGTAAAGATAA
>JAOSBK010000002.1:34372085-34383229 GCA_027568895.1 Erythroxylum shatona
AATATATTATTAACAAGTCATAATGTTAATACATGAATCACAAATATCCATTGGCCTAGGGCACACTACTAACACATATGTCACCATTCTATTGGTCCATATGTTATCCTTCTACTGGTCCATATGTTACTATTCTGTTAGTTCATTTGTTACTAACTTTAGGCTTCATATGTCAATCAGTTAAGCCTCTATATGTCACTACTTGTAAGGCTACACATGTCACCAATTGTAAGGCTATATATTTCACCATTTTTAAAGTTCCACATGTCTTAGTGCCATTTTTCATAAATTTAAAGGGCCACTTGTCACAAATATAAAGTTCCACTTGTCACAAATATAAATTGCCACTTGTCTCAAATTTTACCATTTAGGAATTTTACTAAGCCAATTTACACGTTGACTTCTTAAACTTTTGATTTTTAATAATTAACTCCAATTACTAACTTAAATCCATCAATTTCTAATTTAATTCTAATTTATCAAAATCATATCCAAGCATCCCGAAAAATGTCAATTAAGTGCACATAAAATATTTGTCAGTTATTTTCATATTTATAAATATATAGAATAACAAATTTTGTTTCCTAATGCACCAAATTAATCATCTACTGATATAACTTATTTTATTTAATGCAATATGCATGAGCTTAATCTTCTAAACCCTTTGACCCTCAACAATTTAGGAGATAGGATATTACATCCAATGTGTCATGACCCTTGTTCAATTATATCATTCATACAGGTTTCATCAGAAACTTTGAATAAGATGGCTCCATCTTCTTTTAGCATGACTTTATTTAAGCCTTTCTTGCCCCATCTGGCTCTTGCCCAAGCATTCACTACAAGAAAGGTTGGCCTCTTATTCCATAAAAATCCAATTAACCCAAAGGACTAAATAAAAGCTCTAGGCTACCTTAAGTAATTTGATAGGTAGAGAGATGACACCATCTTTAATGACATTTTGGTAATGTTTGAGTGCCTCTTCGTTGGGCTATGTCTGAAATTTTTTCCTGAAAGCTTCAGAAAGATGAGATTCATCTACATATTCCTCAGAAATTGCATTTTCTTTGTGCCTCTTCTAGACGTCCCTTCCTCTAGTCTTTGCGAGGAGTGACTTTGTGGAGAGACTTAGGAAGTCTTCTATTGATATAGAGGATTCTCCTTTCTCTCTAACTAAGTGCAAGGCCTTACAAAGGCCTTCCAACGAGGTTGAACCCTCAATGACAAAGGTTGAAGTCACCTAATCAGCAGAAGAAACAAAACTAGGTGCGAGAGAAACTAATTTCAAAAATGGAATTGGGTATTGTGGTAAAAATAGGTAGAGAGAAGTCAAGAAAAAAAGACAGAGTGCAGAACTCAATATCATAGGTCAAAATGCAGAGTTTTGACAATTGGATATCAAATAATTGATGGAAAACAGAACTAAGTCTATTGAGTATGCTTTGAATAGGTTTTTTTTCGGTATAAGATTAAGTGCCTGTTTGAATGGGCTTGTAGGAGGTTAATAAGCATTTTTATCCACCACAAAAGCTATTTTTTAAAAAAAAAATGAGTGTTTAGTTGTAAACTAAGAAAGCATTTCTTTAATAAATATGGCTTTTTTGGAAGACAAAATACAGTTTTTTAAGGAGCTCAAATTTGAAGCTTCTCAAAAAAGCATTTTTAATGTAGATTTTTCAAATTAATTAATGAGCTTATTTTTAGTCTATTTTGTCCTTATGTTTTACACATAATTCCTACAATATCTACAAACTCATCTTCACGTTTATTTTGGGAGTTATATAATATTATTTAAATTTTTTTATATATTTTAATATTTATTCTTGATATTGGTTTTATTTATGTTATAATCCATACAAAAGATTTGGTTAAATATATTTTCATTTATGTTTCATATGATTTAAAATTATATAATAATTAATAGATTGTGCTTTGCATATTGTTTAATATGTTTTAAATAATATTTATATGCATAACTATTTTTTATTATAAAATAAAATATAGTTAAAATTAAAAGAATTTTTTATTTTTATGTTGCTAAACAGTCTACTGCATGAAGCTTTTTAAAAATAACTCTTTTTTTAATTGACAGTCAAACAGTTAACTGACTTCTTAAAAAAATTCTACTAACAAAAGTTCTACTGGTATAAATGTCCGTCCAGGCACTAATTATACTATGACTTAATATATGCTTGACTATGCTTTGAATAATCAAAATCTACACCTTTGAGGATTATTTATTATGTTTGCCTTTTGGCGGGGGAAGCCTGACGTGTAATTAATGTTCTTCTGATTGTTTACTTCAACAATCAGGTGACGTCTAGAATGCTTTTCTTTTACTAAAAGACTGTTATTAAGGGCAATAATCAGGAGCTGAAAATTTTGTTATTTAAAACTTGCATAAATTACTGCAAGTCGGTGGGGGATTAGAGATAATATATCCAAAATTATAGTTCTTGTGACGAAAGTTTTTAGTTTTTACAAGCCACCTTATCGCATACTTCTTCATGCCTACCACTTTACAATGCCAACTGAACTGTGGTATATGACGGTTCCAATCCCGCTACGATTTATATGAAAGGAGGGAGCCAGAAATCATAACTAGTAAAATTGTGGGAAAGTAAATGGATAGCTGCAGGACTCATCAAGCCATATCAGATTGGTTGAAGTTGGTGCAACATCCTCCACTTTGAGCAAATCATCCACTGAAAATGGCTTCTCTAAAAAGTTTTGGAGCTCTGAAGACAACCCATGGGAATCATAACTGTTCTTCACTTTGATGGCATGGTTTTGGTTGATTTCAGTAATTGAGTCAGCTGTTGAAGAAAAATTAAGAGTAGAAAGGTTTGGTGAGATAGGAGAATAACTGTTCTTCACTTTGATGACATGGTTTTGGTTGATTTCAGTAATTGAGTCAGCAGTTGAAGAAAAATTAAGAGTAGAAAGGTTTGGTGAGATAGGAGAATCAGTACTGTAAGAAGTGCATGGTTTAATGCAGTCCTGAAAGTGGAGCTGATTTCCAAGCAGTACTGAGCCATCGCAAAAACTATGAGTTGGTCCCACTGAAAGTGGCCGTTGACAGAAGCTTTGAGCATCTCCAGAAAAATCAAGAAAATCAATGCTGTCCTCCTCCAGTTTACGAATACTTTCAAGCTCAATGAGGGAACCAGAGCTAGATGAGAAATCTCCCACAGACGGTTCTGATGACGTTGGTCTCCACCCCAAACCCTCTGCAGGATTTGATTCTTTTTGGGCACAGGGAAATAGATTACCGATACCATCTTTAGATGATTTCCCAAATGTGGATTGTATGGTTCCCTCGAATGGTTCTTTTGCTTGCACCTTCTTCAGTCGCTTCTTCAAGTGGGCATTCCAGAAATTCTTTATTTCATTGTCTGTTCGGCCAGGTAATCTTGCTGCAATTTTTGACCATCTGATACAAGGAAAAGGAAACAAGAACATATATGTTTGCTCGACTACGATTCACGTTTCAGATTAACTGCTAACTGTTCCTTAATGATAGATGAGGACCGCAGTTTGAGAACATTCAAACCGTTTCTAAAATTCAAGTTACAAATAATTTTTCTGACTTACTCTAGAGGTTGCATTCCTGCAATCACTCAAATAATATCAGCAGATTATTAATAATGAATGATATGGCCGCGATTGGACTTGGTGATCACACTTTAATATACTTATTGCAATCTAACTGTTAATGGATGGAATAGATATTCTTATGTTTTTGTCATCAATTAAATTGTTAATGATTTCTATATAACTTTTAGGAGTGAATTTTTATTATTTTATGCAAACTTATGACTATATGTTTATACAAATACCTATTTCCCATGGTCTGCTGTAGCTTAATTATGGTTTCCACCTCTTCATTGCTGAAGTTTCCGTGCTTCAAATCAGGCCTCAAGTAATTAACCCAACGAAGTCTACAGCTCTTTCCCGTCCTCGATAAACCTACAAAGGGGACACAAAAACAAAGTCTAATTCAATATATTACCCTAAAACGTAGTATGGAAACACTCGGAGAAACATATAGCATAGAAGAGAAAACTCTCGACAAGATCAAACCTCCTTTTCTTGTATTCAGTTTCTAGGGTGTGATTCTTACCAGCAGCTCTCGGCAAACTATTCCAATTCCAGATGCCATTTCTCGTAATATAGCTTATCAACTTCTGATCCTCTTCAGCAGTCCAGGTTCCTCTTTTCAAATGTATCTGGTCTGAATGCGCTGCCCTTAACATCTTCGATTTGAAATAGTATTTTCTGTCAAAGTACTTCAGTCTTAATTTTCTGTCAAAACACTGTTCTACCGGTTATTTGTTGTGAAGTAGAGAAGAAAAAGATGTTTCTGTATGTTCTTTTCCCTCTTATTATATGTTATTTTCCAGAAAAATATAACACATTTGATATGATTGCCCTTATTAATTAGTACAGTCTTTTAAGGCAAGTCCAACCACAACTCTTTCCATAATGTCTAAGAAAGAATAAAATGCTAAATAAAGTTTTTTCATGACCATTTTTGACAACAATGAATGCACAAAAGCGAATGTGATGTAAAAATCGAGTGTACTAGTGTAATAGCAATTACTGATTATCATTTTTGAACTGTGAAGAAACTGAAAGAAGAAAAGCAATGTATGAAGACTTTGTTAGACCTTAGAATATATGGAAAATCTCCATTTGCGTTATATACACGTCTGATTAAACATAGATCATAATAATTAAAGATAATATGGTTTCGCATTCAATTTTCAATCCATAGTTTGGTATATAATCTAATGAATTAATGTAAGTTACTATAAATGGTAGTATATAATCCTCAAACAATATTCACTTTAAACAGAGGGAAAAGCGATTCTTTTACATGATATTTAAAGAAATGAATGTTACACCTTTACTTTATCACACATGATCATCGTCATATCATCAATTAATTTATCTATCATCAATACATGTATAATTAAAATATAGTTCTTTCTCCAAATCTTTACATGTGACATAACTTGATGAAAACAACGCTACAATTATTAATAATTATAGTAAAAATATACAGTTGACCTTACATTTATAGAAAATTAAAAGAAAAACATTAATTTATTAAACATAACATTGAATAACTCTTATAATACTGATATAGATTTCATAATCTTATAGCAACATATTAGTTAAGACATCTAAAACTAAAAATAATTTATTCGATAATATTAAGTTGTTTCCTTCATTCATTGTCATGCCTCGAGTTCAAGCTAATTTTATTAGATTCGCGATGGAGCATCACCTAATAGTAGAATTCAACTAAATATATCTCACTGTCATATTATGGATTAATATGGTGAGTTCATAGAAGCCAATAGAAATAACTTAACAAACTACATCTCTTAAATAATATGCAAAAATCATTCATTCAACTTTACAATATACAATTCCACACATAGTATCATACAACCTTAATCATGACTAATATAAATGTCTTTCTCTAGATAAAAACACTTTAGAGCCCAATTTTATGAAGAACAAACTTATAATTCAACTTATTAGGCTTAAGTTATAGCTTTACAATCTAACTTGGCCTAAACCTCACATATTATTATACATGTAAAATGATCTTTTCTTAATGTAACAAAATGTCAATTTTTGGTAACCTATTTAATGAAAAAACTAAAATCCCAAACCATCTATTTGTTAGATTTTAACTTCCTGCAACCAACTCCACCTTCACTCTTCCATCTTTAGATCTAAAGTGAGTTTTGTTTCACTTTCTTCTTCTTCTTCTATGGAGATTCAAGGGATTCTTCTATTCCTTCCATCAACCCTATTATTACAATGCCAGTGTATACAAACAAAAAAAGTTTCAACTCTTAGAGTAAAGCAAGTTCTTTCTTCTAAAAAATTGTTGAAGATGAGCAAGGCAATATGGTAAGAGCTTCCGCTTTCAATTTGGATATCAGTTTTTGTTTTAATTTTTAGGTAATAAGAGCATTCTCATTGTTTCTTATAAGATTATGATGATATATGTGCATAATTTCCTTCTTTAGGTTCTCAAGATTGAATGGAGAATTATTGTGGAGGATTAAACATTCTATGTAGATGTTTAGCAATAGAAATAGCAATTCAAACAATATATGATTCAACAATAGTAGCAGTACAAACCCTACTTTTTTTATATAGTTTTTTGGTCCTAACCTAGGTTGATTAGGTTTCAAATCACTAAAGCTTTATCAAGTTTAAGCTCAAGCTTTATGTTTTAGGCCTAACTGAGTTTCATTTTAAGCCTTACCTAAAAATATTTTCAAATCAAACTTAGGCCATATGTAGTCTGGACCCAACCTAATCAGTTGTCATCCCTACTCCAATAGGTATCACTTCATATTCAAAAGGCAAATAATAACCATAAACCACATTAAACATATAGAAGGCATCACCATTATACTATTTTAATTCTATAGATAGTCTAGCATGCATCAATAATGTCTTTAGGATACCTAACTCATACACCCCCACGTAAAACTATCACTATATATCAACATCCACATAATTTATTCTCAATAAATATGCTTAAGTCCCTTAAATATGACAATTTAAGAAAACCTAAGTCCATCATAACCTTTATATAAGCTTTTGAAATTCAAACCTAATTTTAGTAAATTGAAACATGTAAATAGTTAAAATTTACACAAAACAAATATAAATAACAATTAAATCAACAAACATACATCTTAGAAACCAAAATTAATACATACCACTTGTTATTCATATGAATTATATATATGTGGATTTGTTTCTTTTAAAAATATATTATCTCTTAACCAAAATTTACCTAAAATCATCAATATCCACCGTCAAACCCCTTTATCTCCAATTGAAATTACCTATAGATCCTACAAAAATTTCCCTCTTATTTTTTCCTATAGATTTTTTATATTTTTAATAACAATTAAATTAACTAACAAATATTTTTTTAAAACATCAAAACCTGAACATTGACTAGTCATTTGTAGGGGTTTGACTAACCTATATTAGTTCCAAGTTTTTTTTTATAAACTTCTAAAGACTTCTCCTAGGTCTCCATAGCCACTTTAATCACCTTAACATGATATTCCTATCAAAGGTTGTAATAAATATATAAAATAATGTTTAATGATGACAACAAAAAGAAACAACATGCTTCTTCACCAAATTTTCTTTGTTCTTTTAGGTTTATAAATATAATTAATCAATCTTATTCCTTCTGGGTGTTTAAATGCAATCTCCAACTTCATAAATATTAATATATCTCTACATAGTATTAAATTTTATCAAACCATTACTATTACAAACTAAAATATTATATGGTCATGTACCTCCCATTACCCCTAACCAACTTTTGTCCTTAAAATTTAATTGAAAATCTAAGGGTTGCCACCAATTAAATTATTTGTCAATATGTATATAATTAAAGTATAGTTCTTTCACCAAATTTTTACATATGACATTACTTGATAAAAATAATGCTACAAAGATTAATAATTATACTAAAAATTACAATTAATCGTATGTTTAAAGAAAATTAAAAGAAATTATTAACTTATTAAACATGACATTGAATAACTTTTATACTACTAATACAAATTTCATAATATTATAACAACATATTAGTTAAAACATCCAAAACTAAATTTAATTTATTCCATAGTATTATGTTGTTTCCTTAATTTCATTGTCATGCCTTAAGTTCAAGCTAATTTTACTAAATTCGTGATAGAGCATCACCTAATGGTAGAAGTCAACTACATATATCTCACTATCATATTAAGGATAAATTAATATGCTCAACTCATAGAAGTTAGTGGAAATAACTTAACAAACCACATCTCATAAATAATATGTAAAAATCACTCATTCAACTTTACAATATACAAATCCTCACAATAGTATCATATAACCTCAATCATGACTAATATAAATGTCTTTCTCTTGATAAAAACACTTAAGAGTCCAATTTTTTGAAGAACAAACTTATAATTCACCTTCTTAGGCTCATCACTTGAAATTACAATTGTAATATGGTAGCATGTATTAATTAGTAAAAGAAAGAAGTAAATAAAAACCTATTATACTACAACTATATAAGAAAGAACAACATGTCAGTTTATTCCTATATGATATTACACAATCTTCAAAGATTTCAAATATACCATGAACACATAAATTGTTGGCCCCCATATTTTTTTCCTCTAGTTAAGCATGATTTAAATGAATTTTGAGGTTCTGATGGATTTAATTTTTCGGAGTTGTTATTATGTCAATGTTAGTAAGATTATGTGACATTGGTAAATTGAATTAAAGTAATAAGGTAATAAGGATGTTTAAGGCCGTTTTTGGAAGACCACTTAAGGCTAAAAGAACCTAAGCTTATAAGGAAGGGCGAATTGGACATTTCTCAATCATTAATGACAAAATTGAAAAAAAAAAGTGTTGACTTGCTTTCAAGGAAGAGGCAAAAACATGAATTGAGTGTGAAGAAAAAAAGTAGACGAGAGAAAGAAGAGGGTTTCGGTGGAGAAGAGAGGAAAGAAAGAAGAAAAGCTAGGTTTTGATTTTTCTTAGTCCTAAAGAGTGATTTTGAAGTTATTCAAGGAGGGAAAAAGGAAGAGGAGGATTAGAGCTTCCATTAGAGCCAACAATCTCACTATTTGGTGAAGATTCAAGGTAAGGTTCACTTTAATCTTTTTCATTTTTAAAAGGGTTTTGGTTCATAAAGCTTAAGAAATGTATAGGTTTAATAATTTTAGGATCAATTTTAGTAAAAATGTCTTACGGGTTCTCCAATTTGAATCCCTATCGAATGGAAATTTTGTCTTTGATAAAGGGAATCAAGAGAGGTAAGAGGAGCAAGAGTAGAGGCATTTTTTAGTAAAGTTTTATGCAAGGAAATCAAGGTGGGTTTCATGTTTATAATTAAGTACTGAGCCATAAATGTTTTCTTTTAAAGCAAGAAAATAAAATGATTTCAAATTGCTTCATATTTGTTGCTTTTGAATGATTTAGGAAATGGCCATATGTTTGGTATAGGAATTTGGTTGATGAATTGTGAAATGATGATGGAAATGCATATGAAATATTTTGTGCTCATGAAAAACAAATTTTCAAAATGTGCAATTTGGGCAATCAATTTTCAGGTCATGAATAACATGTTATGTGGGTTTGTGGTGGTCTGTTCTATCTATCAAGTTCACTTTGACTAAAATACTTCTCCTGCCTACCTGCTAGTGGCATGGAGCTCCTTTATGGACTCCCCTAAGTTCAAGGCTACGCAAGACCATTAAGTAGGATTGCAATAGTACGTTCTGTTTACGACTATAGAAGACCCTTATGGGAAATATGTTAGTACGTTCTGTTACGGAACCACCCAAACCATTCTGATGTGTTTATGTGTTCATGATATGTTGACAAGATTGATGCATACATGATTTGTTTTATTGTGAATTTGGTTGAAAATTTAATAACCATGTTTTTTATGATTCAATGAGAATTTTCTATGACAATGAGCATTTTAAATGGTTTTGTTTATTATTTTTTGTAAACTTGTTACCCATGAGCTTTCAAGCTCACCCCCTTTCTGTCCCATCTTCAAGTGAAGAGAATGAGATCAAGTAAATAAGAGTCAAGGCATCATTCTACTTTTGCTATGTTTTTGTACATTAAGTTAGATTTTGTAAAAACAAGGCTTTACATGCATTTCAAGAATTATTAGGTTTTGTACCTTTTGTATTTTGGATTGTGATATTGATGATGTATTGTGCCTTGAAATGCCATTAAAGCTTTGTAAACTTTTATCTTATGATGTTAATGAAATGTGAATTTGTGTATAGATGATTGTTAAGTTGAAATGTGAATTTGTGTATGGATAAGGTGGAGTTGAAATATGAATTAATTAAGGATGAGGTTAAGTTGGAATTAGGTACACTTGAAGAAGTTATCGAATTGAGATGATAAATTTTGAATACAAATTGTTGTTACATATAAGTGAGATGTATTATAGAAAAGAAATATAGGAATTGTGTTCTTCCTTCAGGGGAAAAACTACATTAATCTAGACTAAATTATACAAAGTTGTCTTCTTGTAAGTTTTAACTTATCTTCTTAGCTTTCCAATGATATAAAGTATGAAATTTTTGAAAATTGGAGTTAAGAGATATGATCATTATAAGTTAGTAATGTTGCATAGGATGTAATTCAGGACAGCAATAGAAAATGATGAGATGTAATTGAATGTAATGAATTAAATGAGTTGAGATTTGAGAGTTTTATGTGATCAATGTGGTGTTTGAATTGTTAAGAAGTGATATTGCACTAGAAGAGGTGAATTTGAGAAGATTATGAGTGAAAGTGATGTTAAAATGGATGTAGGAACTATTGGAGATGCTTTAGAGGGAGTTTTGTATCACCCATGTCCAGTAGATGGACTTTAGGTTCATTAAACAGACCTTCTCAGCCCTAGAGGGACCCCCAGCTTCTCCCATATTCATTAAATGGACATTAAGTCCATTAAACGTGTTGGACCCCGTCTCCGAGGCCCAACATTCGGACCACACACAAGCACACATAAGCATAGAAGGCCGAAAACTGACACAATACTAATCACAATAAGAGAAACTTGCAATATCAAAGTTGGATGGCTCTTTAATAAAAGTGTTCCTTATGATCTCACGGTTCCAACGCCACTGAAATCACTCAATTTGGATTTGAAATGAAGAAGTTATGGTTAAAATACTATCGTAAGGAAAATAGTGAAAATTTACCACTACCGCTTTCGGGTAAGAGTTTGAAAATCTTAAAGGCTTAATTGCCAATCGGTCTCTTCATAAAACTTGTAGGTTTATGTCTCTAGTTTAATTTAAAACAAGAATCGCTTTGATCGGAGCTCTATAGCTCAAGTTATATCAAAATTAGTAAAGTATATACAGACTTTGCTGACCGACCAACACACTTTGTTCCCATGCATCTTTTTCAATTTAAAAGAAAAACTGATGAGTCAGGTGTAGAAAGATAGAAAAATCTCTTAGAAATCCGTCGCTTCGAAAATGGGGTCAATCGGAGGTCTACACAAAAAGTTATGGCCAAAAGAAGGAAGAGGGGTCGGTCGGCCA
>JAOSBK010000002.1:34390714-34401068 GCA_027568895.1 Erythroxylum shatona
CCATATGTACACTAACTATTAAATGGTGCATCTACAATTAGTGGTACACCATATTATTTCTATCTTTTATAACACTCTGAATCTTTTTTAAAAACTCTAGAAAACAATTGTAGTGTTGAATAAGTCGAAATGAACATGCGAGTCCAAAGGCGACTACATGCGGAAGTTGTACATTTATGACCGCTAATAAGACAATAGAAATAGAGATAAACAAACCCTCCAAGTTAAGAAAAACCATTGTAACACTTGAGATTTTGAATTAATTATTGGCAATCAACTAACAGGTAGGTGTATGTCCCCTACAATTTTAAGTAAAAGTTGACCAATGCCTGCCAGTGCCACCGTCGGCTTTCGGTCTATAAGAACTGCATTAAAAAAAAGACGACTACTAGTAACCGTGTCCACCCACTAATTCCGGCGTTCTTGGTTTGGCACGTTTATATGGAAAATATTATCAGGTCAAGTAGGATTAAAAAGTAATAAAGAAAGTTGACTAATTTGTTATTTAGTAGTACGCAATAAATAAAATAATAATTAATAAGGTAAGGATAAAAAATATATCAAAGAATTCAAAAACATGTTGTTCATTAATAATTAGTAAAAAAGATTTATCCCCTTCATTTTGACTCAATATATTTATCATTTTGTTGAAGTTTGAGACTAGAAATTGCCATGTTTTATATGTAACATAAGTTTGCAGGAATTATCTCTTTTCATATACATATATTTTGTCATCTGTTATGACAATTTCTATATTTCTTTACTACTCTTCTTTCTTTTTATTTTAAGAAAGATATGTTTTTATTTTTTTATCTTGATGTTTAGTAACTAAGTTAGGGTTAAGGATGTAGCTTCTAATGGATCTTTTAATTAGTAATGCATATTGGATTATTTGTTTAATTGAATTTATTATTTTTACTTTTAAACATTGAATTCATATTGGATTATTTTTAATTGAATTCAATGTTAGGGATTGTATGAAGGATTGAGAGTTTAAATACAATATGTGCACAGGGAGAATAAATACCTTAGCCCTAAATAAAGGGATTTCTCAAGCTATTATGATAGCTAAATATATTAATTATCCTTAATGAGTTTGATTAGGTTGAACTGTGTATCAAAAAGTGGTAATTATTTAGTTGAATATAAATGTGTTCCCTAGGAGGGGACATAAATACATTAAGTTAATTGTTTTCTCAACATTGATTATCAATACTGTATGACTATTGGAAATCCACATAAGTGAATCATTAAACCCTAATAGTTGCCTCATTGATTCCTTTTTACTAGTTTATATCTTATTTTTGTTAGTTTAGCAATTTAATTATTTTTATTCATTCTTATTTTACTTAGTTTTATTGTTAGGCTAGGATTAATAAATAAAGTGGGATAGTGTTCATGGGATCAATACTCTTGATAATTTGTTACAATCAATTTTGTACACTTGTAGATAGGTTGACTAAGTTTTGGTGCCATTATAGGGGACTATTCAATTGCTATTATGTTAATTTCAGTTTTTATTTTTATTTTTTACTTTATTTTCTTTAAATTATTTTTAGGTAGTTGATGAGCGATAAGAGATCTAGGATTGACAACTTGCACAACCTATTTCAATTTGATCCTAAAATTGAGGAAACCTACAGATGGAATAAAGCGAGGCATAGAGAAAAGTTGGCTACACTTTAAGATAACATCGCCATTAGACTGAAGCAACAATAGCCCAAGGTTTGTGATGTGAAATTTATAAATAAAAGGAGCACAAAATCAATACTAAAGAATCGCTAAAACAACTGCATCCATTATTTCCTTTCGTATAATTTAGATGAGTTATATGTCGATTTCACAAGAATTATAAGTACTAGTATTGCTGTCTTTCTATTATCTAATATAAAAAAATGAAATATTAAATTGGAAAATAAAAATTAATGAATTAAAATAATGAATAATAGCTAATCAAGATAAGAATAAAAATTAATAAATATAAAAATATGAGCTAATAAGTCAAGGTGATGAATAAGAATGAAAAAAATTAATAAATATATAAAAATTAAGATAAAGAAATCTCTTTCAAATCAAAATCCCTAAGAGTTCATTACTTAGATTTATAAATATCTATAATCAGTTGGGTGAAGAGTCAAATCTTTTGGTACTTCCTCCTAAGGAAATGAATCAAGAGAATTTTGGGGACCTTAACCTAAAAAAGTTATGTAGTCCTATCTCTAACAACCTATTAATCTCTCATTATCTATGTTGTGATCTATTCATATAAATAATCTCTCAATCCTAGCATACAAAATCTAAAATTAAACTAAAACACTAACATATTTTAATTCATTACAATATAAATATGAATAATGCATAAAACCTAGAGTGGGTAAGACAACCAGTAGCTAAGAATGGGGCCATTCTTTACTGTGGGTGATAAATAAGTCTAGACTTGGTAAAGAAAACCATATCCTTTTTAAAGTTGCTTTCATCACCACCATTTACATGGTTTGGAAAGAAAGAAACAACAGGCTTTACAAGTAAATGGAGGAAGACAAATATCATGTAGTAGACAAAATTCTAAATTGGGTTCTAGCCATTATAATTGCCAAGAAAGTTGACCACTTGTTAACTCCTCGTATGAAAATTACATGGAATTTATGAACTGCTGCTAAGCGATTGAAGTTCTGTTTATATATTGAAGTTTAATACTTGTTGTCTATATAACTTTCAATTAGCACGATATTGAACTAACATTCTAAGCTAAGTCTATATGGTGTGTTTTGTACTTTTGTAATAGCTCTTGCTATTGGAAATATATAATTCTTTCATTTTACAAAAAAAATTCTTAAGAGATAGAATTTTTCATTAAATCAAAGAAAACAATTCCAAACATAATTTTACGGTTCTTCCCATTTAAATCTATATCTTAAATAATTCATACTAAAACAAATAAAACCTGTTGGACCCTAAACGTTTCTTGGAAGTAAGAAATATTGTATGGGAAATGTTGGAAGTTGTAAGCTGGAAAATGTAGTTGAAACATATTCGCTGAGTATGCTTCAATGTTTTAGCCATAATTTTTTTCTCTAGTTATCCAAATGAGATTATTTTTAATTTGGAGTAAACTAGAGACATAGTGCTACAAATGTTCCGATGAAATCGAGTTTTAATTTAGTCTCTAAGAATGTCAAGTTTTAGATGGAAGTTGAGCACATAATACTATTTCAATATAAGAACAGTTTGGAAATGTTTAAGGTATAACTTTCAGATTTCTGAACCAAATTGAATAATTTTGGTGTTATTATAAACTTAAGACAATGAGGAACATTTTTCTAGAAGGAAGTATTATCAAATTCTTTCAAATTTTCCATAATCATTAGTCAAGGATTTAGAAGTATAAGGTATTAGTTATAATGACATAAGAAGGGTAAATATGGAAGGACTAGTTAATTATGGGGTTTTGATGGATTATTTTGGAGCTAGTAGTTTGTAAATGATTGTAGGATTTTATCATATGGTTCAATTGAAATAAAGTAATCTTGTAAAAGTATATATGTATAAGGGCATTTTGGGAAGAACACTTAAGCATTAAGGTTATAAGGCATCAAAGGAAGGGCAAATTGAACATTTCTCAATCATTAATGGCAAAATTGAAATAAGAAGTGTTGGCTTGCTTTTAAGGAAGAATCAAGAACAAAATTCAGAGATAAGAAACAAAAAGAAGAGAGAAGAAGGAGAGAGTTCGGTGGAGAAGAGGAGAAAGAAAGAAGAAAAGCTAGGTTTTGATTTTTCTTAGTCCTAAAGAGTGATTTTGAAGTTATTCAAGAAGGGAAAAAGGTAGAAGATGATGAGAGCTTCCATTAGAGCTAACAAACTCTTCATTTGGTGAAGATTCAAGGTAAGTTGGATTTTAATCTTTGGATATTTGAAAGGGTTTTGATTCATATAGCTTAAGAAATGTACGGGTTTAAGGATTTTAGGATCAATTTTATGAATATGTTCTTATGGGTTCTCCAATTGGAATTCCTTTTGAATGGGGGATTTTGCCTTTGATGAAGGAAATCAAGAGAGGTAAGAGGAGCAAGAGTAGAGGCTTTTTGAGCAAGGTTTTCAAGCAAGAAAATCAAGGTAGGTATATGTTTATAATAGAATAAATAAGCTAATAAATGTTTTCTTTGAATCAAGGAGGTTTAATATTTTTAAATTGCATCATAAATGTTGCATTTGGTGCTTCTTGAATGAATTGAGAATTTGTTATTTGATATGTGAATTGGGTTGAAGATTTGTGAAAAGACTTTCAAAATGATTCTTTTAAAAAGACACATGTTTATGAAATTATGTTTTCAGAAATAATTTTCGAAATATCCCATGTTCATTAAAAAAAACAAGTTTTTAAGAATGTGCCATTTGGGCAAATGGTTTCCCATTCAAGAATTACATGTTATGTGGGTTTGGTGTAATTCATTCAAGAATGTCACATGCACGTTGACCAATTTAAAGGCTTCTCCTACCTGCTCGCTAGTGACATGGAGCTCCTTTATGGACTCCCTCAAGTTTACGCCTACGCAAAACCACTATGTGGGATTGCAATAGTGCCTTAAGTTTACAACTACACAGGACCATTATGTGGAAATGTATAGTTCGTCATGTTTATGGATTTACCCAAACCATTTTGATGTGCTTATATGCTTATAAGATGTTGACAAGTTTGATGCATTCATGATTTAAAATTTGTGAATTTCGGTTATGAAATTGAGAATGATACTTTGATGAATTTAATTAGAACTTTGTATTGGCAAATGAACATTGCAAAGGTTTTCCTTATTTTTCCGTTATAAACTGTTACCTATGAGCTTTCATGCTCACCCCCTTTCATTCTCATCTCCAGTTGATGAGAAAGAGATCAGGTGAAAGAGACTCAAGGTATTCATTCAATTATGCATACTTTGTATTTTAAGTTAGATTGATGTAAAAAATAAGACTTTAGACACATGACGAGGAGTATGGGGTTTTGTATCTTTTGTATTTCTGATTTTTGATATTGATGATGTTATGTGGATTGGAATGCCATTATAGCTTTGTAAACTCCTATTTTTGTTGTTAATGAAACATGAATTGTGTATGGTCATTGTTGAGTTGAAATTAGATGAAATTGGAAAAGTCATCCAATTGAGTTGATGAACTTTGAGCATGAATTGTTGTGGCTTATAAGTGAGAAGTTATGGATAAGAAAAATAGACACTATGAATGATGAGATGTAGTTGAATGTAATGGGTACAATGAGTAGAGATTAAAGAGTTTAATAAAATAATATTAGTAATTGAATGGTCACGTTCATAACATTCCAAGTTTGTACATTGAAAGTTGCAAGTTTTCATAAAGGAAAAATTTGTGTTTAGAATTCAGGAGAAAATCCGGATTTATCTAGGTAGAATTAGATAAGGTTGTCTTCTTGAAAGTTGTAGCTTATCTTTCTATCTTTCCATTGATATGAAGTATGAAATTTTTGGCCAATGGAGTTGGAAGATATGATCATTAGAAATTTGTGATGCTGCTTAGGATGGACTTTCGGGACAACCACATTTTTTGGAACGTTTTACCACTATGGAAGCAAAAATTGTTTTCAGTTCTTCATAGAAGTTATATGTCTTTCTTTTTTATTTCTATTTATATAAAGTTTGCAAAATTTGGAGTTCTAGATCAAAATTTATGGAGTTTAGAAGTTGGGATGTCGGAAGAAGAAGAGCAGGAGGAGAAGCGCGAAAGGTTTCATTCTTTTGATCATATCTTTGTCATCTGACCTCCAAATGACCTAATTTTTAAATATTTGGATTCCTAACACATTTATCTATCTCTATAAAAAAATTTATAGCTTTTAGTATTAAGTTAAAAAATATTGATTAAATCAAAGTAAGGGTATCAATTGGAAGAGCATGAACTGGACATTTTACTGAACATGCTTCAGTATTTTGTGGATATCTTGTTCTATAGAGGTCTAATTGAGATAATTCTTATTTTTAAGTAAAATAGATACATAGATATACAAATCCTAAGAAGATAGTGAATTTTTATTCGGTCTCTAAGACTCTCAATTTCTAGAGTGAAGTTGGGTATAGTGTACTGTTTCAGTACAATAGTTGTCCAAAAATGTTTGGGCTATAACTTTCAGATTGTTGAACCAAATTAAATGATTTTGGTGTCTTTAGAAACTTATGAAAATGGGGAATAAATGTTCAGAAGAAGTCTAATTGAAATTCTTTTTTGAAGTTTCCTAAAATCTGTTCGAAAATAGGAGAAATGAGGTCATTTTTGACAATTGACTGGTGTAGGCACGCCACCCATGTAGGATGATGGCTAATGAGGGTTCATTAAAACAACCCTACAAGATAATACACACGTGCAAGTCTTATGATTTTCAGAGCAAGAGTTAGGCTCCAAAAACGAAGTCCAACATAAATACTATCACTAGCCAAAAGTCATATCATATGAAAAGTTATCATGGAAACCACACAAGACTCTATATTTGCTTAGGATATGAATCAACTAAAATATCTTATTTAACATAATGATATCTACCTTACTTTAGTGCTAAAGAATACGTTTCAACCAATAGAATATCTCATTCTAGCACTAGCTTATGTGCCTCAACCAATATAATGGTACTTTCCTTATTATGATACCATAAATATGTTTTAACCAATGGATTGATATCTGCTATATTTTTTGTGCTAGTTAATATGTTTAGACTAATATAATGGTATTTTCTACACTATTGGCATAGACTAATATGTTTTGGCTAACCATCCAAATCTATATCATTAAAAATAAACTACATATTCCTTTTATATGAGGATGATCATAATAGCCTAGTCTAGTCCATTATGACCTAATGTCAATAGACTAGACCTAAGTTAATAGATTCAAACCAAGTTTTAGATTTTTCTAAAAATAGACTTTGAATTGGGTTTGGGCTTGAGTTAGAGCTTCACAATCTGACTTTGCCTAAAGCTCAAGCATCATAATAAAAAAGACTTAAAATCCCCTTTATCTATTCATTATATTTTAACTTACTTTAACCACCTTTACCTTCACTCTACAATCTTTAGATCTAAGGTAAGTTTAGATTCACTTTTCTTCTTGTTGTTCCATAGGGGATTCAATGGATTCTTTGTATTTCTTCCATTAACTCTATTATTACCACATCAATGTATACAAACATAAAATGTTTTAAGACATAGAGTAAAACAAGTTTTTTCTTTTAAAAAATTGTTAAAGATGAGTAGGAAATATAATAAAAGTGTCTACTTTCATTTCTGGGAGTAATTTTGAGTTTTCATTTTCTAGTAATTAAAACCTTCTCATTAGTTCGGAAAGATTATAATAGTATATTCATAATTTCCTTCTTTAGGTTCTCGATATTGAATGAAGAATTGTTATGGAGGATTAAGCACTTTTGATTTAGATGTTTAGAATAGAAATAGGAATTCCAAGTATATTTGATTCAATAAGAGTAGCATTAGAAACCATACAATATTTATTGAGTTTTTTAGGCCTAGCCTAAGTCAATTAGGTTTCAAATTGCTAAAGCTTGATCAAGTTTAAGCTTGAGCTTAATGTTTAAGGCCTAATTGAGCTTTA
The DNA here is from genome assembly GCA_027568895.1 of Erythroxylum shatona. Taxonomy (NCBI): domain Eukaryota; kingdom Viridiplantae; phylum Streptophyta; class Magnoliopsida; order Malpighiales; family Erythroxylaceae; genus Erythroxylum; species Erythroxylum shatona. The sequence continues at coordinate 34,398,341 of JAOSBK010000002.1, forward strand.
TATTAAGCTTGAGTTAAAAAAATATTTTCAGATCAAGCTTAGACCATAAAGAATCTGCCCCAGACTAATCCATTACCATCTATACTCTATTAAGTCTCACTTCATATTAAAAAGGAAAATAATAACCATAAGCCACACCAAATATATACGAGGCATCATCATTGCACTATTTATATTTTATAAACAATTTGGCATAAATCAATTAAGTCTTTAGGACTATATTTCAACATTCACATAATTTCTTTCCAACAAATATTCTTAAGCCCTTTGAATATGTCAATTTAGCAAAGCTAAGTCCAATATAACCCTTACATAAGCTATTGAAATTCAAACCTAATTTTAGTAAACTAAAACATGTAAAAAGTTAAAATATACACAAAACAAATAGAAATAACTATTAAATCAACAAATGTATATATTAAAAACCATAATTGATATATATCACTTATTATTCATATGAATTAGATATATGTTGATTTGTTTCTTTTACAAAATTATATTATCCTTTAACCAAAATATACCTATAATCATTAATATTTACCTTCAAACCCCTTTATTTCCACTTGAAATAACCTATAAATCCTACAAAGAGTTTCTTTTTCACCTTATAGATTTCTTTTATTTTTAATAACAATGAAAATTACTAAAAAGTATTTTTATAACATCAAAACATGGACATTGGCTAGCCATTTGTAAGGGTTTGACTCACTTATATCAGTTTCAAGTTTTTTAAAGTTCTAAAAACTTCTATTAGGCCTTCATAGCTACCGTAATCACCTTAATATGATATTCTTATAAAAGGTTATTATAAATATACAAATTAATATTTAATGATGACAACAAAAAGAACCAACATGCGTGTTCAACAAATTTTCTTTGTTCTTTTAGGTTTGTAAATATAATTAATGAATCTTATACCTTTTGGGCATTTAAAAGCGATCTCTAACTTCATAAATATTAAAACATTTCTCTATAGTATAAATTTTACTAAACCATCAAGATTACAAACTAAAATATTATATGGCCCCGTAGCTCCCACCACAACCATTTTTTATCCTTTAAAATTAATAAAATTCTAAAGGTTATCACCTAAAAAAATCAAGCATAAGTCACTTTCCTTTTCCCTATTCAAAACTATATAATAACATATGTGAGTTAAATTACATTTCTATTATGTGAACTTAATAACCAAATAACCAACCTATTCTCCCCTCACGCATCTCACTACAACCTAGGATTTTGTCTAAAACCCTAAACCTAGAAATTGTCAAAAATGAATTTCTCACACCTATATTCAAAGACAACCTTACTACACATGTGACAAATTGCCACCTAATAGTAAGTCTCATTCACACATGTGTCACGATTGGATTGATGATAAACTAACTTTCTTATAAAGTTCATTGGAAATAACTTAATAAATTATAGATCTTGAATAATCTATGAATCAATCATTCAAATTCGTAATACATAAATCCATATAATAGTACCATATAACCTTAGTATTAAGTAATGTAAATGTCTTTCTCTAGAATGAAACACTCCATGGTCCAGCACTATGAAGAATGTGCTCATAACTGTTGGATCGGGAAAAGAAAGCATGCCATATTTGAAGAACTGGTAGATTTTAAAACTTTTTAAAAATCATATTTGCAGTGGAAGCAATATATCCAAATCATCATGCCAATCTATACACGATATGATATAAGGATAATATTAAACATAAACAAGATAGTGATATTACCGACTCATTTGCTACAACTTTAATTCTTCGATGCACTGTCCTCTCCTTCTTCTTGTATCCAAAGTCTTTGCTTTTGAATAGTTTTTTTTTGTCAATTTATCCTCTCCTTGTTGTTGTATCCTTAACCAATTTGATTTACCTCTTGTTCTTCCAGGACAACTTGGTTAACAAAATCCTTTGGTGGGAAAGGAGAAGAAATGTTTGGAGGAGATATTCCTAGAAGAAATGAACCAAAAATGAGACTCTTCTCTTACAAATTTCAGCTCACTCATGCATGAAAGGAGAGAAAGAGTCAAACCATGCAAGAACACTTTCCTACACACTCAGTTTTTTTTTATGCATGGATTGGAAGAAAAGAATAGCATCCAATGCATCACTTCTTATTTTAATCAATCATCAAGTAGCCAATAATTGAGACCCTTTTCATTTATCTTTAAGATGACTATATGAAAAGACTATTAACCAAAATATGAATTACCAATTTTGGTTTTGGAAGATGGAAGAAGGAAGATGGTCCATCCAATGCACATCTTTCTTTTTTAATCCAACGAATACTAATAGGTTATATGCCAACATTAAAAGATAACCATTAAACCATTTAATGGAAAGTTCATAACTCCATTTGATGACGATAAACCATAATAAAGACCATCTTTATTGAACAACTTAATGTTAAATATGCAGCTACACAATCAGTCCATTAAAACTGAAATTGCTACTCCTTTCTTTAAAATTTTTCTAGTATAATTAATCTAATCAATTACAATAAACCAAAGTCTAGCCCATTTCTAAATAAACATTTGTACTTCTAATTAACCAATAATTAGTGCAAGCCCAACATTCAATTATGGGCTTCTAAAACCTCCATTTGTATGTCTTACTTAGCTTGATAACCTTCCTTGAAGCCAAGTGGGGAATCTTATTGGACTTTGATAATTCAAGCTCCAATAATCCTAGAATTAATTTATTCTCATTAAAATTAAT
>JAOSBK010000002.1:34411369-34439196 GCA_027568895.1 Erythroxylum shatona
ATTACGAATCATTAGTCGCTACACATGAATTTCAACATAACAATTACGGATTATATCGAAATTCTAGCAATGGGTTTTGCAATTAACAATCCAATGAACGCATTAAAATCATCACTCACAATACCCAATAGGTTCATACACAAATAATCGAATAATAACGAAAATCTGATTATCCATACAAAAACCTAATTAATTAAAATTGGATAACACAATCAATTTCTAATGAGAGAAAGAAATAACAAAATAATAATAAAATTACTTAACCCGGGTCATCGGCTTTGATGTCACCTCCAAACCAGCATCAAAATGCTTAGCTCTTCATAGATCTTTCCTAAAAAAATACTTCAGCCCCCATAAAATCCCTAACAAACAATCCCTTTACTGCCCTCTCTAATGCAGCTCTTTCTTTACTGTGATTTTTCACTGTTCATCGATTTGACAAATAAACCTTGGGGTTTATTGTCCTTGGAACTATGCACGCACCTTCAGCTGTGTCCAGCACCAGCCTCCACGTTGCTGTGTCTCCAAGCCACGGCTCACTAGCCAAGCCGCAGATGCAGGAAGCTGCACGCCAGCGCCAGCGTCTGGAGCTTCTCCAGTCTCCGCCTCCCTCCTGTTGCGCCGCTACTATTGCTTCTTCTCTACTGTTGCTTGATGGGACAAATAAGGGTCACTTATCAACTTAAAACCTTTGCTCCTCCTCTGCTTGTGCTCCACGATGCGTTTTGATGTGTCTGCGCTGCACTATGCCTGTCTCCTGCGCACGCCTGCAGCGCACACTATGCGTCATTGTTCTCCTTACCTGCTGTCGTTTTTACGCGCGTTTTATTAAAAACGCACAGCATCCTCCTTCAACATCTTTTGTAGCTTCCTCACGCGTGTAGCCTTGCTTCCAGTGTCGTTTCTTCCTTAAGCTTGCTCCCCTCTCCACTGTGTTTTGAGTAAAATGCACAATAGCTACCCTCAAACGTAGGCGTGTGCATTATATGCGTTCAACGCAAAATGCAAAACACAGTCCACTACGTTTTGCTTATGTTAGGCTGTCATTTTGCATTTTATTTTTCTTGTGTTCTTTTTTTGTTTTTTCCTTTCTTGCTCCATAATGACAATCAAAAATAAATCTTCGAAAAATGACCCAAATGTAATGCTTCCAACTCACTTTAATTATTTTGCTCCCAAATTGTACCTAAAATCAAATATGAATTAAAGTGAGTATCTTAAGCATTTTTATGTCAATAATCACTAAGTGTAAATGATTAAAAATATCAACAATTAAACACATATCAAGGTGTCAAGAAATTATTGGCTAAACCATTAGTGTACTGTTTTGTGGAGCTAGCTAACCATTCCAAATAATCAGATTGAGGGCCATTTGGTTGGTATCGAAGGGGTTCAAAGTTGTTATTGATCTCTATAGATGCCTCTTACCATCTCCACTCATCATTATTTATTACTTTAGAGACTCTTGCTGTCATTGGAAGCTCCTAACTATTGATCTCTCTCGGAGATGAGTTCTTTAGGATTTCTCTTGGATGCCACATATCCTGCCATAAAAGAGTAAAAATATCATTTCCTATCCTAAATCTGAATTAGTTTCCCATTTTATCTCTCACAAATAAGATTTTCCTCCAACTCCAATAACTATTGTAAGTAGATTGGGCGCTCCAAAAAAAGGTAATTGTCTTCGTTATCCTTAATTTTGCTTTTTTTCGAAGTCTTCATTTTGTTGTGAAGTCTTATGGTAAGAACAATATTTCCACCAGAAATTGATACAAAAGTGAAATAAGTCTACAATATAATAGAAGCAAGACTATTATTTATTTTTCTTAAAAAAAGATAGAAATCAATATACATTAGAATCCACCCCTTTCATCAAATTCCATTGGTTCCCTAATATTGAATAGACTTTTTTTTTAGTTAACAGTTTGAACTTCAAATTTATTCCTCCCATCATAACTTATTATGGTTATTGAGTTTAATCATATTAATTATAAATAATATTATGCTTTATCATATTTATAATATGGTTTATCATATTATAAATAATATTATGGCAGGCCCCTCCGACGCTCAAGTTAGTCTTTTGTGAGGGTTTTGGTTGCTGTAAAGCAGAGAAAGTTGGGGTTCTAGTCTTGTACCTTTATCATGGCAAAGTTATACCTTATATATGGAGTAGACGCTAGGTTTAGGTCTTTACGTTTGCATGGGAGACTAACACCTGTGAATGAGCCGTGGACGTATGGACTTTCTAACACCTATGAATGGGCCGTAGATATGTAGACCTGGGCCCGGGCCTGGCATAGCCTATAGGAATTAGACAGATCCTTGAGGGGTGGACCGATCGGTCCATGGGCCGTCATGATTGGGTTCGGGCCTAGCACGACCGACCCAACCAAACATTATTCCTTAAAATCTTGATTATTTCTCTTTTATATATATCGATAATTCTCATTAGTCTAAATTTTGATAACAAAAGCAATGATAAGAAAAGGTGGTAGAAGCACGAAGCATGAAAATCCCAAAAATTATATTCGATATATGTATTCGTACCAGTTGCCTATGGTCAACTGAAGATGAATAAAGTGAGAAACATTTATCGTGATAACCAAAACAAGAAAGTATTTGCGTTAAGGAGAATTAGATTAATCCAAAATATTAACTCCAGCATTGATGATCGAAGTATGTGTGGTAGCTAAAAGAGTTATCAAACCAAATTTGGTCCATGTTCATAACTCCATCGCCCCTCTCCATGAGCAATAATTCCTCTAAAGAATAGCACTCCGCCATTAATAATATATTATCCTCCAGGTGTCCAGAAGTACTTACTTCAGGTACGCTCACAAGAGTACTCTCACTTATTGTCTCATTTTCAACATTCTCACTAGCAATAGCAAGATTATAACTTGATGAAGAGGCGCTACCAGTTGGCAAGTTTATCGACACAGGAATGATGCCCTCAGATCCAGTTCCTTCTATAGAAAATGCCTTCTCATTGGTAAAATTTTCATTAAAGGAGGTACGCTGGCGATTACTGGACTTTTCAGGCCAAACATTTTCTCTCCACCTGCTTTTACCGTCCTTCACGTTACACGAGTCTTCTATTGAAGATTTCATACCCTCTAGTTCTTCAAATAATCTAGACAAATCAGTATTTTCATAATCTACGATGTGCGACTCAGCAACTTGGCTGAGAGAATCAGGACTTGATGACAAATCAGCAGTACTAAATAATAACGGTGACATTGGGAATTTCTCAAAATCTTCCCAGTTCGACGTTTCTGGAGTATACCGAAGAGAGTCACCAACTTCCTGTGAGTTCTTAGCTCCTTTGGGTTCTGTTATTAATGTTGTCAATCCCTGCAATATCGTTTCCTCTACTGTAGCGTTCTTCAAGCGTTTACTCAAATGGGTATGCCAATAATTCTTTACTTCATTGTCTGTTCTACCGGGCAGTTTAGATGCGATTGTGGACCACCTGAAACAATGGAAACGAACATCTCTGATCAGAATACATCTTCCTACTTTTTAATAACTAGTTCAGAATTCTCCATTAAATGCAATCTTGCATATATGCCTAGCTACAATTACAAAACTTTTATGTTTCACTAGTCAGCAAGTTGATGACGAATTCTCTCAAGGAAGTAAACTGAAATTCTGTTATAGATCAGCCAAGTCGATGATGAGGTGAACGCTGAAATGATGGAAGAAACAGAACCCAGAAACACAAATTAAGTTCAGAAATGGTTTTCAAAAAAATTTTCTTACAATATTCAGCAACCAAGCTTATTGCAAGTAAGAGGCCAACCTCCATCGTCATCCCATATAAGTCCAGAGCTTGGCAAAGGTAAAGTACGTGTTTTTTTGAAGCTCGAGTATTTTATGGAGTTAGGTACCTATTTCCCAGTGTTTGATGCATCTGAGTTATGGTGTGAACCTCTTCCTTGGTGAAGTTTCCTCGCTTGACACCGGGCCTCAAGTAATTCATCCATCGAAGCCTGCAACTCTTTCCAGACCTTGACAAGCCTACAGTGATGGGGAAGGAAAAGGGTTAGAACTTGGATACCATATTGAGAAGGTGAACATTGTTTATATATAAGGCCGTGTATGGCGAGATCAGATGACAGGTGTACACAATCACACATATACGTCTCCTCCAATTATTATAAAATGAACAGCTTGTTGTCATTATCATCGACGATGGCTAGAAGGAGAAATTCCTTCTACTTATTTCAGATGCAAATGCAATTACAATCACGAGAATATTAAAACCAAAACTCTAAAATAGGAATTAGTAGTTAAGATAAAAGAAAAAGCGATCGTTTAGGTTTTGTGAAACTACGGAGAAGCGACCCAAGTATACGCAGTTAGTTACATCTCAGAAGTTGAAATCTGCTACTCAGTTCTATTTAGTAGAAGCATAAATTCCCGAGTATTAGCAAAGAGTGCTTGCAAAATTAGTTAGTTTAAATCACCATTGACAAGAAAGAAGCATACCAATTTCACTGATAGTATCCAAATCTAAATGTTTAATTCCACTGAACAGTTTAGTTCATGATTTGGCCTATATCGGATGCTTCTTACCGGCAGCTTTTGGCATCTCAGTCCAATTCCAAATGCCATATCTTCCAATATAAGCAATCAACATGCGATCTTCTTCAGGACTCCATGCGCCTTTTCTCAGAGGCTTTATCTGAGAACAAGGAGATTTCCCCATAGTCTTTCCTGTACTTGCTGATTTCTTTTCACTGCACAACAGCACCCCTCTGAAATCAAGGCTTTATATGTAGTGTCCCAACAGGAAAGCGTGTGCCCAACTTCGAAGAAACAAAAAAAGAAAAATTACACGTAGATCTATTCAGGATGGATAGGGTCTCTCCTGGAGCATTCCTCACTTATTTAACTTTAATTAATTCCACCAATTGTGTTACTTTAGCAAAAAAAATTTTTTAATGTTTGTACTGTACACAATTTGACATTAAAACAAAGATTGATGGTCAAGTGAGCAGTGCATGCACCAGGTAAAACCTGTCCGGTTGGGTACTATCCTCGCTAATAAACATTTCTGTCTTAATACTTTAATTAAAACAAATTGATGTCCAGAAGATGTTAAATAATGTGACAGCCCCGAATCTAAGGTTTGTCCTTGGAGCATACTATGGTCAACTGTGATAACAGTAACACTCTTTATCTATTTCACTGCGCATCTTCATATCATTATGGATTCTCTTCCTTTTTTCTTTTTGAGAAGGTTATGGATTCTCATCCTAATAACCCTAAAAATGTAGATATAGTAAATTTGTTATTTTTATCAACTTCATGAGCGTTTTCCTGTCACATTGAAAACCTAAAATAAGAAAAATAATTTTCTTATTTTGCAAATTGGAATATTGTAGAAAGAAGAGGACCATTAAGCAAGAAAGCTATTTTGTATTTTTGTGTATAAAATGATTACAAAAAGGGAGTATTATATATGACTATGAGTTAAGTTAGACATATCCTAATATATAAGCTACATTTACAATTGTTATACTTAAACATATGTTAATGTCACAACTATTTTATACATTAGTACATGTTATTACAATCTTTATATGCTAACATCTCTCCTCAAATTTAAAGTGGTAAGGAGTTGGACATCTAAAATTTGAACAACTGAAATCAGCAAGGAGGATGAAATTTAGTGAAAATATTTATCACTTGAGACTATGATAAACTAGGAATAAGTTAAATAGTACCTTAAATAATATGGTGTTGTATAAGGTGACAATAAATCTTAATATATTTAGTTTGCTCATAGTAGATAAAACAAAATAAATCGTCAATTATTTGACACATTAATATAGCAAGCTTTTAGCTCTAGTCTACCCCATCGTTTCTCGTTCAGGAAGGTAATAACCTGAAATTCAACTTGGCTTCACATGCAGGTTGAGAAATATGCCACCTTCATTTTTGTAAAACAAGTTGCTTGTTTGTACTTTGTTTATCAAGCAAGAAATATGCCACCTTCATTTTGTAAAACAAGTTGCTTGTTTGTACTTTGTTTATCAAGTAAAGTAAATCCAAACCAAGAAATTAGTTTATCGCGTTAATTGAGACTGCTCAGCCGTGGAACATGAAAAAGCACGAACAAAGAAAGACAGAGGATTGTTAAAATGGAGGAGGAAGCTAGGAACATGTTCAAGACAAAATTGACGTTTTCAAAAGTTTATAATCACAGCTTAACTAAAAGTAATACTACTGATACTAAAATGTTTACAAAAATTGTTTTACTAAGATTAATAGTGATTTTGATTGTGCTAACCTTAAGTCAAATGTAAATAGTGCTAGACTGTAAGACAAAATGTCTACATTACAAGATATTGTTTGGGATCACAAAGAACTTCCACGCCCTATATATATATATGTATATATATTTCTCATTATAATTAAGTGATGCTCCTTGATTTCATCTTACCAACGTCATAAGCGCGGCTAACGAGTAAACAGGAACAACTTTGGCATTAGGGGAAAGCATAAGGCTATAATTAAGGTCAAAATATTAGCAACTTGTGCTTTGTATAATTGTTATTAATCATCTGACTAAGATGCTCCTGCATACGCGCATCTGGTTGATGACCACTTTTAAATGTTATTTAGAGGAATTGTACTTACATCATCGAAGGATCCAGGATGAATCATTTTTAAAACGTGACGATTGCATTTGTATATGCATTTCGTCTGGGGTGTCATCCTCAAGATTAATCGCATTTGCTACATCTTTACGTTTATTGACAAAATTAAATTGCTTCCGTGGAAGATTCTATGAATGGGAGAGTTGAAATGTTTCTAAAAGATTAAATAAATAGCAAACGAGTAATGGAATCTTCACGTGTTGAAAAAGTGTCATTTACTTAAGTTTATTAATTACTATAATCATTCAAATTAAACAACAAACACCCAACTCAAGGCCAAGCGTTGGTGTGATAAAAATGGTGATTTATTTACTCCTTACTTTATACTAAAAACTAATCAATAGCAGGTTCCTGGGTCATACAAACTGAAAACAGGATAGAGAGAATGAAGACTATGGATAACATTATCACCTCAAAATGCTAAAATGGAGAGGATATGTTCGATCATGAAACGCATAAGAAAGAAATGAAGTTATTTTGGTACATATATAGAAGAGCATGAAAGTTGCTGCTCAAAACATTTTTGTTGGTCAGTTGTAAGCAGGAACTTAAATTTTGTCATAAGAACTCAAAGAAGAAGTCTTTATTGGACGCATTCAAGGTCGTGGTGTCCAAAGTTACTGATTGTATATTCTTAAATCATATGAAGACGAAGTCTCCATATATTATAATTACTTAATTGCAACTAAACTAGGAACACCATAATCAAGTCACAAGCCTCACATGTTTACACGCTAATAGGAAGTCTTTCTTAATTAAATTCTCAAGTCATTAGGACTATCATATAAAGTTGAACCCAATTAATTAAAGTGATCTAATATGTTTATGATATTTTGAACTTCATGTATCTATTTTAAGTGTGGGCTCTATATTTGTAGAGACCGGGTTTATAATTTTTAGTTTTATGATGGGTTAAACTAGAAATTAAATTAGGGTTTTACCCTAATATAAATAGTTATGGTCCTCAAATTAAATGTACCATTAATTCTTGTCTGAAATCTCATCAACAGAAAGAAAACAGAGAGTTACAGAAAATTATATAAAAAAAAGAGGCTACATTCTAATTTGGAAGATAAAACCACAAAACTCCAGTGTAGGTTTTACAATAAATTCAAGTATGCTTCCACTTTATTTTATTCTTGATAATTTGATATAAATAGATCCTGTGTTTTAAAGGGATTAAAATCCCTACAAGTGGTATAAGAGCAAATTCATAATTAGGTCATTAAGAATGGTTTTTTTTTTATTTCTTCGGTATACCGTATCGGAGTTTCTTTCATTTGGCATATATGATTATGTTTCGGTAGTCTTCAGTTTCAGATATTGTTCTTCGTATATGTTTCGGTGGTCTTCAGTTTCAGATCTTGTTCTTCGTATATGTATATGGTTCTAATTCATTGATTTGCAAAGTAAAACATTTAATAGTTTTAAAGATCGTTTCGGTCAAAGTTTAGTCTGTGGTTAATAACCTTAAAAAAAATTGCTTTCTGGTTAAGTTTTCTTCTTTAAAGACATCTCAGACTTTTGTCCATTGGGTGGAACTTTACCCATCAGATAAAGACAAAGCACAGATTCGTATGTACGTGAGCTTTGGGTCCAAAATTTGTAATTTTTGGTTTGATTTGTAAAATTTCGACCCAATTTTTGATTTGAGCTGACAAGATTATCAGCGTCATAGCATCAAGAAATTAGAGTTATGATGCTTTCATACAGCTTATATAAAATTTGGTATTAATTTTAGATTTTGGTATTTTAAAGAAATATATAGTATTTCAAATTAAATTAATTGAAGCAATATATTGCCAAAGCAACCTCTCTTGTGAAATTAATTTAACTTAAAATGTTAAAAAGCTTTGTGTATATGTTATTCATGCAAATATGGATTGGCCGAAAGGAAAATTTATATTTGACCCGAATTGCATATACACTTGTGGTCGTAAATGCGTGACAATTATTCAGTATAATATGTGAACATTAAATCGGTCCAAAGAAAGATTTATTGTTTGATATCCTTTATTGCCAGTATTTGATTACTACACTAAAGTACTACTTACAAGTTAGTATTTTTGTCCAAAGACTAAATATTAATGTTGTACACAATATCTTATAATGGGGCCCTACCATTATCTGTATATAATTAATTTGGCATATTATAGGGTTGTTATGTGAGTAATTAAATTTTGTTTGTTTTGTTCTCTATTTAGTTCCTGGTTCTGCTACAAATATCTCTGCTAGTGTTAATTCAATTCCTATGCTTAATGGCACTAATTTTAAGTCATGGAAGGAGAACAGTTTGATTGTTCTCGGAGTCATGGACTTGGATCTTGCTTTACGAGTCGATCAACCTGATCCACTTACTGGTGAGAGTACCTCTGATCAAAAGAGGGAGATGGAAAAGTGGGAAAGATCGAATCGTATGAGCTTGATGATCATGAAGCGTGCCATTCCAGAAGCTTTTCGGGGCACTATGTCCGAACAGATTACTACGGCTAAGGGTTTCCTTGAGGATCTTGAGAAAAGATTTGCCAAAAATGAAAAGGCTGAAACAAGTACACTTTTGGCAAAGCTTATCTCAATGAGGTATGTAGGAAAAGGAAACATAAAGGAGTACATTATGGAAATGTCTCACATTGCTTCAAAATTGAAAAAACTTAAGATGGAATTATCCGAAGACTTGTTAGTGCATCTAGTTTTGATATCTCTTCCGGCACAGTATAGTCAATTCAAAGTGAGTTATAACTGTCAAAAGGAGACATGGTCTTTTAATGAGCTTATCTCACACTGTATCTAGGAAGAGGAAAGGTTGAAGTATGATAAGGTAGAAAGTGCTCACTTAGCCACAACATCTAAGGACAAAAGGAACAAAAGAAAGAAAACTAAGGAAGCTACAGTTCTAGCAACACAAAGAAACAATATAAGGAAGAAAAACCAAGAGGTTGTTTCTTTTGTGGTACTGAAGGTCATGTAAAGAAACAGTGTACCAATTATCATGCATGGCTTACAAAGAAAGGTATGCTTCTTACTTTGGTTTGTTCTAAGGTTAATTTGACTTCGGTACCCAGACACACATGGTGGTTAGATTCTAGTGCAACAACTCATATCAATGTGTCTATGCAGGGTTGCCAAAAACCAAGTGATGGTGAAAGATATATCTACATAGGAGATGGCAATTCGGTAGAAGTCGAAGCAATAGGGACTTTTTGTAACACCCCATGCTAGGGGTTAGATTATTAAGGAAAAGTGGTTGCTTATGCCTCTAGGCAAACTAAAGGCTCATGAACAGAACTACCCTACTCATGATCTGGAGATTGCAGCGGTAGTGTTTGCCTTGAAAATTTGGAGGCACTACTTGTATGGTGAAAGGTGTAAAATTTTCACAGATCATAAGAGTCTGAAGTATCTACTTACCCAGAAAGAACTCAATCTGAGACAACGACATTGGTTGGAACTGTTTAAGGAATATGATTGTATTGTGGATTATCATTCGGGTAAGGCTAATGTTGTGGCAGATGTTTTGAGTCGGAAGACAATTTCAGCATTATCAGTGAAGCGAGGTGAATGGGAACTTGAATTTGATGGTGCTTTAATAGCTCAGTTGAAAGCAAGGTCTATGTTGAGGCAAGAAATTTATGATGCTCAGAGAACTGATGATAAGTTACAACAACTTATCTTGGCTACTCAGGAAGGTAAATAGTCTGATTTTTCTGTACAAGGAGATGGTGAATTGTATTATAAGGATCAGCTATGTGTACCAGCCAATGATGAATTAAAGAAGAAGTTATTGTTTGAGGCTTATAATACAGTATTTACTGTGCATCTGGGTGGAAACAAGATGTATCAAGATTTGAAGCAGTATTACTGGTGGTCAGGTATGAAACGGGATGTTGTGGATTATATAACAAAATGTCTAACATGCCAACAGGTTAAAGATGAGCACCAGGTTCCATCTAGTTTGTTACATCCTATTTCTATTCCTCAGTGGAAATGGGATAACATTACTATGGACTTTGTCACAGGTCTTCCTCTCACACAAAAGAAGCATGATGTCATATGGGTAATTGTGGATAAGTTTACCAAATCTGCTCATTTTCTGCCTGTTCGTCCTGACTATTCTTTGGATAGGCTTGCAGATTTGTATGTGAATGAGATAGTGAGACTGCATGAAGTACCGTTATCTATCATTTCAGATCGGGATCCTTAATTTACTTCGAGATTCTAGAAAAGTTTACAAAAGGCTCTAGGAACTCAGGTTAAGTTTAGTACTGCTTTCCATCCCCAGATAGATGGACAATCTGAACGAGTTATACAGATATTGGAAGATATGTTGCGGGGTTGTATGTTACAGTTTCCCAAGAGTTGGGATAATTATTTGACTTTGATGGAGTTTGCTTACAATAACAGTTATCAAACAAGCATTGGCATGGCACCTTATGAAGCGTTGTATGGCAGAAAATGTAGAACTCCGATATGTTAAACTAAGTTGAGTGAAAACAAGATGATCGGGCTAGAAATTATGAAAGATACTGAAGAGAAGATTCAGATTATTCAGCAAAAATTGAAAGCTGTCAGTGATAGGCGGAAGTCTTATGCTGATCTAAAAAGGAAAGATATTAAGTATCAAGTGGGTGATAAAGTATTCTTGAAAGTGTCACCATGGAAACACATACTTTGATTTGGAAAGAAGGATAAGCTTAGTCTGCGATTCATGGGTCCTTATAAAATTCTGAAAAGAATTGGACAAGTAGCTTATCAGTTGCCTATGCCTGAAGAATTAGCCAGGCTACATGATGTGTTTCATGTTTCAATGCTAAGAAGATATCGGTCTGATGCTTCACACAAGATTCCTGTGCAAGAAATTTAGGTACAACCGGATTTGTCTTATAAAGAAAGGCCAATTTTGATATTAGCCAGAGAAGTTAAACAGCTCAAGAATAAGTCAGTGTCTTTGGTAAAAGTACTCTGGCAACATCATGGACTTGAGGAAGCAAGGTGGGAACCTGAAGAAACCATGAAAGCTCAGTATTCGCAACTATTCGAATCAAGTAAATTTTGAGGACAAAATTTCTTAAGCAGGGAAGAAATGTAACACCCCATACTAGGGGTTAGAATATTAAGGAAATTCAGTACATTTTATGCTTTGCATATTTGAATTTTTGCTTATTTGTGTATAAGCATTTTGGACACATACAATTTTTGTGCATGCATTCATGACATTCCGGGTGTAATTGGTTTTAGAATTTTAATTAAGGAGAGAATTGTGATTTATTAGTGATGAAAATTTATTTGGAGATTATTGGTATTACTTTCGAATATTTGGAAATTTTAGAAATTTTTTGAAATTTTTTAGGCATTTTGGGAGATTAAGAAAAATAGACCAATGGCAGTTTGCCATGTAACACCTTTATATGAATGACAAATGGCCCACATGCAATAGGGCCACGTGTCAATGGGTTACTAAAGCATGTATCACAAGTGTGTAAGGTCAAAAACATTGTAGCTCTTTAGTTTCTTTCGGTAACCTTGTTCTTCACTATCAAAGCTGGGATTTTGCTGGAGAAATAAGGTAAGTGAAGTTTTAAGTTTCTAAATTCTGTGGATGCTTTTATTAATATGTTGCATGCTGGAAATAAACACATGCATGAGTTATGTAAGTTTAGTTTTAGTGAAGGTGATGATGAGATAAGTTGATAATATTGTACAGTGGAAACGTACTGCAGGTGTAATACCAATTACATGTAGCTTAAAAAGGAAAACTTAGGGAAGTAGACCATAGCAGAAACATATATGCAGAAAATTAATAAACAGCTGATCTCCGTGAGTGTGTTTGAATGTCCATGTTTTAATCTTGAATCTTGTGTGTGTGTATTGATGAGTTAACAAAATGAGTTAGAGGAATTCTTTGCAAGTATTGGAGTTAATTGATGTGAGATTGAGTTAATGGAAAAGTTACAGTAGAGAGAGGAAGAAGATGATCAAAATGCAGTAAAGTTCGTCGCGACCAACTCTTTTTGGTTTGTCATGGCCAACTTGAAGGATTTTAGTTCTATGAAAGTTTGTCGTGGCCAACTCTTGAGTTCGCTGTGGCAAACTTTTAAGAAAATGTCGAAGAATTTTCTTGTCTGGAAAGTTTGCCACGGCCAACTTTTGGCTCGCCACGGCGAAGTTTCTTGATAGCTTGAACATACTTTAGTATTTTAGGCATAACTTTCTCTGTAGTGATCCGAATGGAGTGATTTTTTATTTGCATTAAAATATAGCCATAAGGATACAAATTGTATGAGATTAAATTCTAATTCTACCTCTAAGAATTTCATAATTTGATTGGACTTTGAGATAAGAATTTTGATGAAGCTCAAGAACAGCCTGAAATCTTTTGAGTATAACTTTCAATATACTAACCCAAATAGGACGAACTTGGTGTCATTGGAAACCTAAGACAAAGAGGGACAACTTTTGAGAAGGAAGTATTACCTAATTACCTCAACTACCTGATGAGAATAATTGAGCAATGTGGACCCGAAAGTTGGTTGTGAAATAAATCTGGATTGAGAAATTTAGTATGGTTTCTCTTGATTGATAATGTGATAAGATTAAGGAAAAGAAACCCAAATTTGTCAAGAACATGAATTATGCATATTCAGTATTCATGAATGTGCATAATTGAATTTATAACTGTGCACAATAGTGATATGTTCTTGTATTAAATGCTATAGAGGAACGCATAGAGTGACCAATTCCAGAAATTGTCGGGACGTCGAGGCAATAGGAAATAAGGGAGCTTTTGTAAGTAATTTTAGATGGTATTTCTTTTAGTAATTTAGATGGTCAAATTTGATAGTTTTGCTTTGATTGTTTTGTTTGCTACTGCTTGTGGTCCATTGAATGATTTGCAAAGGTGTCAGATTGATATGTTAAATTTTTTGCATGAAAGTAGTGATTGGCTAATTATGTTGAACATGAAATGAATCCATTTGGTTTTAAAACTATTAAGTCCTAGTCGTGGGTAAATAGGCATGCCTAGAAGTCTGTAGCTGCTCCTGTTATTGACACTTTGGTGTCTCCTGTACCGACACTTCAGTGTCTCCTGTATTAACACTTATGTGTCTCCTGATATCGAGATTTAGTCTCTCCTGCTGATACCAATCACGATATCTCCTGTATAAGTCCTGTTACCCGTTTCTATAAATGGATTTAACAGTCATATAATTTTGTATTCTGATTTCTGTTTGACTCTGATATGAACATTGTACCCTCTTTTGAGACTCAGTTCTGTTTTCTGCACAATCTGTCTGAGATTCAATATAATATTTATGAATCATTCGTTCCGATAAACTATTAATGCATACTTCTGATATATCATGATTGTGTATAATTAGTTGTTAGTTTATGCATAAATTAGTTATTACTCACTAAGCTATATGCTTAGCACGGTAGATTTTCCCCATGTAGGTTTAGAGAGGAGAACATAAGGATTAGGACGAGTCAAATGCAATGGACAATGGAGTCTAAAGCCTTGTTTTGTTAAAATTGTATTTTTGGAGTTTGTTTTTGGCTTGTCTTTGATGTATATGACTTTGGATTTATTTGAAGGTTTGTAATAAGCTTAATTTAGGCTAGTTTTGGTTTGGAACAAGTTGTATTAAGATCAGTGTATTATGATGTATATTTGCTCTGAATTGCTTCTGCTTTGAACTATTGAGGATGCATGATGAATGTTTTGTATGCTTTGGTTTTGTCTCGATTCTGCATGCATGTATGTTATGTTGTCTGCGTGGTGTCCCGTATCCTCCTAAGGGGTATTAAGCGTCACACCTTTTTGGTATCAGAGCATGGTTTAGGCGATTTTGGTTTATAAGTTGTGTTTTGGCCTAATGTGGTGTCCCATTTTTTGTCTATAAATTTAACGATGGAAGGATCTCGTGATACTATTAACGAAGTTGCTAAGAGCAATCAGCCAGAGCAAACTCGTCCAGTAATATCTGGACCCTCTGAGGCCAATCAAGGTGAAGCTGGGATGTCACCACCTCCTCTAGCTCAAGGAGAGGCTTTGATTAAACTGTCCCAGGATATGATGACATTGCTGCATCGGATGACAAAACCCAAGGCTCCAATTGATCAGTTGACGAAGTATAGGGCTGAAGAATTTTCTAGGACATCTCTAGAGGAATTTGAGAGAATTGAATACTGGATAGAGAAGGTTAAGCGGGTGTTCGATGAGATCAATTGTCCAGCAGAGCAAATGGTGCACTGTACTGTCTCCCTTCTACAGGGAGTAGCTTATGAATGGTGGAAGTTTGTTCTGTGGAGTCCTCAACTGCCAATGCCTCTGATTTGGGAATTCTTTTCCCAAGAATTTAAAACTAAGTATGTAATGGAGGTTTACAGGAAGGATATGTGGAATCAATTTCTAAATCTGAAGCAGAGGAGTTTGTCAGTTACTAAGTACGATAGGGAATTTAATCGGCTCAGTAAGTATGCCCCTGAATCTATACTTACTGAAGAGTTCCGATGCCATCAGTTCGAGGAGGGATTGCATGACTCTATCAAGGAGCATCTAGCAGCGTTTACTCTGTTGCAACAAGTTACTTACCATCAGTTGGTATAAGCTGCGATGAAAATAGAAAGACAAAATACGATCAAGAAAGAAAGAAGTCAGAGAAAAGGCTCTGCTAAAGGTGGCCAGTCATCAGGGAAACGAACTCGGGAAGGTATTTCCTCTACACTAGAAGTTGGTTAGAGATCTGTGACTAGGGGAAGGAAACAAAACTTTCCCACATCGATTGTCTTTGGTAGGGGTTCCTCTAGGGGCCAAGGTTCTGGTGCCCCAGAGTGCGCACACTACTCTAATCATCATTGGGTTGTTTGTTGGAGAGCTACAAGGCATGCTTTCGTTGTGGCAGTACAGAACATATGGTTGCAAATTATCCTCTGAGATAGTCTGAGATAGCACAAGCTGGTGGAGAGGTTTCTTATCCATCGGCTAGGAACAGAGGCCGAGGTAGAGGTCATAATCAGAATAGAGCTAATCCTAATTCCCACTCAGAAACTGTGAATCGACCAATTGTGCCTACTACTTCGGCTCGAGCTCGAGCTTATGCACTAAAAGCTCGTGAGGATTAAGATGCACCAGATGTTATTGCTGGTATGGTTTCTCTCTTTGATTATGAAATGTATGCATTGATTGATCCTGGATCTTCACATTCATATATTTGTGTTGGAGAAGTGTTTGATAAGGAGATGCTTATAGATCAGTTAGAGAATAATATACAGGTAACCAGTCCTCTGGGTAGTAGTGTGTTGGTTAATCAGGTGTATAGGAATTATCCAATTATTATTCAAGGAAATGACTATATAGCATATCTGATCAGATTGCCTTTCTATGAATTTGATTTGATTATGGGGATGGATTGGTTATCCAAGAATTAGGCAGTAATTGACTATAAGGCTAAGACAGTTATACTTAGGAGATCTTATCAATCTAAAGTAATATTGCATGGCGTTTGCACTAGCTACTTAGCTAAGGTGATATCTGCTATGCAAGCCTGAAAGCTTCTCAGGAAGGGTTATCAAGCTTATCTAGCTTTTATGCTTGATTCCAAGAAGGAGGCTGGAAAACTGCTTGACATTCCTATAGTGAATGAATTTCCAGATGTACCTGGTGCTGCTCCTATATCTAGAGCACCGTACAGAATGGTTCCTACTAAGTTAAAGGAGTTGAAGGTGCAGTTATAATAACTTCTAGATAAAGGGTTTGTTAGACCTAGTGTATCACCATAGGGAGCACTGTTGTTGTTTGTTAAGAAGAAGGATGGCACATTACAATTGTGCATCGATTACAGGCAGTTAAATAGAGTCACAGTGAAGAACAAGTATCCATTGCTAAGGATTGACGATCTATTTGATCAGTTGAAAGATGCAGGAGTGTTTTCAAAGATAGATTTGAGATCGGGATATTATCAGCTTCGGGTAAAGGATGTGGATGTACTGAATACTGCATTTAAGACCCGTTATGGACATTATGAATTCCTAGTAATGCCATTCGGGTTAACTAATACTCCAGCAGCATTTATGGATCTAATGAATAGAGTGTTCAGGTCTTATTTGGACCAGTTTGTTGTGGTGTTTATTGATGATATCCTGGTCTATTCTAGGAATGAATAGGATCATAGTAAGCATCTCCGAATTATGTTACAGACTTTGAGGGAAAGACTGTTGTATGTTAAGCTGAGTAAGTGTGATTTTTGGCTTCAAGAGATTAAAACCTCCTCAGATTAAAACCTCGGTCTAGTAGGATTTAGTATAACTTAAGCCTAAGCAGTACTCATACCAAAAATAAGCTTTAAAAGCATCCAATTGCTTAAGGATTTGTCAAATGATGAGAAATTTCAGAGCCACTAGACACCCAATTTCTAAATTGTTTACTCAATGGTAGGTATCTTTTATTTGTACTAATACATATAAACCTTCATCTTTTTAGACAACATTTATTGGTTCATCTTCTTAGAAAAATTACCAACCAAACTACAATATAATGCTCAAATCATCAATTTTGAAATCACTATATAATGTTCAAATTCTTAACAAAATCACAATATCAAGTTCAAATGCTCATCCATGTCACAGCATAATATTTAAATTATTAATGAAATCATAATATAATGTTTATATCCTCAAGAAAATCATAACTCGATGCATAAACACTGTTCAATTTGTTGTTTACCATCACTAACATGAGATTTTGTTAGAGTTAATTTTTTCCTTATTTTGACAACTTATATTAAGATGCTATAATTTTGATTGAAAATCTTTTTCTCTCTTAAAAGTTACTTTCTCCTTATATCAAGATGTTATAATTTCTTTCATTAATTATATGTTCTTATCTCCTAACTAAAAATTTGCTTTTAAATAAGAAAACTGATGATTGTCAATCTATTACAAAAATATAACCTAACTACAACTGATGCTTATACTATAATCTAAGCAAAATGCATTATAAATATCAATGTATGGGTTTTGTACCTCAACCGATGATTAAACCAATACCTTAACCTAGTAAAAAAAACATAAACTGATGATTACCCAAACAATTAAACCATAAAAAAAAACCCAAATGATCAAAGCAACACATAAAAACCCAATAAAACGAAAATCCACTTACCTTAACCGATGATGAAATGAAGACGCAGAAGGAAGAAGGGAATGGAAGCATGCGAAAGAATAAGGGAACCGAAGCACACGAAGAGGCAGAAAGAAGACATAGAAGGGAATCAAAGAATGCGAAGGAAGAAGATGGACACAGAAGGAAGAAGATAGATGGAGGGAAGGGAACTAAAGCACATATGGACGGAGACGGAGACGGTGACATAAAATCGATGATAGAAGAGAAAATGAAAGAGAGGAGAAAATGATCATCGATGAGGTGGCATGGGTTTAATGGGTAGGTTAAATGCTTAACATCAAACGACATCATTTTTTATTTATTAAAAACGATAAAGTCGAAGCTAATGATGATGTTTAGGTTTTAATTTTATCGATGGAATAACTCTTCCATCAGTAAATCACCAACAAAATTTAGTCCCATCGATACACCCCAAAGCTTATTTTTGCCACCAAGCATTCTCGAAAAAATTACAGACAGAAATGGCTATTCCACCATTATATTCCGTCAAAAAATTTGCCAGGATAATTTCCCTCCATCTTTACGGACAAAAAATGTGTTCATTATTAAATGCATTTTTTTCCAATAACTTTACCGATGAGAATTGATTTTCTATCGCTGATTGGTATTTTTACCATCAATAATTTGTAATTTTCATATAGTGTTTATTAACCTTCTTTATTATCTTTAATTTAGACCAAATTTGATTTTCACAGTCTTAATTTTTATAAAAACTTGTAAATAAAAATTGTCTATAAAGAATTTAAATTCCAACATTCTCTGCCTTTGACATATATTAATTACAACAATTGTAATGAAAATAAGAAACCATTAAAGTGGCTAAGAAAATCAAAGGAATGGTCGACCAATATAAAACATTTGATCCAAAGATAATAAAAGTACATTATTTGGTTATGTAAGACTTTCAATATGAGAAAATATCAAATATATGTTTCACATGCAATATAGATCCAATACAACCACAAATATCTAATATCTTAATGATATGAATGAGAAAATGGAGTATGGAATACCACAATGATACTTGTATGATTTGAAACATATCATTGTTTTGTTTATTGGTCTTAATTTCTCTAAACTTCATGTTAAACTATAATAGAAAGCATTTTTCTCTTATCGAATCTTAAACTACATCAGGAAAAAAACTTCTATGTAGGATTAATGATTTATAGCACCTATGTCTTATAAATATATGGGTTTATCAAAGTATATATATATATGTATATATGTATACTGTCATAATACATGAAATCCATATAACTATAGCAAGAGCAAATATAATGATCTCTAACTAATAGTGTCCTAGGAACCTTAACAAACTCTTGTTATATAAATGTCTCTAAAACATAATTAGTCAAATTCCTTTAGTTAATGAATCAACTAACATATGCTTAGTCTCGATGTGCTCCACTATAATGCCATCCTTTTGTACCATTTCCTTTATGGTCAAATACTTGACTTTTAAATGCTTAGACCATGTAATATTCTTATTATTGTTACTAAATAATATAGTATAAATATTATTACAATATAACTAAATGGGCTTAGTAACTAAATCAACTACAGATAACTCAAAAATCAAGTTCTTGAGTCAAACTGCATGTGAAGTAGCCATGTAGCATGATACAAACTTTGCATACAAAGTCGAGGAAGTCATTAGTGTCTACTTGACACTCTTCCACAAAACAATACCATCTACTAACATAAAAATATACCTTAATGTGGACTTCCTATATCCAGACACATAGTAAAATCTAAATTTGCATAACTAATAAGGTCTAAATTATTGACTTCTTTTAATTTCGACAAAAAATCCTTAGTTGCTTTAAGGTATCTCAAAACTCATTTAATTTCATTCTAGTGGTCTATTCTTAGGTTAGCTAGATACCTACCTAATAGTTTAACAATGAATGCAATGTTTGATCTAGTGTATTATTAGGCATATATTAGGCTGCCAACCATACTAAAATAAGGAACACTTTTCATAACCCCTCTCTCTATATATCATTCTTTGGACACTGTGCCAAAAAGGCTCTCACCATAAGAGATAGGACCTCTAATGGGTTTACAATTAGACATATTAAACCTTTATAGCACACATTTAACATATGCACTTTGTTGGAACCCCACCCTGGTGAGTCACGTGTCCATCGTCCTACGTGACACCTGGACGCGCATCCCACGAGGGAGGAATTCCTCACCACTGAAGAAAACTCAAAACGAACTTATTCTCCTTCCTCCGAATAGATCTTGAAAACTTCACCCTAATTTCCCTTCTGAAATTTAAATTCCTAGGGCCCAAATTGAAATCTGATTCCTAAGCTAAAATGAAATTTCATGTCTCTATATTAATTAGAACCAAAAATCACCTTAATTGGATCTCTCTAGATTGAAAAATCACCAAAGTACGGAAGCATGTCCAAAATTTCCATCCGATTGACTCACTTTGATTTAATCCGTAAATTTCAACTTAATCCCGAAAGCTCTAATTTGCATGAAAAGGGTAGAAAATTTTTTTAGAAAACTGATGCTTCAAAAATCGTGTAAATCGGAGGTCAAACGAAAGAATTACAATCAAAAGAGTGAGAGGAGGGTAAATTTGGAAAATAGGAAAAGAAAAAGCAGAAAAGAAATAAATAGACAAAAAAATTTTCCGCAAACGGTGTCGCATCGCGCGCGAGTGCTCGCGATCGCAAGTTGATCGCAATCGCGAGTCGCTCGTGGGGGCGAGGTGCTCGCCCTCGCGAGGACACTCGCAGGGCGAGGCACTCGCGCGCCTGCGAGTCCGAAATTCATTTTTTTTTCCTTTAACTAACTAACTTCTAAATTTAATAACTTTTCACACAGAAATCCAAAATTTTCAAATTTGGTATTAATAAAAAGATAAACGGAAGCTCTACAACTTCCATGAATGATTCAAAAATTGATTTGGCCTCTAAGGGACTCAAAAGCTACTTCAAAGTTACTGTCCAAAATAAAA
This sequence comes from Erythroxylum shatona, assembly GCA_027568895.1. Taxonomy (NCBI): domain Eukaryota; kingdom Viridiplantae; phylum Streptophyta; class Magnoliopsida; order Malpighiales; family Erythroxylaceae; genus Erythroxylum; species Erythroxylum shatona. The sequence goes on from JAOSBK010000002.1 coordinate 34,432,200, forward strand.
ATTATTCAACACAATGACAGAATTTTGAAAAATCATATCTTTCAACACAATAGCCCAAAAATGTCACATTTTACATCAATGGAGAGATAAAAAGACGATTTACAACTTTCATGAAGGAAGCAAAAATCAATTTAGTCTCTAAAGGAGGTAAAAACTCTTTCAAAGTTACTGCCTATAAAATGACCATTCAAACAGTAACTGAATCTTTATAAACCTCATAACTTCTTGCTCCTAATCCCAAAAATGGCATATTATACATCAATGGAAAGAATAAAAGACAATCTACATCTTTCATGAAGGATGAAAAAATCATAGTAGGCTCTAAGGAAGGGAAAAACCCTTCCAAATATACTACTTGTACAATACCCTTTCCAACAGTAACAGCATTCTTTCAAACCTTATAACTTCTTAACCCTAAGTCCAAAAGTGACATATTATGCACCAATGGAAAGCTCTAAACATGAACTACAATCTTCAAGAAGACCCTCCAATCCAATTCAAACTCTAAGAGAGTCAAAAACTTAGTCAAAGCTTTTGCCCATTATGTAAATTTTGACAGCATCTCCCCTAAAATTTCACTAGCCAAAATCTTCAATCCTCAACCCAATTTCCAGCACCTGCACAAAACTTCAATCTCCACATTCTTCCTCTCCCATATCCAAACCAATCCATATAATCCCAAAAACTAACTCAAATGGCAGCAACCACAATCTTACTCTTTTTGTCAATTTCAAACCATACAACATCACATTTTGAGCAACATACACAACAATACATTAAAACCCAAATCTCTTGCATTTACATGGAAGACATAAGTTATTACAAAGCTTTAGAGGGCATTTTAGCCCGAATACATCAAAAATATCAAAAGTCAAAATACAAAGAAAGTCATTTCTCCAAAATGCAATCTAAAGCCTTGTTTTCCAAAAGATGACTTCAAAAGCAAAATACATAGGAGTAATGCCTCAATCCCGATGCGGATTACTCATTTTCTCGCTCGTCGCCTGTGGAGGGGAAAAAGGGGTGTGAGCTCGACGGCTCAGTGGGTAACAGTTTAATAATTAAGAACAAGCAAAAACTTTCTTTATTCATTCATTTTCAAAGCAAATTTCACATTGATAAAAACATTTCCAATTTATCAAACCTCTTCACAAATTCATCACATCAAACTATTCACAAATCAAAATATCACATAATCACGTAAAAGATGGTTTGGGTGGATCCAAACGGAACGTACTACACATTCCCGTGAAGCGGTCATGTGTAGCCGTGAACTTATGGGAGTCCGTGAGGAGCTCTAATACCACTAGCTGGCAGGCGGGAGAAGCCTATGGACAGACAAGTGCACTTGACTCTTAAAGGACCACCACAAACTCATATAATCATGCATTTCACATAATTCACACATAATTGCCCAAAATGGCATTTTTCCGAAATCACAAATTCTAATCTTTTTCACTTGACAAACAATTTTACAATTATTTCCACAATTATTCAACATTCAAAAGGCACATAATACAAGTTTAAACCATCCCAAATAGTAATAAATACAACATTGGTAAGTCATTGGAAAGTAATAAATGGCATTTATGACAAGAAATTTAATGTGCTTATTACTCAATTATTAAAATATCACCCCCCTTAATTCCTTTAGCTTTGAGCTTGGTCAATTTGCCTTTCCTCTAACTCCAAATGCCTCTCTTGACCTTCATCAAAGCACAAAAATCCCATATTAACATGAGATGTCAAAATTGACACATCTTAGGAAATGAAAGCATGAATTAAATCCTACACAACCTTACCCATGCTTTTCCTAAGCTATTAGAACATAAACCCATCAAAGATTTCAAAGAATTTCGAAATATACCTCACCTTAGAAGCCCCCCACGAAATCTGATTTTTGCCTCTAATGGAAGATTACTCATTCTTCTTCCTTTTTCCTTCTTAAAGAACTCTTAGAATCTCTTCTCTAAAGCAAGGAATCACAAAGCCCTAACCTTTTCTTCTTCTTCTTCTTCTTCCTTTCTCCACCGAAGGTCTCCTTCTTTCCTTTCTCCTTGTAAGTTTCGTGACTTTCTTTCAAGACTTAGCCAATCTTTGGTTTTTAACTTTCAAGCCTAAGTCCCAAAACTATGTAGTTTCACTTATCCTCTCTTTTTACTTGCAATTTTCGTCCACTTCACTAACCCATACGACCACAAGCTTTGGCTTCCTTCCTTTTTGATTTAATTAAGCTCAAAAGACCTAAATACCCCTCCTTGAAAGCCTTAAACTTTAAGAACCTAAGTGCTCTTCCTAAATTACCCCCATACCATCTTATTCATTTAATTTCTAAGCACATATAAAACTCTAATTTAAACTAACCCCTCCATTTAATTTTCACTAATTTAAGCACTAAAAACCTCAAAATAATTTAAACATGCTTAATTAATAAGAAAGAGGAATCGGGACCCAACAACTTGTCTACATCGCTTTCAGATTATCACTACCTAAATACATTTTCTACCCAAATTCGACTTCACTAAATTTTCATTTATTCATCACTATCACCGAATTGTTACTTATACAACTCTTACAAGCATTCATTTCCAGCTATTAAACCATCATAAAAAATCATTTTACAGTACTCAATAAATCTGAAAACACAACTTACTTGATTTCAGAAAAATTCTCAATAGTAAGAGAATAACAGGTTTCGGTGGATGCAAGAGTAAAATCTAATTTTAGTGGAAGTAAAATATAATTTTAGTGGAAATAAAATCAAGAGAACAAAGCAGTGTCTAGATTGCCAACTACATAACCAGATACATGTAATGATTCGGTGATGGATGAGAGAGTTTTTGTTATTGGTAATTTTCGGTTAAAAATACCGAATGAACTAGAAAAATTCTCAACAGAGCACGTGACTACGTGTGCTTATTGCATGTGGGCCATTTGTCAAACATAAAAGGCTGTCATATGTCACTCTTCCATATGTCAAATCTTCCTAGTCCAAGATACCTCAAAGTTTCAGAAATTTTCTAAAATTCACTAAAAATTCTGAAATAATCATAACATGTTTCAAATAAATTTTCAACACAAATAATCCATGATTCACATTTTAATCGCATTTATAAATCTATTATACTCGAAAAATGTAATTGAATGCATGCATAATTATTTTAATGTGTCAAAAATAACTGTTCATGTGTAAGTGTATATTCAATTATGTATGAGCATGAAATGCATTTCTAAAGTCTCTGTATACTCTTATATACACTATTTTGGGATTCTAGCCCCTAACATGGAATGTTACATGCTCTCTAAGTTTAATCGGACAGCTGCCTTATGAATGAGAAAAATAGACCAATCTAAGTAATAATCTTACAAGCTTGGATTATTTAACCTAGGTTACGTTATCCCTAATGATATATTACCATTAGTTGCTACAAATGAATTCAAACATGAATATTACGTATCTTTAAAGTTCTAGCAATGGGTTCTCATGATAAACAATCTAATAGAGCATCAAGATCATTCTTACATAATACCCAATCCATGAATGCAATATAACGTAAATAATTCAAAAAGAGAGTAAGAATAACAATCACAAAGAAAAATATGCTTAACCGGGTTCTTTGGCGTTGATGTTACCTCCAAACTGGCATCAGGAAGTCTAACTCTCCATGTGTCTCAAAAGGATGAGAGGTTTTCCCCTCTTCATTGTCCTAAAATCTCAAAATCGAGAGGTCACTCTTTCTCTAAACGAAAACATAGCTTCTGTCTGTTGGATCAAAAACAAAAGCATCCAAGATTTGGCTAAAATGATAGATTTCAAAACTTTTTCGAAATAAAAAACGCAATATAAATAACATATCCAAATCAACATGTTTTAACTATACATGATACGGTATAAAGAAAATAAATTACATAAGAACAAGGTGGTAGAAATATACCGACTCCTTGCTATAACTTTAACTCCTCGCTTTTCTATCCTCTCCGAATCCTTGCTATAGCTCTGACTCTTTTGTATCCTTTCCTTTGTCAATTTATCCTCTTATTGTTGTTGTATCATCGACCAATCCGATCTACCACTTATTCTTTTTGGACAACTTGGTTAACAAGATCCTTTGGTATAAAAGGAGAAAAAATATTTTGAGGAGATTTTTCCTAGAAGAAAGAAGCCAACAATGAGACTCTTCTCATTCAAGTTTCGGCTATGCATGCATGAGAGGAGAGAGTGAGTCAAAAATGCAAGAACACTTCTTACTCTGCTTGTCAGTTTTGGTTATCTTGAAAGAAAGAAGTGATATGCATCCAATGCATCACTTCATTGTTTAATCAATCATAAAGAAGCCAACAAATGAGACTCTTCTCGTTTGTTTAAGATGGCTATATGAAAAAACCAATAACCTAAATGAGACCTTCTCATTTTCGGTTATGGATGAAAGAAGGAAGAGAGAGTACATCAAATGCACCTCATCCTTTCTTTAATCAAATGAATGCTAAAAGGTTACATACATGCCATTAAAAGAAAACCATTAAACCATTTAATGATAAGATCATTGCTCCATTTAATGATGACAAAAGCATGGTAAAAAACATCTTTAATTTAGAAATTCAATGCTAAATGTGCAGCTGCACATTTAGATATAAAAAACCTAAATATGCCCTTCCTCTTTCTTTAATAACTTTGTTTCAATTTAAGTAATCTAATTAATGAAATAAAACCAAAGTCAAGCTCAATATTAAATGTTCATTTGGTTTTCTAATTAAAGTAAGCCCAACATTCAATCATGGGCTTTAAAACCTCTATTTATATTTCTTACTTTGCTTGATAACCTTCCTAGAAGCCAAATGGAAAATCTAATTGGACATATATAATTCAAGCTCCAATAAGCTCGGAATTAATTTAATCTTATTATAACTAATTCCAGCTTATTAACCAAATGTCATTCCACTAATTGGCTGAACTCTTAAATTACTAAATATTATGAGAACACATGTTTCAAATAAGATGTCCAATTGCAAACTTTATTATGAACCATATTATAGCCATTCGCGGAATGAGGGTAAAATTATCGTTTTGCCCTTATGTTGATTTTTCCTTCTGGATCTCTCGTTTTACTCTATATGTTGATTAACACACAAGATCTCATCTTGGTATTAAGACTTGATGGGTAGCTAGTCCATCAAACTATTGGTGTTAGTTTAATCACCAAACTTTGCAAAACATCTAGAAATGATGATATCACTCTAAACTATTTATTTGAGTGAATGTTCCCTAATACACATTTCAATTAATAATTCCAACATGAAAACTCTGGATTGATACTCTGTAAAAATTCATTCCGATCATATCAAGAATTATAATGAAACACATATGAGTTCACCGCTCATAAAGATTGTAGTTGGTAATAAAAGAAGGCTAAGGTGTATGTTTTAAGATTAAAGTAATGATCCACTTTATTCTTTAAAAAACATACTTGATTCCAGATTCATTTAGTATTGCCATTATCGATAGTTAACTACTATCATGATATAAAACTCAACATTCCCTGAAGTAAACTCCTTTACTTACATAGAGATAAATCGCAATACTACAGTCTAAACTATAATCAAACAACCAACTTAATTATTCAACTGTGATCAACTAATTTAGATTCTAATAATATACTTGTTTCCCATACATCTCTATGTATGTGTATATTACTTACAAAAGAATCTTGGTATCTTAGGACTCGATATATAAGGCTCATACAAATAAAACCAAACTCTTTTGTTTTATTAAAAATAAATATTTTCATTACAAAAGTAACTGGAAGAAAATTAAGTTACATGTAAACACACTTGCTTCTCAGGGCACTATATTTACATAACTCCAACAATAATGTATGGGACTTTTAAATTAAATTTAAAATATTTTATTTAATCTTTAAAGCAGTTTCCTTTTAATATTGGATTAAAATTTCTAATGACTAGATATAATTTCTCTAATTAGATTAGAATGCCTTCTAATTAAATTTTGAAAAGGAGTTTTTGTAAATTATGATAAGTAAGAAACACAATTTATTCAAAATTATTTTCAATTAATTTATTAAGGGAGTAAAGATAACTATAAATAATTTTCAATTGAATTTGAAAATTATTTTTACATCAAGCTTAAATTTTTATTTGGAATATGAATTTAATTCATTTAGAAAATTGAGTTTTATCTAATTTAATAATTGAAAGAGTTGAAAAATATTATTTTAGATTATAAAAATCTGTTAGGCCCGAGTCCCGATTCCCTATCCCGAGGTGGCCCCTCGGGGGTGCCGGGTAGGGGCGCTCGAAGGAAGAATCGAAATCGTACGAAGAATCAAGAAACAGCAGCGAGAGAGAGGAGGCCTCGCCGCGACCTCAGATTTCTAGCCACGGCGAGCGCCTCAACCTTTGGACCCGTCCCCAACATCTATGCGAAAACATACATGCACATACATACACAATCATTCTAACTATGAGATAATCCGAAGAAATTAAACAAGCATTCTCAATATGACACAATACATATCAAAATGTAAATTCAAAATACATGAGGATGCTCAATGCTGGTATGCTTTAAAAGCTGTCCAAAAACCCACTAACTTAATGCAATGATCTTTAACTATTGCGGAGTTCTTCGATGCCTGGCAAGGATCAACTGTCGTCTAGAGTTGCACCTGAGGAGTGAAAAAATAATGGGTTGAGCTACACAGCTCAGTGGCTAATATAGTTATAGCCATCGGTAACTAGCACAAATTCAAGCATATGTATGTATATATATATATATATACATGCAACAATTCTAGCACTCACATGTAAATCAAGAAATTTACGCATCCAACATAATTAATTCAGTTCACAAAACATGTCATAGGTATGCTTCATAATGAATAGTTCAAGAATGCAATGCACATCACATGGCTCGAGGGTTCCATGGAAACAAAAGGGAGAAACCGAAGTTTACACCCTGAACAAAATGAGTCCATTTCGGAGC
>JAOSBK010000002.1:34445603-34464980 GCA_027568895.1 Erythroxylum shatona
TTTTCACTTGGTTCCAATTAAGTGAGACGACCCGAGGTTGCATCCTGTATTGCAATCCTTGGAATTTGATTATTTTTGATTTGGTTTCCAAGGGATTGATCTTTGGATCAATACAAAGAGCGACCGATCATATATCAAACCACTACACTCAGTCAATTCATCCTTCATAAGATCAATTGCACACAATCCATTAACTTGGGCCAATAAGACTTAAGTTGCAACACATATCATAATTGCTTTTCACCAATGCAAATAAGCGAAGTCAAAATAAGACATCTTTGGTCAAAAACAAACATGAAATCAAAATAAATTCTTCTCACAAATTTCGCTCTTACACTCAAGTGTTTGTGGGCAAAGTGTTTTGCTCAAATCTCACTCTAACATGTTGCACTACCATAGGCTTGTAATTTCACCAATTATCATTCATTCAGATCACATGAGCTAATAAATCATAAGGACTTTATTCAGGGTTGTAATGGGGCTAGGTTCACGGGTGAGGTAAAAACATGGCAAGGCTTCATCACAAGCATTTACAAAGCACCAAGTAAAAAGGGACACGCAAATTAAAATTCTGAGATAAGCATGAATAAAAAGTACTATAACTAGTCATTACTAACTAGTACCACTATTTTTTTCTTCTTTTTTTCTTTTTTTCCCTTTTCTTTTCTTTTCTTTTCTTCTTCTTTCTTTCCTTTTTTTTCAAATAACTCTAAGAACAAGGGAAAACAGTAAAAACAAGAAAAATAACAACACATGAAGGGGAAAGGCTAATGGGGTTTTTGGTTTTAATGTGAGGTGATTAATTGAAAAATAAGGTTAAAGGCTCAAACGTGTTTGCAAAAGGAAAATAACTAGGTGGGTCAATTTTAAGCTGAGAGTGTAAAAACAAAGAAGGCCTTAATCACTTCTATATCCTATGTGATCAAATAAATTCAAACTGGTTCCATGCAAGTTCTGAAGGCAACATGAATAGAGGAGCATCACACAATTCAAAGAAATAGCATGACATAAAAGTGATGTCATTTAGGCTCAAACTTTGCTCACAGGTTTAATTCAAGAATTCACCTTAATTTCACAATTTACCTCATCACTCACATGTCAAAATTTTGATTAAGTCTATGAGATCAGTTATTGCAATCAATCAACATGATTGACCTTAAAACTCACTTAGCCCAATTTAATTTCATACATATACCCAATCTCATCCAAACTACTATGGCAAAGCTTCATAGCTCAATATACATAACCACACGCAAAAATCAATAAAGTCACACAACAAAATCGAAAATATTCACACAAAAATTCCAATTCGTTCCCCCACACCTGGACCAACATTGTCCTCAATGTTAAAGAAGCATAAAATAAGGGAAAAAGTTAAAGAAAGCTTCTCTATTAGTGAAGTGTCAAATCAAAGTCTTGGCGGATGTGGCAGTAGGTGGTTCGATGGTGTGTGAAGGTGATTGTGGTGGAGAAACATCAGCAACAAAATGGATGGGCATGGCAAGTCTATAAGATTCACTTGTTTTCCTAGTCATTGTATCAATTCCGTAGAGAACACCTGCAATTTCAGAAAATCAGAACACAATTACAAAAAATGAAAGTGAGGGGTGATGGGTGCGTGGGCAAGGGAAGATGAGATTTGCGTAAATGCTTAGTGAAAAGATGAAATTCATGGACCAAGGGAAGTTAGTGGAGAGTAGCGACAGCTGAAGAGTGAGAAGGAGAGAAGGAATTTGGAGCAAAACAAAGAGGAAAAAAAATAGAGAGGGAAGAAAGGAGTGGTGGTAAGCCAAAAATTTCATTTTTTTGTATTTTCATTTTTTTAATTTTCATTTTTATTAATTAAAATGAAAAGATGAAAATTAAAATTGTAAAATCGAAAATATTAAATTAAATTCCTAATTAAATTGAATTAAACCTAAAAATGAAAATAAAATAAATTTTCTATTAAAAAACACATAAAAAAGGATACGAATTGGGTGCCTCCCATTAAGCGCTTATCAAAGGTCATAAGCTTGACCTTTGGCATATGTACATCATCCATTATCGAATGGATGCTTGAGTCCAACAGGAAGCATGCTCAAACTCTGTGATAAACCTGGAACAGCTTCCTTAGAATGCAGCTCCTTCTCAGCACGATGCTCTATGACTTCTGATAAGTGGAACTTCATCGCTTCACCATCATACTCTAATGTCTACTCGTCTTTTCGGGCATCGCCCTTCTTACACCAGGATGGTCTCTGTAAAAGTAACGCCAACGGTTGTGGAGACTCAACATCCTGCTTGCCACCTTCGGTCTTCAGTTTGCTTGCCCACAGCTCTCCTAAAAACTGTACTTCTTGCGGCTCTTCCTATTCTTCTTCTTCTTGTACCTATAAACAACTAGGAAAAGGAAACGAAATTTAGTTAGTGATAACATGAACTGCATCACTTAGCTTAGGAGGTTGCATATCCTCCATCTTTTCTCGAGCTATAATCTCTTTCTTTTCTAACTCAGCTTGCTCTTCCATCTTTGCCGGGAAAAATCGACTTGAAAAAGGGGGCGGAATCACCATATTTTGTAGCTTGTTTTGTGTCAATTCTAGTTATGAAGGCTCCCTTTACGTGATTTCTTCTTCCACCTCTCTTCTGGAATTTTTTGGAAGTGGTTCCTGCAATTTCTTACCACTCTGCAATATGATAGCCTTCGCACTTTGTCGAGTATCGATTTCTGGTTGTGCTAAAAAAATTTCAAAACTTTTTGCCTCCATTCGATTAACGGCAGCTGCAATTTGACTTAGCTAGTTTTCCAAATTCCTTTGTTGATTTTCCAAATTTTGGATACTTGCTTCAATATTCCACTGAAACGTCAAAGTGTTAGCGGTCAAAGTTTGCAACATATCTTTCAAAGAATACTTACCTTCGGCATTTGATGACATATTCAGATTTTATCGAGGCATGTACGATTGTCTAAACTGCTAGAATTGAAGATTGTTCGTCTCCAAAGTCATTATGATCTCCTCCAAAGACATCTCATTAGCTTGTGGTGGCGATGGTGGAGGTGGAGGCTCGAAGCAGGATTGCTCTTCATAGTAGCTCAGTGGAGAAGTGAATCCGTACTTTGTATCCTGCAAAAATGAATATGTACAAAAAGAATAACCCAAAAATGAGCAAACTTCACATACCTTAACTTGTTGGTCATCCCTCCGTAATTGTACAGCTAAGGGTGTGAAATCCGCCACTTGATGGTCAAACCTGGAAGTCGCAACAGACGAAAACTTATTATCATAATAAGGATAATATGAATAATCAGAATTAAAAGCATACTGATAGTGAGCCATATTGCTAAAAGATCGAAAAATCAGAAAGAGCTATCAAACTGAAACAAACAGAAGATAAAGTAACCAAGCGCAACGAAACCAAAAACACAATCAAAAACAAAGACATCATTAGCAAAAACCGTTAAGAAATTCCTCAACAACGGCGCCAAAATTTGGTAGTGCTGTCGCCTGCAACCAAATATAAAAAGAATCACTTACATTAATACAAATTAATGTAGTAGTGGTAAGTCGATATCGTTCCCACGAGAAATTTTTGACGGTAAAGGTTAGCGAGTTTAAAACTCAAACAAAGTAACGAAATGGGGGGGGGGGGTGATTTTGATTCACAAAAATATAAGAAAAAGTATAAGAAAAATTGTAAATAAAAAATAAATAATTGAATCTGAAAAATTAAGAGGCAAACCTTGGTTTCAGGTCACTGATGTTATCTCGCTAAAATGGATCCTCGATATAAAATTTCAATCATTAACTAATATACATTGGGGATATCTCTTAACAAATATACAACAACCTAGATACGATCATATGTTTAATTGAATAATAGCTTTACGAACCAAAAACTAACGAGCAAGTGAAATACATGTACGATATGCATTCAATCAAGTGAATATCTCCTTAGAATTTTTCGACTCTAACGTAGAGAAGACAATCCTAATTGCTACTTGCGATTAGCAAAACTGAACATCATATTTCGTTAATCCAGCAGTTAAACACATTAATCCCTAGTTATGCACCTAGAAACCAATGAATTCAATTGGAAAGAGTAGATCGGAAGATATTCAATGTTTATTAACAACGTAAACTTTATTCAAAACATCTCACACAAACTAGCATGATAACACGGATCCCCTAAACCAAGACGAAGAGTTTAGCTACTCATATTAGAATCGAAAATGAAAGAAATAACAAAGCATAAAGTCTACATCTCTGGTTCTTTATTGAAAACCACGAAAATACTAATGAAAAAGTACAAAAAACGTAAAAAGATTGAAAAGAAAACAGCAGAAACGAAAACCTATCCTAAACCTAGACTTAGCTTACATGAACCACCATCCTCTCTCTTTTATGCTTATTTTTCTCCTTATCTTCCCTTGATTCTCTCCAAATAATGTATCCCCCGGTAAACAATCCTCTTGAAAGATGGCAATATAATATTTAAAGATTGTGAAAAACTCGAATTTGACTTTTGAAAATTACTCTGCAGATTTATTCCATCCTTAGACGTGTCCACGCTTAGTCACAGAATTGCTGAAAACCTTGGAATTTCGAATTTTATTCATTCTTTTGCATCTTTTTGATTCAATTTCGTCTCTAAGGTGTTGAAAATCATCTGTAAACAATTATAAAATAATTCCATTAATTTCGAATAATTATTTCAACACATTAAAAATAATTAAATACAAAATAAGTGCAAATTAATGACTTAACATATTATATTTCTCAAATTACTAAGTCTGATTATTGAAGTAATTACGATATCAATATTTTTTCCTTTTTTAAATTAAATTTTGTCATAAGTATTTAAGATATGAATATAATATTCTTTTGTACTTCTTTTATTATATATTGGCTATTTGAATTTTCTCTTTTTTTATAATCTTTAACTTTAACTTTTTCTGAAAAATGCAGCTTTTCATTGATAAAAAAAATTATTAGCCACCAATTAGGTAAGTGTGCTTATCATCGATATGTAATATAATACTATGTATCAATCAAACGAGGAAGCAGAAAAGCCCGTCACTATTAGCTATTCTATAGACAATAAATCGAAAGATGATTTTAACAACGAAACATAAAATAAAACTAAATTAACTTTAACAATAGATCAAAAGATAATGTAATCAAATATCTATGTCTAGATAAGTACTTCTCCTAGTCACACTTTTTACTTCATGATTTAAATAACATAAATTAGATATATCTTCTCGATCAACAGGACTTTTTGAAACAGTATTTTTAGTGACAACCTTTTAATGTCTTGTTAGTTAATTCATATCTATACCATTATTAAAATCGTTTTGAATGTCAAAAAAGCCCATGGAAGATTTTATTTTAATACTCTCAAGATCTTCCTTAATTACTTATTTAACCCCCTCAACTTAAGCCATAAGCTCTCTTGAGTTATCTATAGGTAAACTAAAATTATATTTACTTTTTAGTATGAATAAATCAGCATTAAGACTAAAAAACATACCCCACAAAAATATATGTCAAATTGTAAATTAAATTATACCTATCCATAAAAAAAAGCATTAAAGTTTTTCAGATCTAAATAGAGACAAAGTGTCTACAAAAAAATCATTGTAAAAACAATGAAATTATGCTAGAAGTGAATCTAGATAAACTCTTATTTATGCCAATAAATTGATCTAATAATTAAGATGAAATACAGTCTTGATTCTCTCGTAAAAAACATCATAAAATTGATTACCCAATGGTTGGAGAAGCCTTCCTATCGCTTCCCCTTGTTGTTAGGAAGAAAATGATGTTTCTTATATGTATTTTCTGTAAAAGACAACTAAAGTCCCGTAAAAATTTGAGTTTAGACTATAATACATTTTATTCCGAGTAAGACATTGTTTGCTCCGTATCCATAGGCCTTAGTATATCTTCTGGGTGATAGGCATAACCTTTAGCATGGTTGTGTGTCTCTAATTCATGGATATCGTCATTTTCTTAAAGATAAATACATGGACTTTGGCACGACTGTATCTCTTAACCATGGATCACTTTGTTTTCTCTATGACTTCCACGTAGTCCCCTACATGGTTATAGCTCAGGCCATGCCACTTGTTGTACTTCATACTTCTAGGTCATAGATAGGTATATGGGCGTGGGCTAGACCAAGTTCCTTCAAAATTAAGAATTTATGTATTTTTTACTTGGAATTGTCTTTAATTATTGAATAATGTCATCTTAATATCTGATTTACATAAATACTTAAAAAAGATATAAAAACAAGGCAATTTAACATTAAAATCAAGTAAAATACTTAACAAAATTTGTATGTAGTTCATTCACATCAAATATCTCCACACATAATCTTTTTCCTGTCCTCAAGCAAATCAATTCCATCTCTCTTAACATAAAATTGTAGCAATTTTAGGAAAGAATTCAACAATAATAAGAGTAACAAAGACTAATCATTTTGAATTTAGATGAAGTATTGATCAATGAATTAGGTATTTAAATAGTTGGATTAAGTCAAAAGTCAATTCAATTTACCTTAACAATCTTTCAAACTTCAACTTAATCTACAAAATTCAATGTAATACATAAAGTAGACATACACAAGATTTAAACTTTCATATATTTTGATAACCTAAATTAATAGAAAAATAAAACCATAAACTTTAAATTAATGAAGAATTAGAGGTTTGTTTGAAAGGTAACTTTTTTTTTTTTTTTGGTTAACTACAAAGTATCTTAGGAATGTCTCAATTATGGGAAGGCACCTTTAAACTATCCAAACCCAGACTAAGAAAATATCTTATCAAGAATGCTTCCAGTTACTTAATTAAGTCATTATTACAAATGGTTATTAGCATTATTCTTTAACTTCAATCTTTTCTATTAAGTTAAATTTAAAGGAGTGAATTTGTTTGTGCTCACTTACTCAAATATTTATGTGTTTTATTTATCCATATTTTTGTGGGATAATTAAATACTTCAAAAGAATTCTCTTCAAATTTGATGATATGCCTAATTATAGAAAAATATTATAATGCAAATTAAGTATCTTTGGTCACCATTATTGGAGAATATTAGAACTAAATTATTCATCAATGCTCATAACTATTAGCTTAGACTAATTAACTAGCATACAAACTAATCTTATAATGTGTCATCTTAACTAATTTCCTTCATTAAAAAAATTCTAGCATTGTTATAAACATATATTTTTATGGGGTAATATTTTTTCTAGAAGTCTTATGATAAGAAGACTATTTCTAGCGGAAATTGATATAAAAGCGAAACAAATCTTACAATTTATATACAATATAACAGAATTCAGACTATTATTCATTCTAAAAAAGGAAAAGATAGAAATCAACACACAATGAAATCCACCCTCTTCATCAAATTTATTGCTTCCTTAATGTTTTAAAGACTATTTTCTTTAGTTAATCATTTGAACTTCAATTTTTTTTCCTCATATCATAACTTATTAATGTTATTTGAGTTTAATTATATTAATTATAAATAACATTATAGTTTATCATATTATATAAAAATAGAGTTGAGAATATATTTTAAAGGTGAATAAGGTGAGAAAGATTTCTGGTGAATAACCAAAACAAGAAAGTAGTCGCGTTAAGGAAGAATTGGATGCATCCAAAATATTAATTCCAGCATTGATGATCCAAGTATGTGTGGTAGCTAAAAGAGTTATCAAACCGAATTTGGTCTATGTTCATAACTCCATCGCCCCTCTCCATGAGCAATAATTCCTCTAAAGAATAGGACTCCGCCATTAACAATATATTATCCGGCAGGTGTCCAGAAGTACTTACTTCAGGTACGCTCACAAGAGTGCTCTCACTTATTGTCTCATTTTCAACATTCTCACTAGCAATAGCAAGATTATAACTTGATGAAGAGGCGCTACTAGTTGGCAAGTTTATCGACACAGGAATGATGCCCTCAGATCCGGTTTCTTCTATAGGAAATGCCTTCTCATTGGTAACATTTTCATTAAAGGAGGTACCCTGACGATTACCGGACTTTTCAGGCCAAACATTTTCTCTCGACCTGCTTTTACCGTCCTTCACGTTACACGAGTCTTCTATTGAAGATTGCGAGCGACTCGTACCCTCTAGTTCTTCAAATATTCTAGACAAATCAGTATTTTCATAATCCACGATGTGCGACTCAGCAACTTGGCTGAGAGAATCAGGACTTGATGACAAATCAGCAGTATCAAGTAATAACGGTGACATTGGGATTTTCTCAAAATCTTCCCAGTTCGACGTTTCTGGAGTATACAGAAGAGAGTCACCATCTTCCTTTGAGTTCTTAGCTCCTTTGGGTTCTGTTATCGATGTTGTCAATCCCTGCAATATCGTTGCCTCAACTGTAGCGTTCTTCAAGCGTTTACTCAAATGGGTATTCCAATAATTCTTTACTTCATTGTCTGTTCTACCGGGCAATTTAGATGCGATTGTGGACCACCTGAAACAATGGAAACGAACATCTCTGATCAGATTACATTCCTACTTTTTAATAACAAGTTCAGAATTCTCCATTAAATGCAATCTTGGATGTATGCCTAGCTACAATTACAAAACTTTTATGTTTCACTAGTCAGCAAGTTGATGACGAATTCTCGCAAGGAAGTAAACTGAAATTTCGTTTTAGATCGGCCCTGTCCATGATGAGTTGAACGCTCAAATGATGCAAGAAACAGAACCAGTGGCTTATGCCATGCAGTCAATTTTAGTTGTACATTTTATATAAAATTTGTTTTAATTTTTCCAACAGAAACACAAATTAAGTTCAGAAGCGGTTTTTCTTTAACAATATTCAGAAACCAAGCTTTTTGCAAGTAAGAGGCCAACCTCCATCCTCATCCCATATGAGTCCAGAACTTGGCAAAGGTAAAGTATGTGTTTTTTGAAGCACGAGTTAGGTACCTATTTCCCAGTGTTTGATGCATCTGAGTTATGGTGTGGACCTCTTCCTTGGTGAAGTTTCCTCGCTTTACACCGGGCCTCAAGTAATTCATCCATCGAAGCCTACAACTCTTTCCAGACCTTGACAAGCCTGCAGTGATGGGGAAGGAAAAGGGTTAGATACTATAGTGAGAAGGTGAGCATTGTTTATATATAAGGCCGTGTATTGGGAGATCAGATGACAGGTGTACACACTCACACATGTACATCTCCTCCAATTATTAGAAAATGAACAGCTTGTTGGCATTGTCATCGACGATGACTAGAAGGAGAAATTCCTTCTACTTATTTCAGATGCAAATGCAAGTACAATCACGAGAATATTAAAACCAAAACCCTAAAATAGGAATGAGTAGTTAAGATAAAAGAAAAAAGCGATCGTTTAGGTTTTGTGAAACTACGGAGAAGCGACCCAAGTATATGCAGTTAGTTACATCTCAGAAGATGAAATATGCTACTCAGTTCTATTTAGTAGAAGCATAAATTCCTGAGTATCAGCAAAGAGTGCTTGCAAAATTGTTAAATTAGCATTAACAAGAAAGAAGCATACCAATTTCACTGATAGTATCCAAATCTAAATGTTTAATTCCACTGAACACTTTAGTTCATGATTTGGCCTATATAGGTTGCTTCTTACCGGCAGCTTTTGGCATCTCAGTCCAATTCCAAATGCCATATCTTCCAATATAAGCAATCAACATGCGATCTTCTTCAGGACTCCATGCGCCTTTTCTCAGAGGCTTTATCTGAGAACAAGGAGATTTCCCCATAGTCTTTCCTGTACTTGCTGATTTCTTTTCACTGCACAACAGCACCCCTCTGAAATCAAGGCTTTATATGTAGTGTCCCAACAGGAAAGCGTGTGCCCAACTTC
This sequence comes from Erythroxylum shatona, assembly GCA_027568895.1. Taxonomy (NCBI): domain Eukaryota; kingdom Viridiplantae; phylum Streptophyta; class Magnoliopsida; order Malpighiales; family Erythroxylaceae; genus Erythroxylum; species Erythroxylum shatona. The sequence continues at coordinate 34,455,470 of JAOSBK010000002.1, forward strand.
GAAGAAACAAAAAAAGAAAAATTACACGTAGATCTATTCAGGATGGATAGGGTCTGTCCTGGAGCATTCCTCACTTATTTAACTTTAACTTTAATTAATTCCACCAATTGTGTTACTTTAGCAATTTTCTTTTTTTTTTTATGTTTGTACGGTACACAACTTGACGTTAAATTAGCTGATAACCCTTATAAGAAAAAGACAAACAAAGATTGATGGTCAAGATCAGGTAAAACCTGTCCGGTTGGGTACTACCCTGGTTGATAATCATTTCTGTCTTCTGATCATGTGCTGAATACATTATTAAAAGCAAAATGTTGTCCAAAAGATGTTAAATGATGTGACAGACCAGAATCTAAGGTTTGCCCTTGGAGTATTACTTGGTCCAGTGTGACAACACCAACCCTCTTTATCTATTTCGTCACTGCACATCTGAACATCATTATAGGCCTTGATTGTTAAATAATTTATCTAACTATTTTTTTTGACGGATTGAGAAATATCTGATTATTTAATCATATCAAATTATTGATAATCATATTTAATAACTAATTGATTGGATTGATAAATTGAACTTTATTTGTTATTTTTGAAAATGCTACTATAAGGAGCGTTTTGCTTCGATAATTAAGATATTAAGGGACAAAATGGCGATCGTGCTTAAAATTTATTACAAATTATTCAAATTGTTATCTTTTATTATTATTTCTCTTTCATCAAAAACTAGTATCCTAACGCGAAGTAAAGAGAGAGAGAGATAGAGATAGATAAGCATAAAATGTGAATTCAATTTACTCGAAGTAAAAAAAATAATTTGGTTTAATAAAAAATTAGTATCATTATTTTTAAAATTATTTTATTTTTAATTAAATAAAATAAATATCATTAGATGTAGTATAATACAATACAAAAACTGCATAATGTTAGATTCAAAGATTAGGCTGCGCAGGAAAGTTTCTAGTTACATTCATTGTACTTATTAATAATTAGATAAAAATTTGTAATTAAGAAGAATTAAATCATTAAATTTAAAATATATTTTTATATTTAAATATTTTTAAATATAAAAGTGTTTCTACAAATAATTGTTATGTCTAAAAAATTAGTTTAATAGATAAAATTATTAAAAATTTGTTTTTAGTTTTAGTTATAAGATAAGACTAATTTTATTAAGGGATTACATTTTCATATAATTAAAAATAAGTTTTATGTTCATTAACTACTATATTTTTAATTTAGTTTCTAACATTAATTTAGAAAATTATTTTTTTATTTTGAACCTAGAAAAATATGTTTGAATTTTTTTAATTTTGGCTGATTGATAGAAGCAAATTGAAGCCTAAGCATAAAATTGGGATGTAACCAATAATTTCCAATTTTAGTTCAACAGTGTATTTTTTTTTTGCAAGAGTACATTCATAATGAGAGAAAATGCGTTAGTATTCAATAATGGATCAAAATAGAATAATTTGTGCATAACTATATTAGAAGAAGCACAATTGACAACCCAACTTTTAACATCATCGACCAAGATCCTGAATTCATACTTGCAAATGTATTTGAAGATGTTGAAATTAACTATACACAAGAAGGTGTTGAAGAACCGAGAACTTAGGTGATGACGACTATTCGTGATAATATTATTTTTAATTTAATGGTAGTTAGATATCGTTCTTACATTATTATAAACCTTTGCTTTAAATGATAGTGTTGACTTTTTTTACTCTATCTAAATTCTTATGAGAATATTCAAAGAAATACTAAGATATAATATTTACCTCCTTATAAATCATTTTTTCAGGTCATACCTTTATAAGTCATTTTAAACATAAATAATTAATACTAAATAGTTAATTTTACTAAACATCTTTAAATAAAAAACTGATGTTATCTACTAGTCAAATAAGCTATATTAGTCTACTGTCAACTAACGGACAGTAGAATCAGCTAATAACTAATGTAATCTGTTGATCGTCAAACACGATCATAGATTCTTATCCTAATAACCCTAAAAATGTAGATATACTAAATTTGTTATTTTCATCAACTTCATTAGTAGCTTCCTATCACATTGAAAATGAAAAAATAAAAATAATTTTCTTATTTCCAAATTTAAATATTCTAGAAAGAAGAGGACCATTAAGTAGGAAAATTATTATGTATTTTTGTGTATAAAACTACTACAAAATGGGGTATTTAGATATAAGTTAAGTTAGACATATCCTAATATATATGCTACTTTTACAATTATTATATCTTAAACTTATGCTGCTGTCACAACTATTTTATTCGTTAACACCTATTATTACAATCTTTATATGTTAACATCTCTATAGAAATTTAAAGTGCTAAGGATTTGGACATCTTAAATTTAAATACAAATTCCTGAAATTACTAGTGAAAATACATATGACTTGAGACTATGATAAAGTAGGAATAAGTTAAATAGTACCTTGGATAATATGGGGTCGTATAGGATGACAATCATCCTTAATGTATTTTTTATATTTATAAAAGGCATCATTATCAGCAATTTATATAGAACTGTTATTATCACAAAATAAAGGAATTGCAAAAGAAGAGGAAGCACTTATACCTTGGAGAAACCAATGTAGCCAGAGAAGCCTAAAGGTTATGCCTATAAGAACTTGGTGTTTTACTTCCATACTAGATCGAGAAATAATTATTTGCTTCTTGTTGCTCCAAAAAAATATTTATCTACGTTAGATTTATTGCTCTTAACTCTAATGGAGATAAATGACATAGTTGAAGACTATGAAAGAGGGTATCTCTGATTACCAAAGGATACAAAAAACAATAGAGAAGCAAATGGTACAAGATGTTGCATAAATTGACCAATGATGTGAACTATATGAGCAATATTAGGATATAAGATAGTGACATATATAAGACTTTCAACTAATTAGCAATAAAAATTACTATCATTAAAGAAAGTCCCAACTATAACTGAAAGATGGATACTGAGTTTGTGTTAGCGCTAGTAGGATTAGTGTCAGCGATACTAACATGAGAAATAAGCTTATTGACATATTTTTCTTGTGATAATAGTTAGATTCTTCAGATGAAATTCTGAATCCCAATAAAAAAACTCAGATTACTTGAGACCTTCATCTCAAACTATTGGTATAAAAATATTTGAGAGTGAAAATACCTTAAGTATCATTGTTAGTAATTATCATTTTATCAACATAAAGGAGAAGATAGATTTGTTATTGGGGTAAGTTTTAATCTTATTAAACTTCAATATTTCACAAGTGCACGGTTCGTAGTGTAGTATTAAAGGTGTCTATCCCACGAAGAAGGAAAGTAATCTAATCCTAAAATCGAAGGCAAAAAAAACTATAAAAAAACATAAAAGATGCAACAAAAATTAATTACAAGAATTGAGTTCAATCAATCAAATAAAAAATTAAACGCAAAAGTATTAAAAAGTGAGCAATATGCAATCGTAATTGAAATCATCCTAAGGAATTTACCAATTTATGAGAAAGGGGATTTTACTTATCATTAATGCTAACCTTGTCGATTATGTGTCAATGGAGTGTTAGTTTTAGACTATCCTAAGGTTAATTACTCTCTCTTGACTTATAACCATTAAACCCTAAATTATAAACCTTAATCAAATTATGAAATTTGCAATATCTCAATTCATAAATTATCCAAAACCATAATTTCATATGAAGCACTATAATAAACTATTGAAACATCACTTGGGATCTCCTTCTGTACAATTATCGATATGATTTGACACGGTTTCTATTAATCACCTAACTCTCATTAATATGATTTAATTATTTTTCATTTAATTCATCCTCTCAGTTTATTATCTAATAATGCAAGAATGCAATCAAATCACGACATTCATCTAATAAATACAATCGGCTAAATTATCATTAAATCAAAGTAAAATTCTGAAGGAGAGTTTAGAACAATATCAATATTCCAGATCTATTATCATACTATCCATCTCAATTCTATACATAAATAAAATCGAAACGAAAGAGAAATAATGACTTAGAATGGACAACGAAAGGCAGCAACGTTAGGAAACCTCCTGATCTAGAAGCACATCGAGTCAGATTTGTCTTCCTCTTCTTCCTCTTCCTTATTCTTTCTCTCTCTCAACATTCTCTCTTTAGAGTTTCAAGTGTGGCTAATGAAAAAAGCTCTTTTGTGCTCCTGTTAATGTTTTTTAAATAGTCTTTTGTATTTTAGGTAATCCTAGGGTCTTTCTAGCGTTTGAAAGGTTTAAAAAGTCCCTCAAAATGTGAAGTTTATAAGTGACTACATGTTTGCTTGATGCAGGCAATGATCGTAGCCCATATCTGGGCATTCTATCACAATCGTGAGCTGATATTTTAACCTAAATGCCTTCCAAAACTACTCCATTCTTTGATACTGTCCTTGAAACACTAACAAACATATTAAGTTACCTCAAAATTATAATATTTAAGCTCAAGAGCTTGTACTAACCTATAAAACAGTTAAATATAAATAATTAATAAATTAACACAATTCTAACTTAAGCACATACTAAATGATCAAATTAATGGCTAAACACATATCAACTTTGCCCTAAAATATGATGCAATTTACACTTATCAATTTTCAAATGAATAAATCATAATTATAGGAGTTTAACTAAAATCTAACTAAAACCTAAAAAGATCATATAGTACAGCTTAATTTGGGAAACCAGGCTTATGGAAGCCTATTTTAGTTTACAAAAGGCTTTGCAAAGACAGAAAATTATATTAGATAAATTATCATAATCAGGTGCAAGTTTCATATAGACTTCTTCTATAAGATCACTATTTAGGAAGGTGTTCTTGACATCGATTTGAAATATCAACTAGTCCTTGCTAGTAACAATTGTAGTGAGATTTCTACCAAAAATTAAATCAGTGCTAGGAGCAAATTTCTCCTCTTAGTAAATACTAAAATCTTGAATAAATCCTTTTAGCAACAATTGAGCTTTAAATTGTATAATCGATCCATCAACCAAATTATAATTTTATAGAGTAATTATAGCCAATAATATACTTGCTTGAATGTAAGTTGATCATGTTCTAGGTATTGATGCTAATAAATGCTTGTAGTTCCTCTGCCATTATCTAGAGTTTCAGAGCTTACCTCGCGGTAGGTTTGAGGTTGAAACATTAAAACCTTTAAGAAATATGGAAGGGTGACTTACTCAACTAGTATGACAGGGAGCAAGCTAAGGGACAAAAGGTTATGATGAATTAGTAAATGGTGGAAGATAATTTGGAGAAGATAATAAATCCATAACTCGAAGAGATATGATAGGATTAAACATAAGTTATGTTTGAACTTTTAGAACTGTTAAATAATGATCTTGTAAAGAATATCAGGACATAAGGATATAGTGCGATTAGAAAAAAAATTGACGAGAAGATTCATTATTACAAAATTTTGAAGAAGATGAGAATATCTTATATTCCTTACAGGTCATATGTTAAGATATATAAGTATTTATGATCAAGGATCCTAACACCTATACCCTTTATGTTTTATCTCATACCTTAGGGAAAAGCATAATAATGCACTTGATTCTAGCTTAATGTATTCATATAGTTGGAGAAGAATAGGATAAGCTTGGTAGTTATGAGTATGATTATACAAGCATCTACAAGGAGAGATTACCTAGTAGAAGTAGGAATATGATTGATAGCATAAACAACAATAAGAGTATCTTCTATCTAAAAGGTTTATAGACAAGAGGAAGAGGTGAGAAGAAATTAGATATGACATACGAGGTAGAAAAAGAAACAGTGCCAAATCTAATTGAAATTGATGTAAGAAGGCCTAAAGATCTTTGAACAAGAATGTAAGAGATGTTAGTAAATTCTTCATTACACCCTCTTTGGGAACAACCTCAATAATAGACTCAGAGGATTTAGAAGAGTTACATTATTTAGGTTGTTTCTTGAATTAAAAGATATGATGACCACTCTTTTTATACCAGTTGCGAAATACCTTCTTCTTCACTAAATTTTGAGAGGTAGAATTCTGATAAGAGGAGGCTTGAGTGGCAAGTACATCATTACTAGATATAATAAATTTCTCCATTCAAAGGGAGTTAAGCCAAAGCTTTTTTTTCTTATTGTTAGTTCTTTGATCACAATATCAAGATTTCCTAATGATCCTTTTTTGAAGAAGAGATACAAGTAGACTTAAATTCATCTCTAAGAATTTTTAGTAGGTGGAAAATATGCTTTCAATCATGAATATTAGCATAAATAGTGATATCTTGGGCATCAGCCCAAGTAAGATCTCAAATTGTTAACTAATTCCAAATCTCTTGTAATTTAGACGCATAATTATATATAATTTGACCAAGTTGTTCTTGCATATGATGAAGTCATCTATAAAGTTAAAATTGATCGATATGATGAGATATAAAATGGCTCGTTTAAAAGATCTCCTACCTCTTTAGTGGTATAAAATCTTCAAAAATCAAGTTTGATTACTTTGCGCGTAGGTATTGGAAAATTATATTAGAATCTGTTGATTGATACCATCCCAAGATACTAGATATCCTATGAATATATTATCTATTTCATCTGGCATTTATGCAGGGTTGAGTATTTTTCTAGTAGTAACACACTAAATTAAGAAATCTACATGTAAGAAAGCTATACATTTCTTTAGCCTACAAGTTATATTTAGATCTATCAAAGCTAACTTTAATTAGTTAAGGTATAGATTAATGAAGTTTAGAATTATTCAAAATGCACAGAAGAGAAAAATTCTTAACAATAAGACTTGAAAACACGTGAAAGCGTGATAAGACTTGAAAACATGTGAAAAGGAAGAAGCCTATATGTAAGGCTAAAATTTGACTAATTTGACTCTAAAATGAGTTTAAAACACCCAAAAATCTTAGGAACTGGTCCGACTTTAGAAAAAACTATTAAAAAGATACCTGAAAAATCAAGTTGCTTCTTTGTACTTTGTTTATTAAGTAAGGTAAATCCAAACTAAGAAATTAATTTATCTGTTGACACAACTCAGCCATGGAACATGAAAAAGCAGGAACAAAGAAAGAGAGAGGATTGTTCAAAGGGAGGAGGAAGGAACATGTTCAAGACAATATGACGTTTTCAAGAGTTTATAATCACAACTTTACTAAAAGTAATACTACCGATACTAAAGTTTTAACAAAAGTTGTTTTTTTAAAATTATGATTAATAGTTATTTTGATTGTGCTAACCTTAAATGTAAATAGTGGTAGACTGTAGGACAAAATGTATACATTACAAGAGCTTCTACGCACTTTATTTATTTATTTTTTTCTCACTGTAAGTAACGCCGCGCCCTTGATGTCATCTTACCTATGTCATAAGCGCGGCTAACGAGTAAAAAGCAACGACTTTAGCGTTAGTGGAACACTTTTAAATGTCATTTAGAGGAATTGTACTTATGTCGTCGAAGGATCCAGGATGAATCATTTCTAAAACGTGACGAATTGCATTTGTATATGCATTTCGTCTGGGGTGTCATCCTCAACATTTTTAAAACGTGCGAGTTGTTGATCTCATATGATGAAGATGCATGGTGATTGACTTAGATTGGTTTCATATTAAATAAGTAATGCATTTGCATATGCATTACGTCAATTGCATTTGCTAAAACTGTACAGTTCTTGACAAAATTAAATGGAAGCTTCTATGAATGGGAGGGTTGAATTTCTAAAAGATAAAACAAAGAGCAAACAAGTAATGGAATCTTCACGTGTCATTTTACTTACTGTAATCGGTAAAATTAAGCACCGAACACCCAACTCAAGGGCAAGGGGTCCGTGTGAGAAAAATGGTGATTTGTTATTGGATAAAACTAATCAATAGCAAGTTGCTGGTTTATACAAACTGAAAAAAGGATAGAGGGAAGGAAGATTATCATAAGATAAGAAATAAATGAAGCTGTTTTGGTGCACAGGAGAGCATGCTCAGAAAAAATTTGTTGGTCAATTGTAAGCAGGAACTCAAAGAAATATATATACGTTATTAAATTATACGAAGACGAAGACGAAGACTCGATATGTTATAATTACTTAATTGCAAGTAAAGTAGAGGAACACTAGATAGGTGAAGAAACGCGTTAAGACAGTCAGAAGCCTTGTATGTTTAGACGCCAATTCGGAAGTCTTTTCTTAATTAAATTCTCAAGTCATGAGCGCTTACTTTGATGAGATGAAATGTGCACGTCATCGGCCATTGCTAAACGATTCGTTGGATATTTCTTTTGCCTCGTCAAGAACTACAGATATTGTAAATTTTCCTTTTTTTTTATAATAAGAATGCTAATTTAAAATTCATATTGTTCTAGTTCAAAACTGTTAACTGAAAAACTGATTCTTAACTTTGATTCAACTGTTCTGTAAGTATATATTGCAGGACTCTTGCACATGAAATTTCTGCATATTTTTATTATGATGATAATCATGGTTTCTCCATTAACCCACACTCAGATGCAACAAAAATGCAGAAGCTAGATAAAGAGCAGAAGGCACGAAGAAGAAAGTGTCTGAAGCAGAAAAGAGGGAAAGAGAGAGAAGCTCTCGAAGGTTCATTCAAACAGAGACAAAATGAATCAAATTAAGACACTCCCATGTGACTCACACATTTCAAAACACAAGTCAGAAGCTACTCAATACATGCTTCAGAAGACATCTAAACGCAACTGCAAACAACATGATACGTAGATCAAAAGCTAAAGGATTAGTCACCCACCACTACAAGAAAACCGTCGTTTGCCTACGGACACTTCCGTTGGAAAACTATAATATTTCGTCGGTAGATATAATTACTGACGGAAAACACAGACGGTCAAAATCGTCGGTGAAAGCACCGTAGTTAAATTTACCGACAGTATATTTCTGTTGGTAATTTAGCAACGGCCGAAAAACATGTTAACAACAGTATAAATAACGTCGGTAATAATATTACCAACGGACAAAAGTTAACGACTTACCGTTGGTAATATTTAGCAACGCCATAAATCCGTCGGTAAGCAGAAGGGAATGTAAATGAACGACTTGCAGCACACCGACGGAAATAGGAATTCCATCGGTAATAAAAATTTAATTTCCGACGGTATGCTATTTTTCGTCGGTATTAGGAGGTAAGGAATTTTTTTAAACATTTTCCAATTTCATAATGTTGTGATAAATGCATAATGTTAAGAGTTACCAATAATTTGTGCATTATAAATTAATTTGTATATATATATATATATATTTGATTAATCAGAAAATTAATTGATAATAACGTGAAAATTGTTTGAATTGATAATAAAAACAGTGAAATGTGCAAAACATAAGTGTGTAATTGAAAAAAGATGACAAAGACAAGCTAATGTGGTGGTGATTGGGTGATCTGAACTGCCAACCCTCCCCTTCAACTGTTCCATCTCCTGTCTAAGCTGAGCCATCTGCTCTCTCATCTTAGCCATTTGCTCCATCTCCGCTCTC
>JAOSBK010000002.1:34528156-34538599 GCA_027568895.1 Erythroxylum shatona
TCTGTCCCATCCTCAGGTTATAGCTAGAAGATCAAGTGTTCGAGAGCCTAAAGGAATTGCTATATTTGCTACTTTGTCTTTTTTGTAATTAAGCCAATGGTGTGGCTTTTGATTTGTAAACAAAGTATTTTTCGAACTCAGTTGCTTGAGTAATGAAATGATAGATTTCAGTAGTTCAGTGATGAGTTGTATGTTTACATTGATTTAGAACAAGTTAGTTGTTGACGTTTGATTGTCATGGACGCGCCATCAATGTGGAATGATGCTTAATAAGGGTTCATGGAAAGAACCCTATATGGAAATAGGCTTAAGTATTATTTATGACACTCAAGTTAAGTAGGATGATTTTTGTTAAGAGTTAGGTTCCAAAAACGGTGCCCAACATAGGTGGTATCAGAGCAAGAAGATGAATCAGTGATGTTTAAGGAATTTTCATAAGATTAAGCTCACGTTAATGATCCGAAGTTGGGTTCTGAAAATGGGATCCAACATTTATGGTATCAGAGCAAGTGATTGGGCTTCGGAATCAATCGAAAACGGTGCCCAACAACAGAAGTTGTGGATCAGTACTTTCTCCTTGATCCCCAAGTGCAATCCTCCCTCAAACTTACGACAATTATCTTCCTTGTTTGCCACAATGTTGGCCGCATATCGGGAAAGCTGAGTGAACTTCAGTTCATATTCACTCACACTCATGTCCCTCTTTGTGAGATTCAAAAATTACCTGGCCTTCTCTTGTACATAAACCTTGGAGAATTACTTCTTTCTGGACACTTCCACAAAATCTTTCCATGATAACACCAGAGGCATAACCTGACTGTAGGGACCACTAATGAAGTGCATCCTCCTGTAGCAAGCTTACTGCATAATCTAACTTCTCCTCATCTGAGCACTTCATCTGAATCAGAACCCATCTCGGTCCTCTTCAACCAAGCTTCAGCCTCTTCTGGATTCGTAGTTCTGTTAAAATCTATTGCTCTATACTTGTGGAGCTTATCATACTATCCACTCCTATCTACTGGAGCTTGCATCAGAACTTGTGACCCTTGGCCTATGACATATGAGAAAACCTGAGTGAAGGCTTGAAAGAATTGTGGATCCATGGGGTTTGCTTGAGACATCGGAGGAGGTAGTGGAGGCACTTTATACTGCACACTAGGTGCCTCAGAGTTTAGAACAGAATGTGTCCCAGCATCTTGTGGGACATAGGATTTATCCATGCTATCTTGGTGAGAGTGAGATCGAGTCAAAGCTCTTGAGTTCTTTTTCGAGGCGGCATATTCACTCCTTCAATTTAAAACGATTGAAAACCTTTAGCTTATGCAAAACAATTTTCAAAATACAAAACACTTAAAATCGTATAAAACAATTTCAAAACATACGAAACAATTTAAAATAATGTAAGTTATTCATTTAAAAAAATAATACATATTCATTTCATGTCTTAACCTACCCAATTCATGCCTAAACCTAGTCCTACACCAGGACCTAAACCTAGTCGCTCTGATACCACAACATATTGGACCTCGTTTCCAGAGCCCAATATCGGACATGAGATCATTAAGCTTGAGCATGGAGGAAGACTTATAATTTGGAAATTTAAAGGAAAAAGCTTCAGAAGAAAAGGTGGGCTTCACCGCGGAGAATATATGGGAGAAAACTTCACAGACCCTTTGGGTTGATTTCGCCTAGGCGAAGTCACCACGAGAAAAGCAAAAAATCCTTCAGGAGAATTACGTCGTGGCAAACTCTTGGCTTTGCCGTGGCGAAAAACCCTATAGTAGAACCCATACGCCATAACAACTTACCTTACTAGAATACAAACTCAAAAACCTTCAACCACATTCATCAATTCAACCTAAATACAAAAGGGATAAGAATCTAACCACAAATAAGTTCTCAAAATCTTGATCTCATTTCTAAAACAAAATACATTGCAAAAATAAGAAAATCATAGAGATCCCAAATATATTTCATTTATAACAAAAGACAAAATTTTTACAAATATTTAATGGCATTTCAAGCCATAATACATCAGTTGAGTTCGAGAACCAAAAATACAAAATACATTTGAACTAACAAACTTGAAACGCGGCTAAAGCCTTGAATTCCCAAAATTCTAACTTAAAAATATTAAAGTATGCCAATTTGGAGTGAATCTGTAACTCTTAACTTACTCAATCTCTTGCTCATTACCTGAATAGGGGGGGAGAATGGGGGTGAGCTTAAAGCTCGTGGGTAACAGATTTATAATCGAAAAACAAAAAAAAACTATTTTCAAAACTCATTGCCATTATACATTTTAAAAAACCATAGTAATTTCACATGAAAAATCACCAAACACTTATTTCTCAAAAATCTCAATTTATCAAACAATTCATGAGTAATTATAAATCATGCATATATCCAACTTGTTAACAATTCGTAAGAACTTAATCACATCAGAGTGGTTTGGGTAAATCCATAAACATGACAATCTACACATTTCCAAATAATGGTCCTGCGTAGTCATAAAACTTGACGTACTATCGCAATCCTATATAGCGGTCTTGCATAGATGTAAACATGAGGGAGTTTATAAAGGAGCTCTGTGCCACTAGCGGACAAGCGGAAGAAGCCTTTTCTTAGACAACATGTATGTGACATTCTTGAATGGATTATACCAAACCCACATAATATGTAATTCATGACTTGAAGACAATTTGCTCAAATGACATATTTTAGAAACTTGTTTTTCATGCATATGAGATATTTTGAAAACCACTTCCAAAAACCTGATTTCATAAATTTGCATCCTTTTAAAAAGAATTATTTTCAAAATCTTTTCAAAAAATCACCAACATAATTCATGTAGCAAACAAATAAAAATTTCACAATCCAATCAAAAAGCAAATAAATGCAATGTCTATGATGCAATTGAAACCATTAAGTTTGCTTGATTCAAAGAAAATAATGAGTGGCTTATTTACTTTATTATAAACATGTACTCACCTTAAGTTCCTTGCTTATAAACTTGCTTAGGGATGTCTTTCCTCTTGCTCCTCTTGCCTCTCTTGCCTCACTTGATTTTCTTAAACAATAACTAAAATTCCATTCAATTTGGTTTAGAAATCAGAAAGTCATATGTCAACAATTTGGAATATTTCTTATGCTGAAACAAAAATCTATGCTTGAATTCCATCCCGAAATTTAAATTCTTTAAGACTGAATTTAGACTCGATTTTGTATTCCTATGTCTCTAGTTTACACCAAATCAAAAATCAATCCATTTGAACATCTACCAAAAAAGTTATGCCCAAAATACCAAAGTATGTTTGTGCAGGACAATTTTAATGCGCCGCGGTGAACTTGCCCAGAGACATGTTCCGAGAATATGTTTTGCCACTTTTTCCAGTTTTAACATCCCATCTTTCACATATAGCCCATCTTAAACCTAAACGATCACTTTTACTTCATTTTCAACCTAATATCATTGACAAACCCATTCATGATCTATCTTTGATTATTAACCCAACATTGTAAAATATTAACTCATACCATTCATTAACAACTTTCTACCCATATTCAACCTTGTCTTTCACTTTCAACTATCACTAAATATGCTTCATCTAACAATCAAGACAGATTAATGCTTATACTTACTTGTTTTAGCTTCAAATTCTTCAAACTTTTCAAGATCTCCTAAAAACCCCAACTTTTCTCCTCTTTTCCTCTCTTCCAATTTCTTCTTCAATTTAAAGCAAGACAACAACTTCTTCTTCTTTTTATATCCTTAATGATTGTAAGATGACGCTTTTGCCCTTCCATTTATTCCTTATAATCCTCATCCTTACGCAACTTGCCAATTTTGCCCTTTAGGTATACACTCTTAACACTTTAATTTAACCAACTTAAGCAATAAAATCCTACTAACATTGACATGTTAATTAATCCAAAATATTTAATCTGTCAAGACCTCTAAAAATTATTCAAATCATGCTTATTAAAATCAATAAAATAATTTGGGGCCTAACATTCACAAACAAATCCGTTGACCATCTCTGAAATATTGTTATGTACTATTTCACAATTTTGTCTTATGCTCACAAAGGCCTTCAAAAATGTCTTTATTTTCTTAATTTTCAAATCCTCATAAGTGTTCACTAAAATACTCTTGAATTTCTCCATTACCCTATTAAAAATCAACTTCTGTTATACAATTCACCGCTTTCCAAGATAAACTTATATATGTGTGGCCTTTATGAGCACTAAACCAATTCGCATAGACGTAATGGGCACTTTTATATGCTCAACTTCCGGAAACAAATTCTTTAATGCTTCTACTAAACCCTATAACAAAAAAGGGTAAATTAAAGATGAGAAATCACATTAGCATATGAGCATCATGTGTATGGATTTTTAAAGTTTACCTTCTATTGATTGCTAACAAAATTCTATAAATTCCTACTTATTTCTAGATCTTCTGTAAGAATGCTTAAAAACCAATGCCACTATTGGTCATTTTCTCCCTAAACCACAAACTAAAATATAGGAAACATCTTATTGTTTCAATCATGACCTATTATAGATAATAAAACTCCTCCAAGGAATATCTTTAAAAACATCTATATAACCCAATTATTTTCCTACATCCACTAAGAAAACCATACTTTAAGGCACTATATCCCATATAAAACCTTTTGAACGTTAACTTTCTGGAATGTTCATCAAGTTCAGTTTCAATAATATACTCCCTATCTTTGTTAGCTTATCTTAACTCATATCCATAAGATCATAACTTTGCATAATGACCTTCCACAAGTCCTTGATGTATGATAATAGCTTCCCACTTAGCCCTATAACGATGAGATTTAGTGACCTGTATTGCATAATTTGATTGGAGATCATCCATCATTTTAGTAATAGGTCAATTTGAGTTCCTCTTAAACTTGTGTAAGATTTCATTTGCTATCCATTTCCAACTAGCTGCCTTGTTCCTTTGCACTTTACTGCAGTTATGATTATTTTCCACTCTCTTTACAACAAATGTTTTCTCATTTCCAATCCAGCATATACCTAAAAAGAACATTATGACTCACAAACTACTTCCATTCTCATATTGGATCTCAACATTGAAACATTATACCCATTTGTAATTGCAAACTTTCTTATTACTTCCCTCAACTATATCTCATCCTTAAACTTCATTCCAATTTCAAACTTAAAATTTGTCATATTAAATTTTGGATTAAAAACAATTTATTTCTTCTTTCGAATAGAAGCTTTATCCTCACTACAAACTGGTGATTGAATTTTAGCAACACCATCCTAATATTCAATATTTTCATAATGTGAACTTCCTTCTTCTCTTCCTGTGTGTTTGGAATGATCACCTTCTTTATTAGAATTCTTTCCACTACCTCCAACCCCATTGCTAACATTGTCACACTTAAACCCACTATACATAGTTTTCACACATCTCTTAACATTTGTTCTCGCATAAACATATTATTCATCATTACTTGCAAATAACTCCTCATCAACTAAATCATCTCAATAATCACTATCCTGCATAACAATGACATCATCATATTGCTCCAATTTTACTTGGAACAACCCCTCTTCATTATCATCAAATTCACTGCAAATATCATAGTCTGATTCTTCACCATCTATTGCAGGATGCTCATAACCATGATCGTAGTATGTTTTAACATTCTAATAATTCAAATCTTCCCATTGTTGGAGCAAAGCCAACCTGTCCTTGTTATGGTGTAAGCTTAACTCCATCAAGCATCTCATCGTCTTATATGGAAATTTGTAAAACATAAATATTACTCTGTCTTTTATCTTCAAAAAATCCTTTTAGAACTAGCATGCTAATTCATCAACACCCATATCCTTTTTTTCCTTTTAATCTTAGCCCCAAGATATTTATTATTGTGCCTTTCCAAAAGTCCACCATAATGAAATTCAAAATTTACCAAAATTTGTAAATTATTGGGCATTTTTAACAATAACATATAAACATAACATATAAGAAGATGGTTATAAATGGATATATTTACAAAAGTTTAGCCCCTAATAAAAATGAGCTAAAGGAAAGTATGACTAAGTACAATATATATATATAAAAGATAAAAGAAGCATTAACTAAGAAATCTCAAATTAGGAAATTAGAAACACTAAAGAGAAATAAATCATACTTAACATCTCCATTATCAACCTATCTTCTAATCTCAGAGTGCTTCAATTCTATAAACTTTGTATAGTCTATGTTCTTTGTGTTTTTAAAAAAGAAAATTACATATGAGTCATTACAATATTTTTTTTATTGACTTCAGAATATAGTTAACATTCTTAACTAGATGAAATGAAATTTTTTTAACCATTTAGATTCAGTTCCAATTTCAAAATAAGTTAAATTTATGCTTTAATGTAAGAGTTACAACATACTTTCTATAACTTTTCCAAGAAAAGACATTTCCTACAAACATGAAAATATAGCTGATAGGTGACTTTCTATCATCTAAACTCGCATCAGTAATATAGCCTACATGTTACTTTCTATGAATCTTCTCTCTAGGACAATTCTTGAGACACTAGATACGTAACAATATCTAGAACCAGAAGTAAAGCCCTCATTCACCAAGAAACAAGAGATTTCACTATCTAGTTTGAAAAACCCATCTTGATATTACCAAACAATGGAAAGTACCATCTACCTAATTGGTTATCAACATCTTCTTCTGAAATTTTAAATAAGAACTTTGGAAAACAAACCTACAATAAACTGTAATTAAAAAAACCTAACCTTGACATGATTGACTATGATGCCAGAGCAAAATAAGCTTCCTGCGATGAGAGAAAGGTTTAGGGCATCTAGAGAACAAACTGAAAATGAAAAATTGAAAGCGTTGAGAGATCAAACTAAAAATGAAGGATGAGGACGTGAAGATAACAAACTGAAAATGAAGAGAACAAACTAAAAATGAAGTGTTGAAACATAAGAGTTGCATAAACTGATTTAGAAATTAAAATGATATCATTTTAATTATGTGATTAAACGACATTATTTCATTAATATCCATTACTTGTGTTAATTTTGGCTGATATATATTAATAATTAAAATTTCTGAAGCACGTGATAAATCACATCAATAAAGTTAACGAAAACATAAGCATTAGGTTAGAATTAAAAAAAGAAATTTGTACATTTAATTGTCACGTTTTAAAATTTAGGATAAAATTATAAAATTAAGCAAAATTTGAGATTTTTTTGTAATTAACCATATTTTATTGCCTAAAAGGCAGGTGAAATATCATTTTCTTTTCCTTTCAGCTATAAGTTCACTAGGCAAGAACAGGCATTAATAATATGAATTAAATAGGGGTTACACTAACGGTGATCATATTAGTAAGGGCCTTATTTTTAATATGATATAACCATCAAATATAGACAAAAAAAAAGAGGAATGAGTGATAAAATATGATGCAACGATGATTATATTGTAGCTCCAAGCATATCACCAGACGTCATCTAACGGTATTTAAATCAAAATACAGACCTAGTTGCAGTATCCCGTATAATTCATAGGCTAGTTTATGCATTTAGGCTTACATGAATCCAGATCTCCCATTGAATCTCCTTACAGGAATACGTAAATCGGCACTCGAAACCATCATATTATAGACAAGGCAAACACTCAGAGCATCAGAACAACTGGAGAATTATCGAGTCAAATGGACTCTTTTTACAGAATAATTCTTCAAATTTGCAACATCATGAATGCATTCCTGACTAGCACATAATGATAAAAGGATCCATAACAGCACGAAGGCAAAATCACGATTGTGAAGAAAAAATGTCAAAAACTTGAAGCCGAAGCTTGAATATGGTATATCCCATGCGAATCTTGGATCAATAAACATGAAAGGATCAAAACTAAATTATTGGATTAAATGTAAAGGTCCTTGTTGGAATACTCATCCAAAACCACATTTGTGCTGAAATCGAAGGTCTTTTTCAGCCGTTAAACTCTCTCCATAACTCGACAAAATCCTAAAATATCATCATGTAAGAACAGTAAAAGGTTCACCATATAAATAGAACAACTGAACCAGAAGGCCATTGCATTACTCAGCAGATGGTATTGTCAAATTGAAACGACGGTAACCATTACTTTTCCCAAGCTGTACAAGCTCCTCCGCCTCTTTAACCTTTGACTCCTTACCCAATCCATCTACCACTCGCTGCAAGACTGCCTCATCAACAAGACGCTTCCTCCTAAATGCATCCTTAGAAAGCTCAAAGGCAAAGCTGAAATCGCCCTTATCGCATACAAACGGAATTAACGTAACAAAAGTTGACTTCCCTGGTTTACAGTCACTGTTCCACATCTCTCGATACCAATGCTTAGCTTCATCTAACTTGTCCTCGCTAACAAACCCTCTTATCAAAGAGCCAAAACTATAGACGTCGGGTTTAATACCGTTCATCTTCAGTTGCTCTAGTAATTCAACCGCGTCTTTTCTTCTCTTCTCCAATGCCAATCCATTCAATTTCGCATTATAACTCCTTACATCAGGAACAACATTCTTTTCCAGCATCAGGGCCCAAATCCGCTCTCCATTCTCAAACTGACCATTGCCATAAGATCCTTTTAAGAGTAAATTAAAAGTAAACAAATCAGGCTCCACACCTTTCTTCTCCATTTCATCAAGTAAGGAAAGTCCCGAATCCAACGAACCCATATCGCAAAATGCCTTAATAACAGTATTATAAGAAATCAAATCGGGTTCAATATTCAACTTCCCCGGCAACTCCCTGAACACCTTATCAACCTTATCAAACTTCATGGAATTAGCATATGCAGACAAAAGAGAATTGAAAGACAAAACAGTCCTCTTGCAGTTTCTGTCGGGCATTTCGTCGAACACTTTCTGGGCATTATCAGCCATTCCATGTCGACCGTAAAGACTTATCAAACGGGCATTAAAACCTTCTTTAGAGATGTCCCTGTACTTCTTTTGTTCCTCCAGAATTTCTTCAATCCATCGAAAGCGTTGGGCAATAGCGAGGCGGCGGACGGTGCTCTCATAAATGCCACTTTTTGTGCGGAAGCGTTCATTTTCGGACGCATGTTTGAACAGCTCAACAACACGCTTCAGCTTCCGCTCTTTGTTGAGAATACTACAAAGCGATTTGGCAGAAGCATCCTTGCCGATCTCAACAGCGGCAGAAGAGGCCGGGCCAATGGCAGCAGGTTGAGCAGATATGGAATACGCGCGACGGAATAAGCGAGAAAGCGAAGCCATTGCCATGGATTGAGGAGTTTCGAGGTTTTGGCTACCTGATATAATGGCTATAAGAAATGATTCCAAGTCTGACTGAGAAATGAGAGTTAGGGTTTAGCAGAAGCCACATACATTTCTGTAATTTTGGGAACTATGTTTTCAAGTTTCAGTATTTGGGGTTGGAGCACCGGTTCTCTTAGGTGTTCCATCCCTGTTCTGCTTCACGTAAATGAATGGACCTAATTAAACAAAACAGGTTAAAACGGATTAATTGGAACAGAATATCTTATCTTCAGTATGTAATGGTATGACCTAATTTTGGGAACTATGTTTTCAAGTTTCAGTTTTTGATGGTATGACCCAAATAATGCCCACACTTAACGAAATTGTCTATGTTTTCAAGTTTCAGTATTCGATGATATGACCCAAATAATGCCCACACTTAACGAAATTGTCCTCACAGATTCTAAATAACAAGAAGATTTAAGTACCATTTACACCTTCATCTGGTGTTAGCTTGAAATATAAAAAAGAAAATAGAAATGAATATAGTAAGGAGTGAGAATAGAATATAGCCAAATATAAGTTTTTATTCTATACTTATATCTTTTTTTCCATTACCTCGAAAGAAGCACCCCCTTATTCCTTAAAATGTTTGTTAACTAAAACCTTATGATTAATAGTTAAAACTGTAACTAATTTTAGTGGTTCACAATTTAATAGAAAAAGAAAACCAACTGACATCTTTGTTTCATCTAAATTTTGCAACCATTAGAAGAACTTAAACTATTGCTATTCAAAAGATATGCTAGATAATTTAGGGTTTGTTTGCCTTTATTTTTTAATTTTTAATTTTTGTTTTTAAATTTAGTAAAAAGAACCTTTTCTTGTTTTAATTTCTTCCACTTTTCAAAATTTATGAGAACTATTTTTATTTTCTATTTCTGTTTTTAAAATATAATTTACCATCAACTAAATAAATATTATTTAAGTATTAAATATATTAATTATTAATAAGAATTATAAATTAATTAATTTAATATTACATTTAATTAATTAAAATTATCAATAATTTTATTTTATTTATTTTTGTAATGAAATTAAACAAATTTAATTTAATAATAATTAATAAATATCATTAAATTTAAAATATCTTCAAAATTTTTG
>JAOSBK010000002.1:34552135-34566501 GCA_027568895.1 Erythroxylum shatona
TTTCTCAAAAGGTCTTTGTACCTCTCCCAAGCTTCATGCAATGGTTCCAAGTCATGCTGTCTAAATGTACTGATCTCTGCTCTTAACTTTGCAACTTTACAAGGTGAAAAAAATTTAATCAAGAACTGTTGTGCCACCTCCTATCAAGTTCACACTCTATCAGCAGAAATTGAATGAAGCCAATTCTTTGCCTTGTCCCGAAGAGAAAATGGAAACAAAGTGAGCCTAATGTCATCTTGCATTGCCCCTTCAGTCTTGATAGTGTCACATAATTCTTGGAAGCTTGCAAGATGATCATTTGGATCCTCCATTGGTGCCCCTCTAAACTAATTTATCTGAACCAAATTGATGAGTCCAGGCAAAATATGAAAGTTCTGAGCACGAACATTTGGTCTTTAGATACCGTGATAATTGTCTACCACTGTAGGTTGAAATTATTCCTTGATAGGACGTTGAAGTAACTGTTCCTGTTCATTTCTGTTGTCTCCTCTTCCATTTCCTCTGGTCAAATTAACTACACCAAGTCTGGCCTCTTACTGAGCTAATCTTTGAGCCATTTCATCCCTCTCTCTTTGAATTCTTTGAAGTTCTTTTGTTTGATGTTCTATTTTCTTTTTTCGACGAATTGATTTTACTGTTTTTTCCAACTCTGGGTCAAACTGTCTTTCTTGACCTCTAGTGGTTCGAGGCATACAATCCTTTTACACACAAGCTGTGCAAGAAAACAAAAATGCAAAAAGAAAAAGAAACAAATAAGTTACTCTATGGATAAAAAGAAAACCAACAAGTAAATATCAAACTAGCTATAGAAACAAAAAATTCAAACATTAATCCTCGACAACGGGGCCAAAAACTTATTCATGAATCGCAAGTACACGGTTATCGAAGTGAATAATAAATCATTGAGAACCGAGTCGTGTCCACAGGGATTATGAAAAAAATTAAATCTATGCTAGCTAACAGTGTTTGAAATTAGGTTGGATGAAATTTTGGAAAAGTAAAATTAATGTAAATAAATTTTTTCTTTTTTTCTTTTTTTAAACAAAATGACTTAAATAAATTTATAAACAATTACCCAACTTAATGCAATCAAAATAACTGTGAATATGACAAATTTGTACAGTAACTAATTAAGAAAAGAATGCAACAATTGACTAATTAAAAGTATTAAATTTAATGGGGAATGACTTTCCCTTAGGGAATGATATTTTTGTCAACCTTAATATTGAATTAGTTATCCTCCGCAACTGAAATATCCTAACCTTGTATGTGAATTTTAAGAGTAATTAATCCCTTTTTTCAAAGATGAATTAATTTATCTACTCTAGATGTCACTTAGTAATCCCTTACTTAAGTTTTTCCTAGAGTTTCTTAAGTTTCAAAACTTCAAAAGTCTATGGAAAGGTCTTCCTAAATATTGTCAGGCACAGGTAATGACTTGTATAAACCCGCATTTGATGCATAACCTTTATAAATTCGGCAAATTTGGCACCTATAAACAACAGAAACAACATCTCTCCTCAATTTAGGCCAAAAATACCTTTTATGTACCTCCTC
Source organism: Erythroxylum shatona (assembly GCA_027568895.1). Taxonomy (NCBI): domain Eukaryota; kingdom Viridiplantae; phylum Streptophyta; class Magnoliopsida; order Malpighiales; family Erythroxylaceae; genus Erythroxylum; species Erythroxylum shatona. The sequence goes on from JAOSBK010000002.1 coordinate 34,553,693, forward strand.
AAATGTCTTGTCTCTACCTAAGTGTCCAGCTAACCCTCCTCCGTGTAAGTCTCTAATTACCTTCTCCCTCATTGATGTCTACAGGAGGCATAGTTGCTTGCTTCTCATAAGGAACCCATCATGAATGTAGTAATCTTTATACGACTTCCCTCCTTGATAAGTTTGACAAATTTCTTTGAAATCTTCATCGTTAACATATAAATCTTTCAAGTATTCGAAACCTTCAATCTCAACTATTAGTGTTTTGATTATGGCTACTTGTTGACTCAACATGTCTGCCACTACATTGTTTCTCTCAGCTTTATAGACAAGTTTACAGGGGAACTTATCAATATAAACTAACCATCTAGCATGCATCTTGGTCCTCAACTGCTTCTAACTTCCCAAATACTTCGATGCTTGGTGATCGGTATAAAGAATAAACTCCTTTCCAATTAAGTAGTGCTCCCATGTCTTCAAAGCCCTCACAATGGTATAGAACTCCTTATCAAAGGTAGCCCATTTTTGCCTTGCCTCACTTAGTTTCTCACTAAAGTATGCCACTGACCTTTTCTCTTGGGGATAATGCTACCCGGATACCTATCCCACCCGCATCACACTTCACTTCAAATAAATTTTCAAAGTCTGGTAAGGCTAGGACTGGTGTTGTACACAATTTCTCCTTTATAAGGGAGAAGCATTGTTCTTGCTTTTCTTCTCATCTAAACTTTCTTTTCTTCAGACAATCCGTAATAGGAGCTATAATGCTGCTGAAATTCTTAATAATCCTCCTATAGAACGTCGCCAAACCATGAAAACTCCTCACATCTCTAATGGTTCTTAGCTTAGGCCAATTTCTAATGGCCTTTACCTTATCTTCATCCACTCAGATGCCATATTTTCCCACAACATATCCAAGGAATAGCAAATTCTCCAACATAAATAGGCATTTCTTTAAGGTGGCATATAATTGATTTTCTCTTAAGACCTCAAATACATGCCTTAAATGTCCCACATGTTCTTCAATAGATCTACTGTAGATATGAATATCATCAAAATAAACAACCACAAACCTATCGATGAAAGGTCGCAACACCTAGTTCATAAGACACATAAAAGTGCTCGGTGCATTGGATAATCCAAAAGGCAGGACCGACCATTCATATAAGCCATCCTTTGTCTTGAAGTCTGTCTTCCACTCATCTCCAGGCCTTATTCTTATTTGATGATATCCACTCCGAAGATCTCTGTCTTCCACTCATCTCCAGGCCTTATTCTTATTTGATGATATCCACTCCGAAGATCAATTTTAAAGAAAATAATGGCTCCACTCAGCTGATCCAGTATATTATCAAGTCTTGGAAAGGGAAATTTATAGCCAATAGTGATTTTGTTGATCACTCTACTGTCAACGCACATCCTCCAACTCCTATCCTTCTTCGGTGTAAGTAATGTTGATACTGCATATAGAAAACTACATATAGACTTACACTCTCCTGAATATATAGCCTTTACTTATCAACTCCTCCACTTTCTCCCATAAAATCTCATTCTCTTTTGGGCTCATCCTGTAATGAGGTAGATTAGGCAAGCTAGCTCTTGGAACCAAGTCAATATGCTGCTGGATATCGTGCATCAGTGGTAATCCCTCTAGTAAGTCCTCTAGAGTCACATCTGCAAACTCCTCTAATATTGATTGCACTTCTTGAGGTACCACAGGCTCGGGCTTGCTTTCTACTAACTCTTCCCCTTTAACCATTAACAAATGCACCTCTTTTGTTTCCTTCATCTCACTAATAAATTTGCCTCGATTATTCTCTACCTGTAACAAACGCTTCTGGATCTTTCCTTGAGACTTCACGCCATTGATAGGTACTAAAGTATACTTTACGCCATCTTTTACAAAATGATACGTATTTTTCCTTTCCAAATGCATTGCATCTACGTCAAACTGCCATGGTCTTCCTAATAGGGTCTGACATGCATCCATCTTTACTACGTCACAGTAGTGCTCATCTTGATATTTTCCAATAGAGAAAGTCACTTTACACCATTCTTTAACTAGAATCTGTCCATCATCCTTGATCCACCTAATGCTATAAGGATCTGGATGTGGCTCGATAGTTGACTTTAATGTCTTCACAGTAGCTGCAATTATAATATTTTCCTGACTCCTTCCATCAATGATCAACTCACACAAATTCCTTATCATTAAACACCTCATACGATAGAGTTTATGTCTTTGCAAATCACCATACTCCTTGCGGGATATCATCAATCTTCTGACAACACACACATATGTCTCGTCATCCTCTTCTCCCTGCTATTCCCAACCATCTCCTTCGGGCCCACACATTTCCTCGTCATCTTTTTCTTCTTGTTGTTCCACCATATTTACTGCTCTCCTTTTTAGACACTCATTAGATTTGTGTCTTGGATTGCTGCACCTGTAACACTTTGATGGAGCTGGTTTGGTATATGGATTGACAGGTTTGGAAGTTATTGAAGCTACTTTGTTTGAGCTTCGCCATTAGTTCTTCCCTTGCTAACACTTCTCCTTGTAGGGGTTGTAGTAACCACCTCCTTTCCTTTATCGCCTACACTCTTCTCACCTGTATAGCAGTTAAACTCCCGTTGCTTCTCATTCAGTGTAGATTTAGCTTTCATAGCTAAATTTCTGGCATTTTGCATTGTAAGGACTATCTAGATTCCTATCTTCTCCCTTATATTCAATCTCCATCCTTTTAAGTAGCGTGAGAATTGATGAGGTTGAGATTCAGACAATTGGTTGCGGGCTGCCAATCTCAAAAACTCTATTGTATACTTATAGACAATACGAACGCCTTGATGATACTGATGCTTTATGTCAAAAATATACTACTCATAATCTAGCGGTAAGAATCTCCCTCCAAGCAAAGGCTTCATCCTCCTCCACAAAGAAACTAGATTATGGCCTTCTCTCCTATTTGACTCTCGCAACTGCTCCCACCATACGAAAGCTCCCCCTTTTAGACGATAGGCTACCAACTTCACTTTCTTATCCTCTGGAATCTTTGTATAATTGAAGAATCTCTCTACCTTTTCTAACTAATCAAGAAAGCCTTCAATATCTAGATCATCGCTAAAAGATAGGATATCTGCCTTAAGTTTATATTCTTAGTCTCCTCTTTGTCTTGGTTTGATGACTTCTTCCTCCTCACTAGAACTACTTTCATGATTCTATGACACGAGATTTTGAATCTAAGGATGCCTCGTAGGGTTACCTTCCCTAACAACTAGTTCCTAAATTCTTCTTGTGTTATCTCCTCGCAACAACATTTGCAACTCGTCCTAAATCAACGTCAGCTTTCATTCCATATTGCAAATTGACTCCCAAACTTTGGGTAACCCACGAACGTTGTTGCTGATGTTGGCCATTGTCAGACAAACAAATCTTGGGTTTTTAAGGCTCTGATACCCCTGACACAACGTGGAACCATAGTATTCTAATCCAATAGTACATAAAATGCAAATCTAATTCAAGATCTACAAAGAACTCAAAAGATAGATGAAAACCTTAAGATAAATAGAGTAATTTGATTGAAACTAGGCAAAAGATTCTTCTGCAATACAATAAAGAAGTATCTATATGAGTTATAATGACCCAGAACTTAATAACAAGGATAAAAATGTCCTTGTAGTCCTAATAAATGTAAACACATTAAATAAATAAATAAATAGACTTCCTAATCTAAAGCTCTGTGTCAAAAAAGCAAATTGACATCATTTAGATGGGCATTGCTTTATTAATCAAAAAGAAAAAAAAATTGAAAGTTGATGTTAATGAATATTATTATAGTACTTATTGTGATTGTTTTGAAAATAATTATGAACTATGTATTAGGTATACTAGTGATAACTATTGAAATAATGGTAATTAAAGTGAAAAACAATAATATGAAATTGAATATTACTTTATTGGTTAAATATAAAATTGACTTAAGATTGATGCTGACAAATATTGTTATGGTAGTTGTTGTTATTTCTTTGAAAACAATTGTGAATTGTTTTTCATTTTTAATATTCCTAGTTAGGGTTTCTTCTTTAATTATTTCTTCTTTAAGTATTCATTCTTAAGCCTCTCTTTTTTTACTATTCTTAGTTGTGTCTTCTTGTTTGTACGATGTCATCAAAATTGTTTCAATCATCTTATCATTTATTTTTCTTTATATTGTATTAGTTATATACATACATATAAAAATAAATAAAGGAAACAATAAAGTAAAATAAGTTAAGAAAAATGTATAAATTAGTGTTTCTTTAGGAACATTATAAGTATGCCTTTTAAAGATGGTTTAACATCTAATGAAGAGAAGGAAAATGTGATCTTTCTTTCTTAGGCAATTAAATAATAATTTAAGAAGATCAAGGCAACGTATAATGATGTGAGAGAGTCTAAAATTCATAAAAAATAAGTTAGGGAAAAAGTTCTAAAGGACAGGGTTCAAATAGAGAAAAGGGAGAAAAAGTTTCAAAAGAAGAGGAGCGAGTGTCATAAGATATAAAAACAAGCAAGTGACCTTATATACAAAGGGAATAAATATATTAAGAGTACTTGCAATGCTAATGAATTTAATTTTGATTGTTTGCTTGTTGTTATGTCTAGTGTCTATTGTTTTTAATTGCCTTCATGTCTTGACTTTGGTTACAAATTCTTGTGTTTTCATCCAAATGTGAGATAAATTGAGTGAAAATTGTGAAAATATTGTATGAAAGTTAATTGGATTTTTTTTGTAAATTTTGCATAAAAAAAGAAAAAAAGAAAAAAGTGGTGACTTAACTTGGTGTTGGTCATGGTGGTGACTTAACTTCTCACTATTGTGACAAGCACCAAAGTGCTAGTTATATTGTGTGTTTATCTTTTCCATTTAATAGTTAAAGATGCATGGTCATGAAATAAACTCAATCGGAACTAGAAATGCATAATATGAGTCAATAGTATACCTGCATGCTTAGGTTGATTGACTTGGATTTTGATTAAAAAGACATTAGCTTGTTGTGATAGATGAATAACACCTTCTCTGGTAAGAATTTGTGCCTTTTTAAAATATTAAACACCAAATTCAAGTATTCTTTGTTGAGAGTGTTCTTTCATAATTACAAAACTTTAGAACTTGCTTGCAAATAATAGTTAAGATTGTATAATTTTACACAAACATTGAGATGATGAAGGCTATTAGGATTTACCCTTTTTGTGTAAAAAGCCACCATAATGTTTTAGTGAACCACCTTTTAGCTTAACATGAAACCTTTTCTTTTTTTTTTTTAATCCAAAATATGATCCTTGACCTTAATTATTTATCCTCATTGTTGTTCCTATCATAAGCCGCTAAGTTGAGCATTTGAATGAGTATGATTTTGTTTAGGAAATAATTGCTTAAATAAGTGTAGGGGAATCATAGGATATAGTTGACTATTGAGTTTGGAAAGGGTATGATTGTAACAACATTTATCTCTCTTCTACATTTTTTGACTTTTAAACTTGATCTTATTCTAAATAAATAAAAATAAAAAGGTGAAAAAGGGGGAAAGAAAAAAGAAAAGAAAAGGAAAGAAGAGAAGATAACTGAAAAATGAAAAGAAAGAGGAGAGACATAAAAAGGGGAGTGCTAATCTTGTTAACTTGAAAGGAAACAGTTGAGTGTTTTATGCTTCATTGTTTATATTACTTTAAATGCTCAATTTGTTTTGTGATTTTAAACTGTGATTTTCCTTTTTCTTACCTTAGCCTAACTCCATTACAATCAAAATAAAGACCTTCAGATTGATGTTTGTGTTGGATATGAGTGGTGGAGAATGGATTAATAAGCAAGTCTATGGTTAATAAGCAAGTCTATGGTTGATACCTTACATGAAATGAATAATGAGTGAATATATCCTACTGTTGCATGCTTCACAGGGTGGAGAGTGGAGTGAGTATCTATCACACTTGTTGATAGTTCTTTGGATTGAAGTACTTGTTGATTTTGACTAAGTAGCAAAGAATAGTCTGTTCACGTAGTATTATGAGTTTCAAGTTCTCTAATTATGTTTATTGAAATGATTGTTGACATCTTTCACCATTATTTAAGAAAATAGTTGTTTTCATTATTTTATTGTATAGTCTAGTGTTCTTTAAGTTGCTTGAGTACAAGCATAGTTTAAGTATGGGGAAATTGTTGTGCCTAATTCTATTGGATGTTGCTTATATTCATATTTTGATTTGGTTATAAATTCTTGTGCTTTTAATAAAATTTGAGATGAATTGAGTAAAAATGATGTGAATATTGCGTAAACGTTAATTGGATTGTCTTGTGAATGTTGCATAGAAATTAGAAAAATTATACATGAAAGAATGAATTTGGACATGAACTATGCATATAACATAAATTAATTAAAAACAATCATGTAAATTGAGCATGACTATGTAATTCACGGGTGTGACAATAGGAGGCACACTTATAACTCCAATGTCATGGGTGTGACAATGGTAGTCACATCTATGACAACTTATTCTGCATTCATTTTTAAATCTGACATGTGTAGCTTTTGATGGCGTAATAACCTTAAACCTAGATTGTGTCATAAACAGGAAAGGGAAAGTCAACTAGAGGAGAGTGGACATTTTTTCTGGGATACAAACAAATAGAGAGAAAGGAGACAGAGAAAAGAGGGAAAATAGAGAAGAGTTAAGTGAAGAAGAAGAACAACAGAGAGGTAAAAGCAATGTGAGCATTTAATCATTTAGGTGAGGATCAACCAAAAGCAGAAGGCGAGAGCCAATGCAGAAAGCTTAAGAGTGGCAGGAGACCATCATAACCCCCTCATCTGAACACTTTGTTTACTCATTTTGTTCTTTACTTGTATTATTTCTCTATTGCTTTACTAGGTTCATTACTCTGCTATCTTTTGATAGTTCATTTTGGTTATTCACTCAATTTATTGCTTTAATACTTCTCTTATGCTGACAAAGATGGGATTGAAGTATATGAAGATGTTGAATCTGGTTTATTCCATGATGGGCTGATTCTTTTTCTTGAGAATTAATGTAGCCAGTTTAGTTGATTATACATAATGAAGGGATTGTTTTATTGTCTTATTAAGTATTATAGTTTCTGAGTTTATTGGATGTAACGATCAAGAGAAGAAGTTTAATAAAGAACAAGAAACTATAGACACTTAAATTATAAATTACAAATATATTAACTTAAGTGGGCAAGTATTAGTTGGGTTTAATAATTAATTCAGATGATAAACTTGTCAAATACAAAAGTTAGATTAGTTTGTTGTTTGAATTGATTATAAAATTTAGCTAGTAATTTTAGTAAGACAATTATCTAATGATTTCCTTTTAGTCATGCATTGGAGATTAAATTAGTGAAACTAATTCTCAAGAGTTTCCACATCGATTAATCAATTCATTTTTTCAGTTAAATCAATTCATTTTTTAGTTTAATTGCATAATTTTTTTTAAAACCTTTACTCGACAACTTGGGACAGAATGTTTAGGATTGCATTTGTTTTTATTTTCATTTAAGATTAATTTGAATAGACCAATTTAACCTATGTGGGAGATGACCTTGGGTAATCAACTACAACTACATCATATACTTGTGAGTAAGATAGCTAGGTATTTTTAGAACTTATTTTAGCATAACAATGATGTCATTACCTAAGTTGTGTGCCAAACTTAAGATGGAAGTGTGACAACTGATGAGATAATGATCATCCCCTTCTATAGCTTTGATTTCTTATTCTTATTATTTCTTTAGGATTGTTGTATTTTTCTTTCATTATGTAATATGTATTTTTCTTAATAGACATCTTTCATATCTAACAAGACAATTTGCTTATGTAAAATCCAAACACAAGGCCCAGCAGTATGTATTCTGGGTGAACATTATGGTTCTTCTTATTATTGGGTAAGGTTTGACGTTCCTTTTGTAACAATCCATGTTTTATGTTTCATTTTGAAGAAACTCAAATGTCTCCTTTGTTAATACATAATGTAGTTTGAATCTAAGAGTGGTGATGTTTTTTAAAGGAGGGAATGGAAATAAGCATTGTAGTTGGCTCCACTACCTAAGTTGTGTGCCAACCTCAAAATGGAAGGTGACAACTGATGAGATAATGATCATTCATTTCTATAGTTTCAATTTCTTAATCCTATAATTTTTCTAGGATTGTTGTTATTTTTCTTCCATACATAAACTAGGATTCTCTGTGGAAATCTTCTATCTCTATCAAGACAGTCTGCTAATGCTCATGTAGAATCCAAACACAAGGCCTACCTGTTTGTGTCCTGGGTGATTTTTGTGGTTCTTCTTATTACTAAGTAAGGTTTGATGTTCCCTTTGTGACAACCCATGTTTTATGTTTCCTTTTGAAGAAAGTCAATGTCTCCTTTGTTAATGCATAATGTGGTTTGACTCTAGGATTGGTGATGCTATTCAAAAGAGAGAATAGAAATAAGCACTACAGCTAGTGTTACTATCTAAGTTGTGTGCCAACCTCGAGATGGAAGTGTGGCAATTGATGAGATAATGATCATCCATTTTTATAATTTTGATTTCTTAATCCTATTCTTTTTCTAAGATTGTTGTAATTTTTTTTCCATAATGTAATATGCACAATATATCAACATAAACTAGGATTTTCGGTGGACATCTTCCATCCTTAACAAGGCATACAGTCGCTTTTCAATTAATCCAATTGATGTATGTCATATAGCTCTATTAATTTTTCACATAATAAAAAAAGTCACACTGCTAAAATACAATTTTCCATTTTCTATTAATAAACGAATGTAAAAATGAAATTGTTGCCCGCTTCTATTTTATTTTCAATGATAATTTAATTCTAAATTACGTATTTTAAGCAAATCATTTATAAATCAATGATTTAATACCCAAAATTTCTAGTTAGAAATGCTTGTAAAATTACAAATATGTTAATATATATTGTAATAAAATAATTAATATAAGTGTATAATTAAAAAATTAAAAACAAGATAATAAAATCAAACATACTTTTCATTTTTTATATTAGAAATCTCAACCAAACATATTTTTATTTTTAATTAAAAATAAAAAATTAAAACTAAAACTAAAATTAAAAACTTAAAGAAAAAAAAAAAGTGAATCAAGCAACTATGCAATCTATCATGATCAACGAGCAGGGTGACCAGAGTTGGCACAAAAAAGTGTTAACGGAAAGGAAAAGGAAAATAGATAGACAAGTACATTAGGTTTTTTTTTCCCTAAATTTATTAAATTATTAAATCATTAAGTGGAAAAATCTAACACATTACAATTATTTTCGTAAGAAATTGAAAATTTGAATCTTTTAGCTTCAATTTTTTTAAGATCAAACTAGTATTGAAAAATTAAAATTAAGTAATCTTTGACCCTTTCCAAAAAAAAAAAAAAGTAATCTTTGACTCTCTTTTTTTAACATTAACCCTTACATTTCTCTGTTGAAAACATGTTCACTTTAAAAGCTTGGCAATTGCCTCCTCGTCCGCTTTCAAATATTTTCGCACCTTTTAGCACATGTCAACTTTAATTTGAAAAAAAGTACCAAAATGCAAAATCCAGTTCTCAAAGTGAGGGAGGCTATCTTTCATCTCTGATCTTCGAATCCCATCTTCCTTATCCTCCCAACATTCTCGGATACAGCTCCTGCGTTTCAAGTTAAGTCCAAATCAATTACAATTTTAATTAAATTAACAAGAAAATCAAACCACATTTCATATTCTGGGTCCTTCCCAGGAACCCAGTTCACATTTGCACAATAATTGAAATGTTATGTTGAATTCTCAACATAAAGAAACACGTCGTAGTATAAAGAAGAGGACTTTCTCTTGTCCATTTCTCTGGTCCATCAAATAGATCAATAAGGGTATCAAAGGTAAAAGAAGGATGTTCAATGAACTACTGAAAAAGTTCTGATCTTTGAATCAAAAACAGAAAATATCAACAAAAAAAAAAAGAGCAATCAAGACCCTTTACATACATTGAGAAACAAGATGACAAAGGAAGGTTAGTACCTTGCGACTTGCAAACAGGAGGATCTTCAAAGAGAGAAAGGGATAGCTCCTTATGAGCAAGGCCAATATCAAACAAGATCAAACCCGATGAAGGGTCACAAACAATTATCCCTTTAACAGGCAGCCAAAGGAAAAGTTCTTCCTGGGTAAGACCCTCCAATCCAACAAGTCCGCCATAGCTAAGATTAGCTCTAACCACGGTGTCAAAGTACACTCTGGTGCCAAACTTGGCCATGCAAGGACCTTCCAAATGAACCTCTAAGTGACCACTCTGGTCATCAAGACTGTACGAATTTACATTACTCGGAAAGATACCAGGTGGCAGGCCTCGGCTTTTGAGGAGGCTTTGTATGGAGGAGGAGGCGGTGCTGACGGTGGCAGAGGAAAGGCGGATAAGAAGAAGAAGGAAAGGAAAGAGAACGAGGAAAGATTTTGGGTTGAGAAACATTGTCGATGAAAATAGGCAGGGACAGAAAAAGCGTGGGAGAGTTCCCGTGGCAACTGAAAGTGAGGGATCTAAATTATTATTATTCGTACAATAAAAAGAAGTTTTCTGAATCTGATGTCCCAGCAAACGGCCGGGGCCAGCTGGACAGAAGAAAGAAGTACTGATGGAGAAAGCTTGGGAGAGCCCGTAGAAGGACTATTTCTTTTTTTTTTTTTGAGAAATTAAAATATATTAAAGAACAAAAGGTTAACAACAAAGGAGTCTGCCAAAGGACCCTTAAAACACTGAACCACTAGTTAATACTATCTACTACCGCATATAAAAGCAAGCAACAAAACAAGGACGCATTGAATCACGATTATATCATTGATCAATTAGGGTATAACCGATTTCCTCTTTCTCAAAACTTTCAAAAATTTCTCGATTAAAAATGGGGGAGATCTGGTGAAGGTTTCGACTTGGCTTTCCCTCTCTTCTTCTCTTTTTTTGTCCACACTCAATGGAGCTTATCTCAAGTAAGTCTTGTTGTTAACAGCTCTTCGATTCTTATCATTTTAGGGCAAACTAACCTTATTCCCGCAACTCTCCGGGCATGGCTAACCAAAGGAGTGAGTGATGTGCTCTGAGGGATCTCTCTTAAGCAGGTATCTCCAACTGTTTTGCTATTTTCTGCTATTTGATTTCATTGTATCTCGGCATCTGATAAAGGGATAACTATATCGAGAGCTGAGAAAGGAGTACTATTCTGCTTTCAACAGGTGAGTCACAAACTCCTCTTCCTTGTTTTTGTTCATAGAGGCATGATTTGTCACTTATTTGCTTGAATGATGAATGCTAGAACAGTAAATAGAAAGAACTCTAGTATAGCATTACTGAGAAATTTGGAGCGGGGGCTACATTTTTCATGTGAGAGCTATTCCTCTGCTACAGTGAGAATTGAGCTGATTTGTGATAAGTTGTTTTCTTATGCTAGCTACGATAAGCTCTATAATAGAGGGTAGGGAAGTAAATTTTTGTTCAAATCTTCTTTTGTTTCTCTTTTTCCAAATTTCTTGAGTGCTTTTGGCTACTGAGATTAGAATCACTGGTCTGTCAAATTTTGACACAAATAGATGGGGTAGCTCCAGTAGTATTCCATAGAGATTGTTCAAAATTGGAACATTAGTATTTAGTCTTAAGATTTTTGCCCATATTTCTTTAGAGTAATCACACTCAAAGAAAAGATAGTCTCTAGTATGTTCCTTTAGATTACATAGAATGCACATCTTTGACGAGGGTAAGAATTGTAGCCTATCCATTGTGCTGAGTCTGCTCAACATTGCTAGCCAAAGCATAAAACTGGTTTTAGGTCTAAGAATCTTGTTTCAAACCATAGAGTACCATCCCACTCTATTAAAAATTCCCTCCCTTAATTTCTTAGCTTCCTTTAATGTTATTTCTGAAACTGGGATCCCTTTTTATAAGTAAATATCATTTTCTCCAAGGCTTCTAAGCAGTGGAATGGACAGAAGTCTAGTTTCATCAATTGATAGTGACCAGCTTCCATTTATATTAATTTCTTTGAGCTTAGTATTCGTAGAAAACCTTATCAATAGGGTTCTTGCTATTTGATTTTGAAATAATGCACCTTGCCTAGTGCAATTATACCACAAGGAAAATCTTTCTCCATTCCCTATTTGACGAGAGATATTTTATTGTACTTTATCCTTTATTTTCAGAATTTGGTTAAAGAATCAAGTGTAACTTTCTTTGGGTTTTAGAGCTTAAAAACTCCTATCTTTCAATATGTAAATGTGGATCCTTTTGATCCACAGGAACTACTTATCACTATGGATTCTCTAGATTCTCTTAGTCCTAAGTAATATGTTCTTTTTAGTTATTGACTCTAATCCCAATCCCCCCTCTTCTTTAGGTTGACAAATACTCTTCCAACTGACTTTTATTTTCCCTTTCTCCCCATTCCTATTCCCCTATAGAAAACATTTCATCATTCTTGCAATTGTTTTAGTAAGCCCCTTGGAAAGAAATAGATAGGAACACTAGTAAGTTTGCATTGACGATATAACTGGCTTTAAGAACTAAAGTTTCCCTCTATAAGATAGGGCTCTATTTGTCCAAGAAACTAATCTTTTATGAACTTTTTCAATTAGAGGAATACATTCACAAACCTTAGTCTCCTAGATAAAATAGGAATTCCCAAATAAAGGAGGTTCCTTCAATTCCATTCCCATAGCTAGTGTTGTAACACCCAAATACCCCCTGGGAGGATATGTGGATGCCACCCAAGACAGTACAATCAAATCAGACTAGTTCACA
>JAOSBK010000002.1:34594406-34609350 GCA_027568895.1 Erythroxylum shatona
ATAGGCTAGGGAAATTGAAACCCTAGCTTGTTTTCTCTTCTTTCTCTCCTTCTCTTCTTCTCTTTGTATTTCTCTCTCTTTTTCATGACATTCTCTCTCTTTTCTCTTAAATTTTCGTTCTTCTCTTCTGCTTATCCTTCCATTCAAGTTTTTCTTCTTCATTTATAAGCAAGACAATACTTCTTCTTCCACTTATGCCCTTAATGCTTAAGAAATGTCCCATTTGCCCTTCCACTTATGCCTTATGACTTTTATAGTTAAGTGTCTTGCCAAAAGCACCCTTGAATATTCTGACATAACTCTTTCTTCTAGAAAAGTGTTCCCCTTGTCTTAAGTTTCCAATGACACCACAATCAATCCATTTGGTCCAGTACTTCGAAAGATACATTTCAAACATTTTTGGACTGCTCTTGTCCAAATCAGTATATTATGCACAACTTCTATATGAAATTTATACATCTTAGAAACTGAATTAGGTTCCAATTTCTTCATATCATTTGTACCTCCATGTCTCTAGTTCATCACAAATTAGGAATCATCTCATTTTAAGCTCTATCAGTCCAAAAATTATCAAAATACTGAAGTATGTTCAGTGGAATAACACCAGTTCATAGTATTTAAAAACACACACACTGCACCATTCCCACGTTTTTCACTTAATCTCTCACACTTCATATCAGATGGCTACGATTTTTGGTGGAGATGTAGATAAATGTCTTACAAATCCAATGGTTTAAGAATCAAGTCATTTGAGTTTCTAGAGAAGAAGTTATGGCCAAAAGAATCCAATGTAGTTTTATCATCAATCATAGTGAACCTATCGTGGGCCAATTAGTATAACATTCTCTAAAGATATCAGACTTAGGTATTCTTTAGATGGCTGGAAAGAAGACTTGAAGATCTACATCTTTCATGAAGACCTTGAAGAGAAATTATGACATCTAAAGGGTCATAATTGGACCAGACTATACATGATGAACAGTAACATAGAAGAAGTTTGTGAACAATAACATAAAAGAAGTTCATGGACGTGAATAGTAACATAGAAGAAGTTTGTGAAGAGTAACATAAAAAAGTTCATGAACAGTAACATAGAAGAAGTTCATAAACAGTAACATAGAAGAAGTTCATAAACAGTAACATAGAAGAAATTAATGAGCAGTAACATAGAAGAAGAAGTTTGTGAACCATATCATAGAAGAAGTTTGTGAACAGTAACATAGAAGAAGTTCATGAATAACAACATAAAAGAAGTTTGTGAACAATAACATAGATGAAGTTCATGAATAGTAACATAGAAGAAGTTCGTGAGTAGTAACATAGAAGAAGTTGATGAACAGTAACATAGAAGAAGTTCGTGAATAGAAGAAGTTCGTAAACAGTAACATAGAAGAAGTTCATGATCAGTAACATAGAAGAAGTTCATGAACAGTAACATAGAAGAAGTTCGTGAACAGTAAGATAAAAGAAGTTTGGGAACAGTAACATAGAAGAAGTTCGTGAACCGTAACATAGAAGAAGTTTGGGAACAGTAACATAGAAGAAGTTCGTGAATAGTAACATAGAAGAAGTTCATGAACAGTAACATAGAAGAAGTTTGTGAGCAGTAACATAGAAGAAGTTCGTGAGCAGTAACATAGAAGAAGTTTGTGAACAGTAACATAGAAGAAGTTTGTGAACAGTAACATAGAAGAAATTTGTGAACAGTAACATAGAAGAAATTCGTGAACAGTAACATAGAAGAAGTTCATGAATAGTAACATAGAAGATGTTTATGAACAGTAACATAGAAGAAGTTCGTGAATAGTAAGATAGAAGAAGTTCATGAACAGTAACATAGAAGAAGTTCATGAACAGTAACATAGAAGAAGTTCATGAACAGTAACATAGAAGAAGCGAAACTCAGCAGGAACAAAACTAAAAAGAAGCGAAACTCAGAAGAAACAAATTCATTTTTCAACATCTTCCTGTACAAGGACCATAACTTTCAGCTTAGAAGTCCAAAAGTTCCATACTATATATTGTTGGAAAGCTGAAAGAAAGATCTACAACTTTTCAGAAGACAACTTTCTCTAATATACCCTAGATAGATCCCAAATTTTCCTTAAATTCCAAAGATGAATTTTACATTCATCCATCAATGAACTACACTCAGTTCTCTACGTCATGACAAATTTTGAGGTTCTTAAAGATAGAATTTAAATTCAATGTCTTCATAAGAAATGTAGCCATATGTTTCTAGTTTAATCCAAATTAATAATAATCTATTTTGGATAACTAGAGAAAAAGTTATGTCTAAAAGACTGAAGCATACTCCATAAATATTTTCCAGATCAACCATCCATTTTGTTTCATAAACTTTCCTTAACACAAATCATACTAAGATCACCTTTTCTACTTCACTTACTCCTCATTCTCATTCTCAATTTCATTTCAAATCAATATCATCTATAAAAAAATTTATAATCCATGAATACCAATAACAGAACATACACCTGTGTACCTATTCCTCATGAACTTACTACACAAATGCAACTTCATTTTTTGCTTTCATTCTACTTCTAACTTTCACCTTAATTCTTGTCACTTTAAAATCTTTTATCCACTAGAAACACCAAAGCAAAAATATGAATCTATCCACATTTCTCATTTACTACTTTACCCTTGCCTATCATTTCTTGGTTCAAGAATTTTTACCATTTGTTCTTTACTCATGACTAATCACCCTTCTAAGAAATATTCGAGGTCCAACAATTCTCCCCCTTAAAGAATTTCGTCCTCGAAATTCTTACCTGAGTGATCAAACAGATGGAGGTAACATTGTCTTATGTTTCCCTCAATCTCCTTAGTAACTTCTTCACTTGAATAATTTCTTTCAAATGATCATAATCAAAAGACTCACTCGGTCTGTCATCACTCATTTAATCATTCACTTTTATAGTTGGATACTTTTCATCAAAAAATACATACATTCTTGATAGCATTCTAATTCTTAACCTAAGCATCTATATTTTCTCATTTCATATTAAACTTCTTCTTTCGATCCTTCATTTAATACCAAAATAATGCAAAGTTTGGTGATGCTATTACATACATTTAGTTCAGAAACTATAGCAAACATAAGACTACAACATAGTCCTCAATCATGCATACTTAACTAAAATAGCTACATTAATCCTAAAAAAAAAGAGATCAGCCCATCATGAAAATAACAAGATTCATCATATTCAAATACTTTAATCCCATTTTTATTAGTATAAAAGTAGTATTTAAGCAATAAACCAAGTAAATAACTAAATGAACTATCAAAAGACAACAAACTATTAATAGGTTAATTTAATAGGGTAGTAAGTTTAGTAGACAACAGAAAAGTAAACATAGAGAAATAATGTAACAAATGAAGAACAGAGCATGCAAACAAAGATTGGATGAGGGAGTTGTTGTGGTCTCTTGCACCCTCAAGCTTTTTGCATTGGCTCTCACCTTCTGCTCCTGCTTAGTTCTTACCCAGATAATTGGATGCTTAAGCTATTTCTACCTCTCTGATGTTTTTCTTCTCCACCTCACCTGATTGGTCATTTCTTTCTCCCTTCCTTTCTCTGACTTCTTTCTCTCTATTTGTTTCTATCCTCGAATGAGTCTGTGGTGTTTGGAATGTGGAATGAGAGAATGTTGGAATATGTGTGTGAGAATGTCTATTGCCACCCTCCTCTCTTCTTTTTATTTGTAGTCTCATTTTAGGTCTAGGTTTCCAAGCCTTTAACCTATAAATGTCACGTAAAAATTAGAATAGTTTAAAGGAAAAACATGTCATGGGGTTGACTATGTTTGTTACCCCCGTGAGGGCACTTGTCACGATGGTGACAAGTTAAGTTACCACTTTTTTCTTTTTCTCTTTTTCATGCAAATTTTACAAAATAATCTAGTTAACATTCATGCAATATTCAAACTATTTCCACTCAATTTATTTCACATTTGGATCAAAACGTAAGGATTTGTTAGCAAAATCAAGATATGAAGGCAATTAAAAGTAATAGAAACTAGACAGGGCAATGACTTGCATGATAGTAACCATCCACCAAAAAATTAGTATGGGCAAATTTACACATCATGGTCATTGGTAAGATGGAGTCCATAGAAGGGATCTAAGACCTACTTAGAGTGGGAAAAGAAGATGGAGTTGATATTTTACTATCACTATTAAAACAAAGAGAAAAAGATAAAGCTCATTGTTGTTAAGTTTACTGACAATGATATTATTTGATGGGATCAGCTTGAGATAAATAGCTGAAAGAACCATAAGAAGTCTATTGATAACTAGAAGGATGTGAAGATGATCATGAGGAGGCATTTTATCCCTAATCACTAAGCCGGGGTTTTGTTCCATAAATCAAAACCCCTTACTCAACGATCTAAGAGTGTTGAAGAGTACCACAAGGAGATAAAGATTTCCAAGATTTGAGCTAACATAGAAGAGGATGGGGAAGCCACCGTGGCTAGGTTTCTAAATAGCTTAAACCATTAGATTGATAATATGGTAGAATTTTTAACATCATATGGGGCTAAAAGACATGATTTTTATGGCTATTAGTAAGCTCAGATGATTTGTTCTTATATGCATCAATGCTATCAAAATGTTTGCTACTGAAAATTTGTCATTCACTAACTAGGCAGGTGCACCTATCTTTGGTGAGAAATATAATAATAAGTAGGAGCTAAATCCATGAAGAAGTGATATGGTTAAAATTCTTGACACTATTAACGAGTCTCAGAATAATATATAGAAAGGTGATTCTTGTAGGGTTTTAATAGTTGAAATATAAAATAAAAATAAAGCTAAACAATAAAAGGAGAAAAATAATAAAAATATTAATCAAATAGTTATGTTCAGATTAGTAATTTATGTGAAATTTTATGTTTTAAACTGTAAGTGCATGGTCTAGCTGTAGCTAGCAGTAACAAGTACGGGTCAATCCTATGAGGACTACAAATACCATTAATAACCTCTTTTATATCATCTAACTGAAGAATAAGACGATGATTTAATTATAATTATAATTAAAATTAACTAAAATTTATAACAATAATTAATGAGAACATAGATAACACTAAGATTAATCAATATCAAATAACTAGTACCTTGGTAATAAACCCCTCTAAGATTTTTTTAAGAATTAATCTTTTATCATACAATTCAATTATTGATCATTAGAACATAGAAATTACTATCTTATGTTAATATCGTTCTCAATAACATTAACAACTAATCCTTAAGCAAATCATAAACCAAATCATTAAACTTAATAACATCAATCCCTTATTAACCTTAACATATCCATCCACACACTAGATCATCATATCATATAAATCAACTTAATATGTAATTAGTCACAAGTTATCCTAGAACCAACCGTCATAATTTAATATGAATAGCAATCACATTGATAATCTATCAGAAAAGAAAAGAATAAACTTTCACACCTTTACAAATGATTCACCAAATGCATTCAAAGTGTTTAGGGTGGAAAATATAAAACCTCTTACTCATTACATAGGAGGATTTTTAACTATAAGCTTGCAACAAAATCATATATCTATCACTAATATGTGAACAAGAATCAAAAATTAAAAGGTCTTTTAATAAGGTGAAATGAGACTTAGGTAAAGTATGGTAGGGATAATAAAAAGGTAATAAAATTGAAGAAAAATCATATAACAAGAGTGCATAAAACTTTATTCTTAATAACATAGTTCATTCAAACAATAATTTCATATAATAATAATTCTTCTCACTCTCCAACAAATATTATAACTTTTATTATTTTATATGCTCACAATAATATTTTTGAACTTTTGAACTTTGTCCAATAAAATTTAAAGAGAATATAAAATTATAACCTTCTAAAGAGATTTATGATTTTTTTTAAAGTAATGGACTACTTTAAATGATACAATCATGAGGATCATCTTATAGGTAGAATTGTTGTCTTAATAAATTTCAAGGTGTGACAAATAAAGGTCTAGACCTCTTCAAATCAACAGCTCCATTGTGATTTTATCCTTTAAATCTCCTAAACCTCAACTTTTGTATCAGTTATCTATGTTGCAAATCGAAAATTTAATAAAAAGAGGCCTACAAAGGGAACTAAAAGCAATGGGAGCCAACTTTCACAATCTTGGATCTTTATGGCAGATTATAATCGCATTCTCAAGCTAGATGAAGCATAAGGCAATAACAGAATCCTAAGTACCAGATACTAGGAGCTAAGTCATCTTACTAGCTACCTAGAGCTTACAAATTTGAGATACATTAGTTTACATTTCACTTAGTCAAACATATAAGTAGATATGCATTTCATCTAGAATAAGTTAGATATATGCCTTGTTAACTCTAAATGGGTCAATTCCTTCCCTAATAGCTCATCTTCTTTCACAAATTTTTTATTCTTTGATTACTCATCAATTATGATGGATCTAGGGGAAGTAGTCTTAAAGAGAAAATCTCCTTTCAAAAATTTTAATTCTTTACTCAAACTCCCTGAGATTTCTATGCTTGTTACTAGAAGAATAAGCATTAATATCTTAGGCTCCCATACATATTAGCTAACTGAAAAGTTGAAAGATTTTAAGAGAGAAACGATCAATGTGATAAAGAATGGAACTAATCTGATAAAGATGAATTTAAGATGTGCCTTCAATAAGCTCAATCTTTTATAGCAGAAATTGGCCAATGATTATCTAAATCCCTTATTAAAGGCCCAAGAAAGCACTAAATTAAGAGAGTAGTTAATAGTTACTGAAATCTATAACTCACACATTAAACAAAAAGCTACAATTCAGTGGATCGTTGATGGGGACAATAATTCTAGATTTTTTAATTAGGTGGTCTAAGGTAGAAGAATTACAAATAAGTTAAACCCTCTTAAAGATCCTGAAGGGAAGGAAATCAATACTAAAAAAAACTTAAGGAACTATGATCGATCTATATTTGAATATATTTATACACTTATATTTGATGTACTTTACTTGATATTTTGTAATTTTGTTATATATTTAGTAATTAATTTGCTCCATGTGTATTTATAGGTTATAATTGCCATCATAGACTAAAAAGGAGAGGAATTTACGTGAAATTGTGATATGTCATCACAATATGCATCATCACCATATTGGAAAGAGCCATTTCCTCATATGTTTTCAGAAGCTCAATCAATTTCCAAGTTATGTTGCAGCATTTGTGGGAGTAATAATTACAATCATGAATGTCAAACACCAACCTATATGTGTGAGCAATCAAGCATGTACAACTAACCTCAAGGTGTATCATATGAGAATATGTATAATTTAGACTGGAGCAAACCTTACGCATATGGATGGAATGACCGTGCTCTAATTGAATATGTACAACAGTAGCAGTAATAAGAAAGTATTACAAATAAACTAATAAAATCCCGTGTCAACCTTGTAGCTAGTTGACATGAATTCAAGCTAAGATTTTCTTTACTTGGATATAATAAGTATAATACCTTATACTATCTAAGCTCCCTAACGTCTTAGAGTGAAGAAAAGATGACACTTTATTTCATAAGTGAGGATACATTTTAAGAAGTAAGGAGGTAACTGATACTTTGAAAGATATGATGACTAAATTTATTCAAGAATCAAATATGAGGCATTAGAAAATAAAGGCTCATATACAAAATATAGTGAATTGGATTAATCAGCCAGCGAAGATAATATTTGCCAAGATGTATGGGAGTTTGCCTAGTTCTTTTAAAATAGATCCTAAGAAATTTGGACTGGTAGGTGGGCCAACTTACAACTGTATTAACTGTCAAAAATTTAGGTAACCTTTTTATTATGACTAAATCTAACCTAAAGGAGCAAATGAAAACAATATATTTGAGAAGTTGGAAGGAGTTAGTAGAACTAATTCATGAGGAAGCCAAAGATCAGGTTGAGATAAGTCAAGAGGAAGGCAAGCAAAAGGTAATTAGAAGAGGAGGAACTCTGTAAATTCCACCTCCGCCATACATACCTAAGTTACCATTTCCATAAAGCTTAAGGCAAAACCATGCAGAGACTCGATTTCCAAAATTTTTAGGAAAAGCTTAAGAAGCTACATTGGAGTTTTTCACTTTTAGAAGTGCTTGAACATTTGCCCAAGTATGCAAAATTCTTAAAGGAGCTACTTTCTCACAAGTGGAATTGGGATTCAAAGTAGACAATAGCCTTAATATCTAGTTGTAGTTCGATTACCACCAACAACATGCCATCAAAATTAAAAGATTAAGGGTGTTTCACTATTCCTTGCATTGTTAATGGTGTGGAATTTTCTAAATCTTTGGTGATCTTAGTGTAAGTATTAATCTTATGCCAATATGTACTTTTAGGATATTGAAGCTAAACAATATAAAGCCAACCTCAAAGATTCAGTTAGCAGATCAGTCGATAAGGAAACCATTTGGGGTTATGGAAGATATTATAGTAAAGGTTGATAAATTTACTATTCCTGTCGACTTTGTAATTCTTGATATTGTAGAAGATAGGTAGTGTCCACTCATTCTAGGACATCCATTCATGAACATTAGGCAAGCACTCATTGATCTTAATGATGGGATCTTAATTTTACGTATTGGTGATGAAAAGGTCAAATTCAACATGAATAGGACATTAAAAAGCAAGGCTGAGCTCAAAATTTGTATGAAAGTTAATGTCGTGGATGATTGTGTAGAGGAATAGTAGAGAGCAATTACTGAGCAGAAAAGTTAAGTAGATGATAATGAGATAACTATAAAATAAGACCATTAGTTATTTCAAATAAGTTAGATGAGCAATAAGAAAAGAAAGTGTTGAGATTATAAATAGAAGAATGAGCTATGGGGTGGCAAATATCAGGCATTTGAGGGATAAGTCTAAGCATTGTTATGCATAGAATAAAGCTTTAGGATGGATGTAAGACATTAAAGGATAGGAAATGGTCACTGAATTCGAACATGCAGGAAGTTGTTAAAAATGAGATTCTCTAGTTTTTATATGTAGGAATTATATACCCAATATGAAATAGTGAGTGGGAGATTCTAGTATAGTGTGTACCCAAGAAAGGTAGGACAATAGTGGTGAAAAATGAGAAGGGTGAGTTGATATCAACTCGAACAGTTAGCAGGTTGTAGTACCCCACTCTTGCATGACATGTACCCAACATCCTGAGTGATGTCTGAGTACATACCTCGTAAGGGTGGCATGCTAGAATAGTCAACCAGTCAAACACTCAAAACTCAGTATAAAATTTTCAAAAATATCACAAACGTACATGAAAATCAATGTTCAAATTTGGGCCCATATTTTTATTTCATAAACATCAAAAACACAATTATTATTACACTTTGATCAATCTCATTTGCAACATATTTCCAATTTCGAAAGTTATCACATACAAAAATATTCAAATATACATTGTACAAAAATTGTGGAATATACAATTTGATACAAAAATAAGAAAACAAATGCAGACACAAACTAATTCCGACATTTATCTCTTACTTGAATGCAGTGACTAGACTCCAATTTGATTAACTGGAGATCTTCTCTAAGACTAAAAAAAATATTGCAAATTTTGGGTGAGTGTTTGCAAACTCAGTGAGTGACCATTCTCAATGGCTCACTCAATCACATAACACATCAAAACATATAATCACATAATTCATATTACTGTATCAGTTCCTTATGTTAAGTTACTTATATTTCACATTCATTTAAATCTTTCATATCAATCATCAAACATGCATATTAAATGTTTATGCAATGCTCATGAGACTCACTTTCATCTATTACTTTATTGTGACTGAGTGCCTATAACTGTCCTGTATCTATTGTGGATACTGGACTCACTGATAATTGTCTCGTATTTGTTAGGGATACCAGGCTCATTTTATATAGTAAGCCTTTGGCTCTTATACGCTTTCTGAGCTTTAAGCTCTTTTTCACAATCTGAGCTTTAAGCTCTTTTTCGGTAGCTATTCTGGTCACAACTGCCTTTATGTTTTATGCATTCATGTAATGGAATGCATCACATTCACATATTTTCGATTAGTCACTTATTTCCACTTTACACATGTCATTGGACCTTAGTTCGACATTCAACATTGAAGTTGAGTATCAGTTATTTCTTCCAATTCACATTCAATGAGCATTTCTATTATTATTCATGCATTTATCAAACTCCTCAGACATTCATTGTCTGGAATCAGAACAATAACATTTCATAATCATTCAATCAATAATACATAAATGAAAAAAATCAGAAAAGTAACACCATCTAGGTCGAGTCACAGTATGCTCTAGATTAACATTAGCTTCTATGATCCGTAAACATCTGAATGCGGATGTTTATCTTGCAAATCAAAATTATGCAATACACATGATGCACACACATTAAAAATTGCATAAATTATAAGTAATCCTTTAAGAACAAATATATATATAGAATAAGTACAATGCATGCTCTATGGTAATTTTGGGTATATTATCAAATTTCACATCCTATGCACATTCTCATTTTTAGCATTATTTGCTTTCATAATATCCAATTCTCATTCACTTTTACTAAATACTCATTACTCATGTCCTTTGAATCACAACTATAATCATATGAACATATTCATTTCATTATACTCTTGCCTTTGGTACTTTAATATCAACAATTTACTTATTAATGTTATTCTAACATTATAAGATCAAACATTATCCAAACTCTCATTTCTTCTTATAACATTTCCAAAATTCTAGACTTTCAGGTCTATCTTCCATGAATATTCTAATAAGGGAAATGAAGTAATTTGGCAACATTTTCTTCTAGTAAAATTTTCCCCATTGTCTTAATTTTCTAATGACATCAAGATCATTCAATTTGGTTCAGTATTCCAAAAGTTATACTCTAAATAATTCAAACTATTGTTCTCAAATTTAAGTGAGATTCTGGAATTATAGAGACAGAATTGAAATTCTCTTTCTTCAGAAAAATTGTAGCCCTATATCTCTAGTTTAATTTGAATTAAGAATCATTCCATTTGGATAACTATATATCAATATATCACTAAAATACCAAAGCATGTTTAATGAAAATACTCCATTCATCAATTTTCCAGAATTGTTCATCATTTTTGTCCCAAATTTATCACTCAATCTCTCCCAAATGAATTAAAAAGATCATAATTTTATTTTACATCCCCCCTTTTGGAATTCCATTTAACTCTAATCATCCACAACAAAGCCAAAATCCCAGATTAAAACTCAAACATTAAAACAGGAAAATTCAAAGAGAATAAAGCTGTGCAAGAAAGTTGGCCGCGCCGAAGCCAGGAGTTGGTCGCAGCAAAAGTGTCCCAAGAGGAATCCTCATAAAATCCTACAAGTTGTCCACGATAAAACAAGGAGTTAGCCGTGACGAACTTTCACAGAAAGTGGCAAGCAGGACTCATCTTCCAATTTTCCAGATTTTACACCTAACATAACTTGTAGAAAGATCACTTTTTCTACTTCATTTACTCTTCATTCTTAACTCTATTTCAACACAATATCATTCACAAACCAATTCATGATCTATATTAGATCATTAACTCAAAATAGAACATGTGCATATACTATTCATTGTCAATTTTCTGCACTCATCCTAACACCATTATGATGATCGTTTTACCTCAAAAACATATCTATAACAATACATGAATTATTACTCATCATACATATCCAAAAACAAGACATTTACTTATATTTTTCATCACTCACGTTCATCATACACAAAACACCGTTTTATGTCATTTAACCTCTAACTATGATCATAAATGCTTCATTTAACATTATCTATGAAGATTAACAAGCTACTTACTTGATTTAGCTTCAAATCTTCAAAAATAACACTTAGCCCTAGCTCCCAAGCATCACACAATCTTCATCTTGAAGGTGGATAGGCTAGGTTTTTCTTGTGGAAATTGGAAGAAACAACAAAATGGAAGTAGCAATTGATAGATGGAAGCAAGGTGTAATGTTGATGAGGTGAGAGTGACTGAAGAAATGAAAATGAAGAAGAAGAAGAAAAGAAAGCCACAAAGAAGATGAAGAAGGCAAGAATAAAAACACTTAACTTGGTCTTTCAAAGTTAAGAAAATTGTGACTTTAGACTTGGATACTTGTCCAATTTCTAAGATCTTAGCTAGTTTCCCAACTAACTAGTTCTTATTGAACTAGTCCTATAACTCCTTCTTTTCATTCCAATTATCTCTAAAATTTTCAATATCATCTTATTTCACAAATTCTAAAGTCATCTCCAAATTTTCAAAGTCATGTTCTCAATAATTTCTTGAGTCACTTTTTTTAAAAAAATCTCCAATATCATTTATTTCTTATTTCTATTTTCATCCATCAATTTACTTTCTAAATGGCATTTTCCTAGTATAATAACAACCAAAAATTTTGAAAATTTTTCCCAAAATTCTCCAAAAATTTTAAATCAACAATTTATACACTCCATTTTGGTTTTCAATACAAATAAACCACAATTCTCAATAAAAATCACCTTTCACATATATAAATCAATTATAGCCAAAACTCGTCAGTAAATGCATGTACAATTATTGTCATGTGTAAAAATTCAATATTCACGTGTATGTGCATATCATATAATGCATGAGCATGAAATGCATTTTCTAGTCTCTCAATAATCTCTCATATATATACTGTTCTAGCCTCAAAGTGGGTAATGGAATGTTACATAGGTGGTAGGTCTGCATAGATTATAGGAAGCTCTACTAAGCAACAAAGAAAGACCATTTTCCGTTGCCTTTTGTTGATCAGATAATAAAGCAAGTTGTTAGACATGCATTTTATTTCTTTTTGGATGGGTATTCCAGCTATAATCAGGTATTTATATATCTAGATGATTAGGATAAGATAACTTTTACACACCTATATGGAACCTTTGAGTATCGATGAATGTCATTTAGACTTTGTAATGCATTGACTACATTTCAACGGTGTATGATGGCAATTTTTGCAGACTGCATTAAGGATTTTCTGGAAGTATTTATGGATGGTTTTTTTAGTATTTGGAAATTCTTTCGAGTATTGTTTGAAAAATTTATAAAAAGTTCTCTAATAGTGTGAAGAGTCATATTTAGTCTTAAACTAGTAGAAACTTTATGGTTCAGGAAGGAGTTATGTTAGGAAATAAGATATCTTGCAATGGCATTGAAGTGTATAAAGCGAAGATTGAATTCATTGATAAGCTTCCACCACCAAGCAATGTTCGAGAGTTTCGAGCATTTTTGGGGCATGCTGAATACTATTGATGATTTATAAAGGACTTTTCATTAATTACCAAACCCTTTACTCATTTATAAGTAAAAGATGTACCTTTTTTTTTCTTATAAGGACCATTTACTTGCTTTTGACACGTTAAAGGGCGCATTAACATTAACCCCTATTTTACAACCTCTAGAATGGACTTTACCATTTGAATTGATGTGTGATGCTAGTGACTACACAATTGGATATGCATTGGGGCAACGTACGGACCAAGAATTACATGCCATCTACTACACCAGTAGGACTTTAGCAAGACCTCAACTAATTATACAACCATAGAAAAATAATTGTTAGTTGCAGTTTTTTCATATGACAAGTTTTGTTCTTACTTATTGGGTTCAAAGGTTGTTGTGTTTATAGATCACACAACACTTAAGTATCATTTTTCCAAGAAAGAATTCAAGCCCTGATTAATCCGGTGGATCCTTCTCTTACAAGAATTTAGTATAGAGATCAAAGATAAAAAAGAGAGAAAAACATGGTAGTTGATCACCTGTCAAGGTTAAAACCCACAACTAAAAATTAATGAACAATTCCCTTATGAGACTTTATTCTTGGTAAATGAATAAAGTATTCCATGGTTCACGGACATTGTAAACTACATACCACTTCTACCTCATTTTTTTTATTAGCAGAGAAAGAGATTTTTACATGATTCTACACAATATATATAGGAGGAACCAATTTTTATACAAAAATTGTCCTAATGGATTAATTAGGCGATGTATAAATAATGAATTTTGTTATGTTTTAACTCACTGTCATAGTTCTTTGTATTCAGTACATTATCGGGCCACTATTTAATTGCAAGAGTGTTAGAGTGGGGATTCGTTTGACCAACATTATTTAAGGATGTATAGGACTTTGTGAAAAGTTATGGTAGATGTTAAAGACTTGGGAACATTTCAAAAAGAGATGAGATGCCATTGTTGACAATCCTAAAAGTTGAAATATTTGATGTTTGGGGGCTAGACATTATGGGTCTGTTTCTGCCCTCATTTTGAAATACTTATATCCTAGTGGGTGTTGAATATGTATCAAACTAGGTTGAGGCTAGGTCAACTCCAAAAAATGTTGGTCGAGTAGTTCAAGGAGTTATCAAGTGAATATTTAACAAGTTTAGAGTGTCAAGGGTCATAATCAGTGACCAAAGTACACATTTCTAACAAACCATTTAAGGCTCTGATGAAAATATATAAGGTGCAACATCGTGTCACAATGCCTTACCACTCCCAGATGAGTGGGCAAGTAAAAGTGATTAATAGAGAGCTAAAAAAAGATTTTAGAGAAGACTATCAACAGTTTAAGAAAATATTAGGCAACTAATTAAATGATGCAGTTTAGGCCTATAAGATAGCCTTTAAGACAACCATTATTGGACCCCAAACTTTTATTAGAAGATTAGAACTGGTAAAAGAGAAAATTTGGTGATTCATCCTGAGTAAAGAACAAATGATGAAAATTCTTGAACCAAGAAATGATAGGCAAGGGTAAAGTAGCAAATTAGAAATATGGATATGTCCAAGTTTTGCTTTGGTGTTTCTGGTGGATAAAAGATTTTGAAGTGAGAATAATTAAGGTA
>JAOSBK010000002.1:34620029-34637574 GCA_027568895.1 Erythroxylum shatona
CTTTACACACTTATCCAAAAATTACAAACAAGATCTCATTGGAAAGGTAATAAGAAACCCTACAAGTTCCATGAAGGATACAAAAGCCAATTTCACCTCTAAGGTGGTCAAAAATGCAATCAAAGTGACTGCCTTCACAATATGTGCCAAAACAGAACAACATTTTTCCAAAGAGCATAACTACTCATTCCCTTAGCCAAAAATTCCAAACTTTATGTCAAATGACAGATCAAGACATGTGCTACAACTTTCATGAACAATGTGGAAGCAAACTCAACCTATAAACACATCAAATTCTCAACCAAAGTTTCTGCCTACATAGGCCATCCTCAACAGTACCCAATCTTTCAAACATCATAACTCCTTACCCAAATGTCCAAAAAATGCATACTTTATATCAATAAAAAGGTCAGACAACATACTACAACTCTCATGAAGGACTTGGAAGCCAATACCATTTCTAACTAAGTCAATTTCTTCCATGAAGGTTGCTGCCCTGTTAAAGGGTGATAAGTCACTATAGAACCTAAACTACATCAAACTTTACAAATTCATAACTCACAATCCAGCCAGCCAAACTTAGCATATTATACCTCATTTCAAGGCTAAAGCATTCCTCTACAACTTTCCAGAAGACCATTTGATCTAATTAACATCACAACAGTCCAGAATTTTACTTCAAAGACAGAAATCACAAAACCTACATTGAAGACTAGATTCCAACACAATGTACAGTAACAACAGAAAATCAACAGGGCATAACTCTCAATCTACAAATCGAAAAATTGCATACTTAGTGGCAATAGAAAGCTAACAAGACCATCTTCAAGTTTCATGAAGACCAAATTGGCAAATTCAATCTACATCAACCTAGAAAAATTCATCAAAGTTTCAGGTCTTCAATCTCGAAGTACTGTTCATCCTGTACAAGAACTCACTTTCAAGGCAAAATTAAGCACTCTTTGAACCACAATTTGGCAGAACTTCCTTCATTAGAAATGTGACCAACCTTCTCAAGTTTAATTCAAGCCAAACCTTGTCTCATTTGCTCAACCACACAAAGAGTTATGACCAAAATACTGAAACACATACAAGTCACATTTTCCAGATTTTATACTTAGACTAAGTTCTATCACTTTCATACTTTTTTTCAACCCAATAAGCATCCCAAGTAGACAAGAAATCAGCCAATATGTCATCAAGACCTTCACTTAATCACCTAGCCTTAAAAATGGCAGCACACACACAATTGTCTTTCCTTAAATTTCCATTCATCTAGCATTACCAAAAACCAACCTAAAACACTTAAATCACTCCAAACCTAGTCCACAACATGTTAAAACATCCATTCTCACATAGGCATAAATTTATACCCAACAATCAAACCACAACCTTCATGAAATTAATGCATGATAAAGCTTAATTAATGCACAATAACTCCCAATTAATGCACCTAACTACTAATTGAAGAACATGTAATTAAATTCTCACCTAAACAAGCTTCCAACTCTTTAATTCTTCAACTTATCACAACTTCAATTTCTCCTCATCATGCACGACAATCACTATGGGAAGGGAGGTAGGAGGTTTAAGCTTGCATATATGAGAAGAAAGCACTTAAGGTAGGAGAGAAGAATAACATGTAAGCTAGAATAAGTGGAGAAAAATAACAAAGAAGAAGGTAAGATGATGTTTCGGATGAGAAGGAAAAGAGATCTCTCCAGAAGCACTTTCACTCTTTTAAATGTTTAGAAGAGTCGTGAATGGAGCAAAGCATTAAAGGATTTAAGAGTGTCATGACACATGTCATGACACTTGTCAATTAATGAAAGGAAAGAATCAATTTAATTAATTGTAATAAAAGAACCCTAATAGCATTAAATTTTTTTTATCCACCCAATTCCAATGGCTCTAACTACAATCCCAAAATCATGTACCCAATATTCCAGTGCCTTTAGACAGAAATTTTCAGTACCGGAAACCGATTCAGTCCGCTACTTGGCGATTTTTCCGGTCTGGAAATTTTCCCCAAAAATTGCCAGAAAATTTCCAAAATTGCCCAAAAATGCAAAACACATAACAGTCCACTCCAAATAATTTTTCAAGCATGAAATCATATTTTTCCACAATAAAATCACATTTAGACACATATACCGGGAAATGTCATGAATGCATGTACAGTCATTTTCATGTGCAAATTTCACTATTCACATGTACGACTATGCATGAACATTTCAAAACAATCCTAAACACTCTTAGCCCTTGCCAAATAGCCCTTGCCAAATTCCTATTCTACCCTTTCCATCGGGAGTGGGATGTTACAAGTAATTCTTATGAAAAGATACTAACGATGCTACATATTCGTTTGGCATAAAATTATAAATGAATGTGACAAATTCCTAAAGTGAATGAACTAACATCATATCCTAATTAACATGTATTTTTAATTGAAGTAACCTAGTTCACTAATTTTAAGATCTAATAAACCTTTGCAACCTAAAAGGCTATGTTTAAAGTTAAATCGATTCCCTTAAGTCCTAGCCATTGACACATTCACACAAATTACATCATGCAACCTTAAATAAACTAACATATACTATGCAAAATTCACACCTAAAATAAAAACATACAATGCACATAACCTATTCACCGTCAACATAAAAATAACAATGCACACCCCTCCTTATACTTGAACAACACATTGTCCTCAATATAAGAGGACACCTAAGAACAATTAACACACAAGGTGGAAAAAAAACAAAATGATAGGAAAAACATAAAAAGAAAATAAAATAAAAAGAAAAAGGTTAGAGCATAATAACCCGTTATGGAAATTGAGGTGGTGATGATGTCGGTGTCTGAAATCAAATGCACTTGACACCTGAGATTATTGTCGTATCATATAATTGCTTTAAAAAGAGTGAGAGACTTAGTGATCCAAACCATTCCAAATCGTTAAAAACTTATTTTTAGAATTTAAAACAAATCTAACTACTTAACAATTTAAATCTAACTACTAAACGTGCTAAGTTATGGTCATTAGCTTGACCTTGTATCTTTAGAAGCTTAGCTGAGATCAATTATGAGTGGCTTGCTTCCAATCATGCTTCCTAAAAAAATTTCCTTTCTTATAGGTTAATATAAGTTAGGTCTAAAGAAACATAGGGCATATATGGCTACCTAGCCCTTAAACAATATCGTGTAGGTGCTATGTATAAAAGTGGCACACTCTATTTGTCCTAGTGGGTCAACACAAAACTGAATAAAGTAGCATGTTTAAACCTATATTGACTTAAAAATATTAAAAATTAAGAATACACTAAGATTCAACAAAATAAGATCAATAAAATAAAAATGATACTAAAGAAATAAATAAGAAACAATCCAAACAACTTAAAACACTAAATTCTAAAACATAAAAGAGTAAGAAGCATTAGGTTGCCTCCCAAAAAGTCATTGTTTTATGTCATAAGCTCAATCCCTTTTTAACAACTTCAACTTGTCAGATCCCTACTTGTGAGCTATAAGCAATCTTGAAGCTCACCTTCAACTTTACTATTCCTTTTTTTCTTAATATATTTTTTTAGTAATAGGTCCACCTATTTCTTTTGCGTCCTTCAACTTTGAACCTATCTACTATGCATCTAGTATTTTCACATCTTGCATAACATAAGGTTTATCCTCATTAATTATATCAAATAGGGGCACTTATTACACTAACAATCTATAGGATTCTTAGTTCAAAATTCTTGAATTCCAATTTCTCATCCCCGACCCTTAGGGTTAACTTTCTTTATAGACATTAATTATAGCCTTAGAAGTGGCTAAAAAGGGTCATCCTAAGATCAAAGGAACATTCCTATCCTTAATCATATCCAAGACCCAAAATCCATGATAATAAGAAACTTATCAATTTTGATGGGACATCATTTAGTATACTTATTAGACATTTAAAAGAACTATCTGATGACTAAAGATAAAATAATAGTAGGTGTAAGATCACCTACCTCAAGATTCTAACAAATAAATAGAGGCATAAGGCTTACAACTAGATCATATAGAACGTGATCAAAGTTTATGTCACCATTAGTAAAAGGGAAGAATACCATATTAGGGTCTTTAAGTTTTAGAGGCAATCTATTTTGAGTTATAGCTTTGCATTCCTTAATCAAGGTTCAATTTCATACTCATCGAGCCATCTTTTATCAGATGAAATCTCCTTCAAGAACCAAGCATAAGAGGGAATCTTCTTTAAAGTTTTAGTAAAAGGATAATTATTTTTTTAAGAATCTTTAAAATTTTCCCAAATTCCTTATCTAAATTTGTCTTAACAATTCTTTAAGAAAACAATATAGATGATAAAAAGGGTGCAGGAGGAATATATTAGGACCTTCTACCCCTTCTTTCTCTTTTTCAAGCTCCTTCTCTTCTTTTCCATATGTCATACTCCTCTTATTTCCCTCACTTCTAATCTTCTCCAAGCTAAGATCTTATTAAGCAATTCACCGCTCAACATCATTGTGTTATGATGCTCTTTAAGATTGTCAAGCTTTCCATGCAATTGTCAGGCTTGCCATGCAATTGGTAAGGTTGTTTAATATTGACACTAGCATTTTGAGTAATTTAAGCTTCAAACATATTGTTATGGATAATAAGAAAATTCACTTTAAATTTGAACTTTCTAATCTCCTCCTTTAATTTTTTATTTTCTAAGCTTAAATGGTGAGGAACTTACTCTAGGAAGGATTCTAAGTTAGATTTTTTAGGAGCAGTTTAAAAGGTCTAATATGAAAACTATGTGGTTTCCTATTTTATGGTACAAGGTTAAACATGTTTCCACAGAAGAAATTAAGATGGTTTCTCTTATCAAGGTTATTAGTTTTTAAGAATAGGTTGTTCTTCTAGTTAGGGTTACTAATAAAGTTAACATGTTCCATACAAGGGTCATGTAAAAATTGGTTCCCCAATTAGCAATCTACAACTAACTTTCTTAGGATCTATAGATATATCATTGATATAATTAATTCATATGATGAAAATTTTGAAATAAAGCATCTACCTGAATAGCCAAAGATTCAAGAATCTAGATCATATTTACTTGGAATCTTCTTAAGAGTGGCTCCCTCACTTAACCAATACTAATGGTTCTAAGCCATATCCTCGATCAAAGAATGTGCTTCATATAATGTCTTGATTATTAAAGCTTCATTAATAGAAACGTCAACAAAGATCTTAGTGTTATAGATCATTCCTTTATAAAAGTCTAAACTCTTAACCACTTCTTCAATTCATAATGTGGATAAGACCTCAATAATTCCTTATCCCCCATACCTCATATAAGGACACACCTTTCCACTAAGAAAATGTGGTGATCTAGTTCCTTATCTATGAAGTCTTATATGAAGGAAATTGCTTAGCTAAAAGTATATAAGAAAGCTAATCTCATGTGGTTATTGACCCTACTAGTAGATTCTGCAACTATGCTCTAATATTTTCCCTCAAAGAGAAAGGGAAAAATCAAAGCTTAATGGCATGAAGGGAGACACCATTGAGCTTTAATGTGTCATAATACTCCATAAACATAGATAAGTGTACGTTAGGGTCTTTTAAAAAATTGATTCTACTACATCATGGACAAATTGGCAACTTCAACATTAGGTCTTGTAATGCCTAAGTTGATACTTTAGGCATTTAGTGTGGATAAATCTTTTAATGAACTTATATTTTTTATAGACATCTTTCCTTCCTGAGCTTCTATCCTCCTATGTAGTCTTCTTTTACTATGCATTATTCTTTCAATCTCAAGATCTAGTAATATGATTCTTAAGATTGATAGAATTGTGCATACAAGAAGTAATCTAAAAAAAGAAATAATAAAAAATTAGTAAATAAATAATAAAAATAAAACAAAAATTCTAGTCTAGTTAGTTTGTAAATCTATAAATATTAACATCAAGTCTCCGATAATAAAAACTTTATTGTATTTATAATTGCAAGTGCATAATATAGTTATAGCTAACAAAGACGATTACATCTCGATCCTATAAGGAATATTAGTTAACTACATAATATTCACAAACTTATCAAGCTAGGCCAACAACAATGAATGTTAAATAAGAAAGTAAAATAACTATAAAAATTCTAAATCCTAAAGCAAAGCAATGATCAAGAATATATCAATTAATTAAATAAGTAGATTTATTTCATGTTTCTCCTATAACTTTAATATATTCAATCTTGTCTTGGTTTAATGAATAACTCTAGTTCCTTGAGCAAGATTTCATCAATTAGATCATATTTTCTCTTAAGACATATAAAATATATTCATAGGTTAATCAATTGAAATCCCTTCCAAATTTAGATAACCAAAGAATGCTTTAACTTAATATATGAACTCCTTTAGGTTTTACCCTAACGTAGGAAGATCATGTAGTTTTTGCTTTAATAGCTCATGCTTAACACTCTTTAACCATGTTATGGTGTAAATACACATCTCATTCCTCAAATCTTGATGTATGAATCAAGTATCGAATTTTCCACTTTTGCTCATTCAATTCAACTAATATAAAAATAAAGATAAATTACAAGAAAATTAGAATTTCACTAAACCAAAGAATAAATCAAAGTATGTCACATCCTAGGTTCATCCTACCTGAATTTATATCCTAATTTAGTTTCTAATAAAAATAATAATATTAACATAAAAATAGCAAAGAAAACAAGATAAAGAAATTATTGTTCTAAAATCTTAAATTTGCAAAGAATTCTTGTTAAAAACTTGTTTTAATTTTAAAGAATGATGCATCTTCATCAAAACTAGTATGGAACATCTTCAAAATGACTTCTTGATATTTCTTGGTTGAGAGGGCCCTTTCTTTTTTTCCCTTATTTGTTTTAAAATTTGAAACCTAGCTTTTTAATGAGCTATATGACCTCAAATACAGGTATATATAATCTATCATGTTCTCTTCAAATTCTCCAAAAATATTTACCATGTAAGGTGTCATATTCTCCATCTAGAGGTAACATGAGGGTGTGTAGGGGGTGTAGCAGAAATAGAAGTGACCAGCTTCGAACATGACCTTCAATAAAGTAACGTGTAAGTGTCATATTCATAGGTCCTTCTATAAGTCTTTCAAAATTGCTCCAATTTAGTCTAATTCTTCTCTAATTTTGCTCCTTTTCCTTATATAGGTAGAAATAGGACTTGAAATAACAATATTTATCAAATTAAGTATCAAATCCTTCAAAAAAATCTAAAATACAAGCAAGGTATGAAAATAGTTCTAAAATTAATGTATGTATAACATACATCATTACCCAAAAGTGAATGTTTATACTCAACATGACCTAATCCATACTCATAACTAGAATAAGCTCAATCAAAACCTTAATTTTTATTTAATTTTCAAAGCTTAAGTTTTATGTGTAGTACTTAAGGATTGTTTCCTTTATTTTAGACATTATATTTAATCATCAATATAATTGTGAAAATTTTCTATTATGTTCTTCAAATAAATTTTTTACTTATCAAGTTATTTATTTATGGCATTCAAATCATATTATGTTTTTGGATTTAGTTCTTCATAATGAAGGATCAAGATTCTTTTATACCTTTAGTTTGAGATTCCATATAATCATTGGGTTGAATTTCTTTCTTAATCTAATTTTAACTTTTTTGGGACTTGATTACAAAAATAAATGTGTTAGGTTTCAAGGTTTTATCTTTAAGGTTTACATCACATTATCTTGGTCATTATAATGTTATGCTAATTTGACATTTGCATAAATATATCATTATTTTATAAAATTTCTTATAATCAAAAGGAAATTGAATGATTTATAAAGAAAATTCACTTGATGCATTAAACAACTTTTTAAGGGGCACTTAACTTAGGTTTGTGTCAACATTTATCAAAGGATGAGTTTTGATCTTTGAAAATTTTATAAAGAATTTTGGAAATTATTTTTCAATTGTTATGTCAAGTAGTAGGTGATTAGGTTAAACAAATAAGGTTTTCAATTATTTTTCAATGGATCATAGTTTGAAAAGATGAACTTTTGTATGGCAAATTGTAAGTAACTTACTCTATTTTTTAGGTTAATCAATTAAAGGAGATCAACCAATTAAATTTGGAGCATATATGAACAAATTGAATTTTTATTTAGCAAAGTATGAGTATTTTTCTTTGTTTTTAGGTTGAATAAACAAAGGTAGATCAATCGATACGGTGGTGAGCGTTAGATCATTAGTTAAGCTAATAAAGTATATCCATCGACTGAACATATGTGCTTGAAATTTATAACAATATGAAAATTAGATTTTCTAATAGATCGGTTGATTGAACATGAGTTTAGTTGATCAAATAGTCCAAAGTTAGTTCTTTTAATATTAGTTTGTGTAAGTAACAATCATGTAAGTTGGTTATAGATATAAGTCGTTCAAGAATGAGTTGTAGGAAGAATTATTACTATATTAAAGAGTTTAAAAAACTCTTAAGAGGTTATAAAGATTGTGAGTGAATATGTATTGCATAACATAAATTAAGCCTTGGTTCATTGGTATGTGGAACAAAAGGAAGACTTTGATTTGTATTTCGTTAGTTGTTTGCAATATTATGAGGGTTCCTTTTAACTTTGAATAAGAGATATACAAGATTTTTTTTTATCTATAGCAAAGAAAAAATTGTATAGAAGGTTCATTTTCATCCATTGAAGGATGGAAATAGTGAATTTTAATATAGTGTTTAGAGAGTGGACACAAATCAAAGATTGTTTGGTTGCATCACTATAAATTAGTTCTATTTTCCTTTCCTTAAATTTCTTTTATTAGTGTTGTAATCTTTTCTAATTTCTTTATGTGAAACACCATGATCATTCATTCGTAAGTCAATTAATTCATTAAGCTTTGAAACGGTGAAAAGTAAATAAACATAAAATTTATATCACCTCTTATTTCTTATTTGAGGACCAAAAAATCTATTAATTTTTAAAAAAATTCCTTAAGAAATTAAAAACATATTTTAAATTTTCAAAGATGTAAAATGTTTGGTACAATAACTAAAGTTGATCACAAAAGTAGGAAATAGCTACTTATGTTATAAGCAGAACCTATTTTGTTAGAGCTATTACAAAAATAAGTAGATCATTGATAGTTAGAACTTCCTTTCCATAGAGTTTCACACTTTAATCCATAACATTTTCTAAAATAATTTTTCCTTCTGATGGGGTGTTTACTTTTACATATGTAGTCTCAGAATTTCCAATATAACACCAATTCCAAATTGTAAAATATGTGGAGCTACTTTACCATAATCTACTCCTTTATCACATAAATAGGATCTTATAACATATGCTCTCTTTTTTTTCTCATTCCTAGAAAAGCCTAGCATTTCTTCATTTCTAGGTGTAGTATATAGAGCTTCTAAATCTATAATTGTAAGAGCTTTATCTAAATTAGAGAATTTCTTTCTTTGGTTCATTATGTTGAATAACTCTTTGTAGAAGAACTTTGCCTTTTAGGTGTATAAAAGGTTTGGATTTGATTCCATGTGAACTTTAAATGCTTATAGCTAAAGAATAAATAGGTTAAAGGCTTATTTCTAAGTTTACAAAGACAAGAAATAAGGGATTTATTAATAAAGCTTAGGTGATCTAATGTTCCCAACTTCTTCACTAGATGATATTATGCCGAAACAACAACCTAGTAAAAATCTCACTAATAAGCAGGGCTTGGGAAGGTCTAGTAACAAGCATCCTTACCCCTAAATAGTAGAGAGGTTGTTTTTGAAATTAATGGTGACATTATCTAATGACCTTATGCTAAGTAATTCTTTAAAGTTACAATTGAAGAATTGATTTACTAGAATGACTATTGAAATTATTTGAAGGGCACTTACTCCATATGTAATAGTCCTCCTAACTTATTATTGGATAGTAGTTACATTAAATATTAATTATTATGTTTGATTATAGTATATAATTGTTACTTACAACCATAGAGATAAATTTGGAACTTTTAAACAATGAATTGCTTCATTATAAAGCAATTGCAACAATAGAGATAAATTGGGAACCTTTAGATAATGGATTGCTTCAATTGGGTATTGCAATCAAACATACTACTTATCTTGCCATTTCTGATTATAAATTAGATATTCTAAGAGAGTGAATGTTTCAGCTTCAACAGTTAAGATAGAAACCAAGATGTAACCATTTTAGTTGTATTTTAGGGTTAATTACTAAAAAATCCTAAAATTTACTAAAATTTTCAATTATAGATTGGACTTAAAAAGTGTTGATAAAATACACAAAATTTAACTTTTTATAAAAATATATCTTTAGACCCTTTGTTACATTTTTGATTTGGATGACATGTGGAACACAAATTCTTAAATTAAAATTAATTTTACCAATATTAATCTTATGGATAAACCATGCCTATTCCCAAGTTTCAGATTAATATAATCTAAGTTCAATCACTTGAATTTCAGATTTAGGTTGGCTTAACCTTGCCACCAAATACGAGTGTCATCTTTCAAAAAAGCCTTAGCCTCATTGCCATCCACCGTCACTAACACCATCAACCCGTTGTTGACTGATCACCACTTGCCATTTCCAATCAACAACAATAGATCTTACAACTGCTACCTATATTATCCATTCCATCGATAATAACCTTGACAACAAATAGTATCTTCTTCCTATAAATTATTGGTAAATTCTTTAGTTTTTATAGGCATGAAAACAACTATAAGATGGCTTGAGCTATGACAGCTTTAGCACTGATTTGTTAGGTTTAACAGTATGAAATTTTTCATATTTAATGGTTTGAT
Organism: Erythroxylum shatona; assembly: GCA_027568895.1. Lineage (NCBI taxonomy): Eukaryota > Viridiplantae > Streptophyta > Magnoliopsida > Malpighiales > Erythroxylaceae > Erythroxylum > Erythroxylum shatona. The sequence continues at coordinate 34,630,865 of JAOSBK010000002.1, forward strand.
TAAGTTAGAATCTGTAACTTTATCAATTATAATTCAAGATTTGAATTCAAATAAAAATTATAAAACTTGTTGTATAATACCATTATTGGAGAACTATGACACTCACAACTAGTGTTATCATTTGTATAATACCATTCTGTATTATTACTAGTGTTATCACTTACAACCATTTCTTCCCCAAAGTTAACCTCATTGTTTTATATGGGAACAAAGTTAATCTATGTATAGACCTATTTGGTCTTAAAGTCAGTGACGTACTTGACGTAAAAACAAAACAAAGGATGAGTGTCAGAATCTGAGAACATAAAGAGAAATGTATAATCATATATGAAATTTATATTCCACTTGTCATTTGTGTCTACAATGTATTAGCTGACATAGCTTGCTAAGATAACACTATTAATAGAGTGTCTAACAATGGGCTATTTTTGTAAAAAGTTAACATTTAAGCATTTTCTTACTACTTTGAAAGTTTAGGCTATAATTGCGAAATTCAATAAAGATTGGAATTCTTTTAGTAATTAACTCTTTAATTTACCATAAACTTTTGTCTTTAGGAAGTAGTTGTGCCTCCTTATCTAAAATGATTTTCTAAAATCTTTTTTATGTTAACACTTTGTTAATAAGTAAGACAACTTTAATAACAAGCCTATTAGATTATTTAGGATGAGATACCTCTGTTCATTTCACCTTGTAGAATATTTTCTTACTAAGTTATCCTCACCATATAAAGTTTTTTATGTAATATTTTAATATATTTGATCAAACGCTCAAATAAGAAGGATAGTTGATTAATAAATTTATCAAATTTTCCTATATGTGGAAGTCTAAGAAGAAGGATCAAACATTGGGCTAGAAAGCTAAAAACAAGGTACTAAAACTAAATAAGGATGTCGAACACTCTATAGGACATAAAGAGGAGATTTACTTTACTCCACCTACTGAGGTAGTCTTTACTCTTAAGATCACCAGTACAAGCATAATTGTAAACCCTTTGCCTATTAAAATTAATACAAGGCAAAACTCATCACTAATTGTTAAAGACCATCTATGCTTATAACATGCCATTATCCCTAAAGACAAAATAAAGGAGAAACATTCTAATTGTCAAGTTGTCTTCTCTAAGAGTGTGAAAGGTCCTGGTCAATGCAGCAATAGCCTTACAACATCACCTGAACCTTACATCAATAAGAGTACACCAGGTTGGAAATTTAGGAAGAAAAAATCAATTTCTTCTACGTCCTTATAAACCTCCTTATTTAGAATGTAAGGCCTTAAATAGACCAATCAAGCAAGTAGCTCTCAAGGATTAACTTACCATAAATAAGTTAGATTTTATAGGTTTAGTTGAAATAAAATTAAAAAAAGGATAGTTTCAAAAGAGACTCTGGTTTTTGAATAAAGTGTGGATAACATTAAACAATCATAAAGATAACTTCAATGGAAAGATAATCATTATATTAGATCCTTCAATTTTTGTTCTTAAAAGATGTGAATTCTCTTACCAATACATACATTGTGATATTCTTCCAATACAATCCCAAAAACATATTCTCATCACTGTAACCTATGCCTCCAACTAGGAATTCTAAAGAAGAAAGCAATTTAAGGACTTAAAATAGATTGGAAATAATCTTACCTCTCCATTACTCCTTGTAGGTGACTTCAACTACATTCTTTCTTCAATGAAAGAATGGGGCACTAGGAGAAATTTGAGATTAAAACTTCAAAAGATGTCCCAAATCACAATGGAATTAGAGATAATAGATTTAAACTTCTTAGAGAGTCTTTTCATTTGGATTAGTAGGCAATAAGGTAATTGGTTTAAAAGACGGACATGTGCATAGTGAATTCAACATGGTTGTTAAACTTCCCTCTAACTTGTGCTAATTTCAGGAACTAACTTACTTCAAATCATTCCCCCGCTATATTCAGGATAAGCCTAAATAGGGCAACTTTAGGGGTGTAGTTAACAAGGGCCTTAATGTTGAAGATGAAGGTTCTAAGGGTTATAAATGCCTTAATAAACTTATTGTTATAAACACCAAATTGATCAAAATTTAGAGAAATCATATTGACATGATGGTTTAGGGATAACAGAAGTTTTTTATGCTTTCAAAAAATGTTAAAAGAGGCTACAAAGGCAACCAAATGATCATACTCTTAAGGATTATCAAGTTTTATAGGTAAGAATGTATGAAATTGCCTTGGAATTCTATAATTCGCAATTATTGCAAAAGTACATGATAAACTGGTTGATTGAGGGAGATGGAAACTTTAAGTTTTTTCTTAAATTTATCTAAGGTTGGAGAAATCATAATAGCAATGACCTTTTAATACATTGAAGAAAAACTCATCTATAGACAATAAAAACTAAAAAAATACCTATGAACACTTCATACAACTATTATGCACTAACATAGTGGTATGTCCTATGTTTGATGAACTAAGAAATGCATTGCAGAATTCCTTCCCACTAGGTTGCATAGAAGAATTGATAAGAGAAGTCACAGCTACAGAGATTAAAGAAACTTTATTTTCTTTTCCCCTTAAAAAGGCCTTAATACCATATGGCATTAATGTCGGGTTCATTCAAAGCACATAAGAAGACACTATGTAAATGGTCATTAAATTTATTAAGGAATTTTTCATCTTTAAATGAATTCTTATTGCAATAAACAAAACATATATATGTTTGGTTCTAAAGGTCCTCAATTCTTCAAGCATAAATGATTATAGACCTATAATATGTTATAATACAGTTTATAAGGTCATTACTAACATGTTTATCAATAGGTTAAAGAAATGTTTGCCTACAATCATCAATCCTTATCAATATGCTTATGTTTAGGGTAGAAACAGAGGTGATCATATTATGATTTCCCAATAAATATTTAAGGGTTATAACTTTAGATCTGTTATCAAAAGTTATACTTTGAAAATAGATTTCTCTAAGGCATTTCACTCATTGAACTAAAGCTTTATTCTTTCCCCTCTCTAAGTTTTATGCATTCCTTAAACATTCATCTCTTAGGTTTAGAGTTGTAAAACTTCAGTTTTCTATTCCATTATAATGAATGGTGTTAAAGGGCAAGTTTTACAATTTATAAGCCCTCAAATTACTACAAGCGCATAGGTTATGTGTGTAGTATATAAGGTGTCGATCCCTAGAGGAGTGGTGAACTAATTCAATTCTAAGTTATCTAAGACCCTAAGAACTATAAAAATGAAAATAAAAAGTAGATAGAAAAATAAACATACGAAGATAGTTAGTAGAAAATTAATTTGTAAATTAACACGAGAAGAAATTAAAATGAGTTGTATCAAATTCATAATGAGAAATCACACAAGAAGAAGTTCCAAATTATGAGAAAGGGGAATTTTTCCTATCGTTGATGCTAACCTAGTCATTTATATGTTAATGAGGTATTACTTCTAAATTATCAAAGGCAGGATTACTCTCTCTCAAGTTATAATCACAAACCCTAATTAATAATCCCTAATAAGGCTAAATACCAAACATGTAATCTCTCAAATACAAATATCTCTATCCCTAATCAGTTTTTAAGATTTCTAAAAAACAACGAAGTCTCACATGAGATCTCTCTCCGTATAATAATCGATTTGATTAATTGCATGGTCTATTAGATCGCAAACTCTGATTAGCCCAACCCAATCATTTTGCATTTGATTCACTCTCACAATTTATTACCGATTCATGAAGTTATTACAATTAATCATAACACCCAAATGATTAAACACAAAAATAACTAGATTAACATTAAATCAAGCCAAAAATCCCTAAAGAAAATTAGAACATCATGATCAAACCCAAATCCATCAACATAGTCATATCTATCTCAACATTCAAAGAACATAAAGATGAATGAAAAACATTTTGGAAAAGGATCGAGATGCCTCGGGAAAGCAGCAGCAGTAGAAATTGACTCCTTTTTCCTATTATTCCTCTTCTCTCTCTTCTTCTTCTCTCTTCTCAAATTTTTCCCCAAAGTGGCAGATTGAAGGAGGCTTTCTTCTTTATCCTTTTTACACTATTTTCTATTCTAAGCTACCCTAGGGTTTTTCTAGATCCAAAAAGTCCAAAAAGTCCTTTAAAAATGTAAATTCGAAAGGTTGTTCGCATCTTTTGTCGCACATGCCACGATCGTGGCCTATAATGCCATGATTATAGCCCAAGATTTTGCTCTTTGTCACGATTGTGGTAGAGGAAGGCAAAATTGTGGCAAACCCACCAGGTTTCTATCACGATTGTGGTATATAGGCCTGGGTCGGGTTTCAAGCTTCCTCAGATTCTCTTTCGTTCTTTGATATTTGATCTAAAACACTAACAAACACGTCAAGGCACCTCAAATACACAAAATTTAAGCTCAATGGCATACTTTAACCTATAAAACACTCATAACACGAATGTCCAAGTAAACAACACAATCTTAACCTAAACATGCACTAATTATTCAATTTAACAGTTAAACACATACTAAACTACCCACTAAAGCATTATGCAATCTACCACTATTAACATCCCCGCACTTAAACTTTTGCTTGTCCTCAAGTAAAAACAAAAACAAACAAACAAAACCTCCAAAACACAATATACACATGTATGTAATAATGTGACAATGGAATTAAACTTCACGAAACAAATTTAACTACAAACACGATCCCTCAAGTTTTTCTAACTTATTAACATATAAAACCTGTGTCTAAATACTTTAGACTAAATATACATACTAATCAAGACTTAATGTCACTTTCATTCACTCCTATCACTTACACACATACATTGATAACTATCTAGTCAATAAAAAATGCAACTATCCTTAAGCGGCTATTCATAAAGATTAGTAGGCTTATTAAACAACACACCATTTTTTTAATTTTGATTAACATGAACCTAGCCTTTTGACATTAAGGAAAGCATTTGTGATGAATGTCCCCTAGTTACTTAACTAGGTCATGTTATTATTAAGCGGTTTGGTTAAAATGTCACTATAGTCTTTTGATGTAAAGGCAAATATTTGTGATGAATATATCCCTATTACTCAACTACATCACATTCTCAACTAGCTATTGGCTCTATTCATAACCGATTTATTTCAAAAAAGGGCCTACGAAATAGTTATTTATTTAAGATTTGCACACTTTTTAATTTATTTATTTATTTATTTATTTATTTATTTATTTATTTATTTATTTATTATTATTATTATTATTATTATTATTATTATTATTTGTAAATTTTAGTTTTATTATTTTGCATGTCATAGAATATTGCCAGTTTTTACTTATTTACTCTTTTAACCTGCATCTTTTTTATCCTGTTACATCTGCATTTGGGTCTATCGGAAATAGCCTCTCTACTATGTAGAAGTAAGGCTGCGTACTATCAGACCCCCTAGACCCTGCTATACTGCGAAATTTTGGGGATTGATGATGATGATCATATCTGTCAAAGGGTAATAGAAATGGGGTTTTGCTCCTCACACTATCGTTTCGAGTCCCTCAAACGAGTGGGACTTAACTGGTAAGAACATAGACATGCAGGTAGACATTGGGTGACGAACTTATATAGTAAATTACGTAACTATCCATTTTCAATCAATTAATTTTTTGAAGGTTGAGAAAATTATAACTCTTTGACCAAAGGTACTGAGAATTTTTAATCTTTTATGGCATTTGATTGATTGAAATGATCATTGCATTACTGATATATTATTAGTAATAAGTTTTTTTATTTAGTTGAAGAAAATATATAATATATAATCCAAGCTGTATCATTATTTTTTGAGTTTAGAAAAAAAGTAAATTCATCGACCTCTTATCTTTTGTTTTATTCCACGTAGCTTAGGAATAAAATTAAGTATATGCTGGATAAAAATATCCTTAAGAAATTGACATAATTACTTGGCTAGAAAAACAAGAAGCTAATGCCTACTTTATCTTTTCTTACTTCTTCTCATACTTTTTCACTGTTCTACGACTCCAATTCATCTTTTCCTCTTCCACATTTGCTTCCCTCGCATTCAAATCAAAAGATTTTACATTATATAATAATAAACGTACTCTCTCTAGTTTCTAATGATCAATGTTTTCACCCTTCTTCAGATCGTCAAGTTTGTCTTTCTCTATCTCTCTCTAATATTGGTATTAGATTATTTGAGTTAGGGTTTCAGTTAAACTGTTTAAAGTGATTTGTAAGAAGTTAAAATCAAACATGAGTTTGTTTGAGTTTTGCTTTTTATGTTCTATAATTGCCTCTTTTTAACTATGGAAACATTATCTTCAAAAATTAGGTGCTTTAATCAACAACATAAGTATTTAACTTTTGGGCATTATTTGTTAAGGTATCACTTATTTTTTCTCTCTTACTCTACTTTATGTCATCAACTATTTTGAATTATTTCATGGTTGTTTTCTTACATCGTACCTTTTTTGAACAAATTTATGTGAACATATTAGAAAATTTATTCTTGTAGCCATGACTTGTTTGAGTTTGAGTAGAAATGTAGAAAGAAGAAAAAGTGATACAAGAAGCCATGGCAATGGAGATCAAGGTGTAACATGCCAAGACAAGCTTACTTTGTAAGGCAACGTGCAGCACGGCTTAAACAAGCACTTCAAGGGTTTGTTCAAAGTCACATTACATCCCACCTTGATGACAAAACCGAACCATCCATGGAGAATTCAAG
>JAOSBK010000002.1:34666839-34685458 GCA_027568895.1 Erythroxylum shatona
AAAACAGCAGCAACAGAAGCTGATTCCTCTATCCTTTTCTTCCTCTTCTCTCTCTTTTTCTTCTCTCCTCTTGGATATTTCCCAAAAGTGGCAGATTAGAGAGATCCCTTAGGGTTTCTTCTTTATCCTTTTTATACTCTTTTCTATTATAGGCAACCCTTTCTAGGTCTGAAAAGTCCCTTAAAAACTTAAATCTAAAAGATTGTCTGCGTCTTCTGTCGCTCAGACCACGATTGTGGCCCTATCATTTTGCTCTCTATCATGGTCAAGGCAAAGGAAGCCACGATCATGGTAGACTCACCAAGCTTCTGTCATGATCGTGGCATATGGGTCATGATCTTGGGCCTTGTTCGGGTTCCAAGCTTCCTTTGATTCTCCTCCGTTCTTCAATATTTGATCTGAAGCATTAACAAATATGTCAAGGCACCTCAAATACACAAAATTTAAGCTGAAAGGCATACTCTAACCTATAAAACACTCAAAACATAAAATTCTAACTAAACAACACAACCATAACATAAACATACACTAATTATTCAATTTAACAACTAAACACATACTAGATTACCTACTAAAACATTATGCAATCTACCACTATCAAAATGGTGAACCAAAAAAAATTCTAAAATTTAAAGTATTAGGTAGGGTGAACTGTCATCACCCTAACTATTTATCATATGCATGCAAACATTTTATAAACTAACCAGATAGAAATTTTTAAATGAACTCAATTTCAAGTATCATTATAAGTGTAGTAAATTGAGTATCTTATAGCTCCCCTTTGCGGATGACATGATATTGTTGTACGGTGCCACTCCCACCTCAATTGAGTCTCTAATCAAATCCCTAGAGGAATTTAATAAGCCTATCACCCTAGCAATAGCTCCGTCTTCAATATGCTCCAGTCTAAGTGTTGGTTTAATACCTAGTTTTATAGGATTGAATCAACAATAACCTCCCTTCAAGGGCATTGGAGTTCTCTTTACTACTGAAAAAACTTACTAAATGGGATTTTATCCTCTGCTGAATTCCATAAAGAAGAGGGCTAGTAATTAGTGTAATAAATGCTTATCCTATAGAGGAAGATCGTAGCTAGTTTTAACTATTTTGAGCAACTTATATATCTACCAGAGCTCACATCTTACGCTACCAAAAGGAGTTATGAAGGATATAAACAAGATTTTTCCTCCAATGTTTTTCAACCAACAAGCCTAAGGTACTAAAAGATAAATGGGGAATGATGTGTCAAGCTAAAAAGCATAGAGGACTTAGAATCACCTCAACTTGTACAATTTGTAAAATAATCTTATTAAGAGACTTTGGAGAGTCTGCTCTAATGGAGATAACTTGTAGGCGAGAGAGATTTACCTCTAATTCTTGAAAGGAGCAATAATCTAGCACATAAAAGAAAATTTTGGAATTTTATGGACACTTAGTCAAATTTTAAAAATAAGAGATTGGTTCAATTAGACATAAGAGTAGAGATGGCTACAACACCACCTTTTGGTATGATCATTAGCACAATATGGTCATATTTATATCTTATGTAAATTTCAAACCTTGAATTCAATCATCCCCACTAGTAGAAAAGTTCAAGCCCTCCTCAAAAACGATTTTTGGAATTTGTCTTTTCGCTCTTCAGGGGTGTGATTGAAATCTTGAATAGCATGCCTCCTTACACTCCTAAGTCCTCTTTACAGGATATATTGGTATGTACATTGGAAAGCCCTTCATCTTTCAACACAAAATCTTCTAGAAAGCTCATGTTGGGTACTCAAAATTTGAAGCTTGGCATAAACCTATTTGGGACTCAACAATACGCCCTCCACATTCCTTCATACTATGGCTTACAACCCGTCGAAACCTTGAAACTAAGGACTCCATCAAATTCTCCATTCCTAACCTTTCTTGTGTTTTATTTAATGAAACACCTGAGACATTAGATCACATTCTTTTCAGTTATTGGTACTTTGCTCTCTTGCTGAATAATATACTCAATCTCTTCAAGTTACGATGTAGTAGCCTACAATGGACAAACATTATAGCATAGGCTCCTTATATTTCCTTCCGGTCCAAAGGTGATCTAAAGTTGTTTCTATCTACTTTTGATTCATTAGTTTATCATATATTGCGTGAGAACAATCGAACCTTTAGTAAGGGATCAGTGGATGTTGAAAGTAACTTGTAACCTAAAGTTAAGAATTAGAATCACCACATAGCTTGTAACCTTCTACATGTCTCCTCTTCCATTTGTAATAGCTGAAACTTATAAATAATGTCCTTAATAGTTTAATATTCCAAGGACTTCTGTATGTAATAGTCGTATCTTTTGTAACCATTTGTAACTATTTCTTTCAATTAATGAATACGCTTAAACTTATACTAATATAAATGTTGACTTGGAGCAAAATGTTTGACAACTATTTCTAATTCGCTACAAATCAAGACATCAAAGGTTATGAGTTTTCTTCTAATTTTTATGAATTATAAGTTCAATTGGTTGTCCACAAATATGACTGCATTTGTACCTAGTTAAGCTCGGTTAACTCCGTACTCAATCTCTAACACCTAGATATAACATTTAAGATACGTTTTTAATATTCTTGGAAAATGAAGCTCTTCCTGCTCGGACTAGCAACAAACAATGAAACAGTTATGAGGGCATAAAATGACAAGGAATCACCACATTGAGACCCAAGAAGACTAAACAAATGTCTCAACACGGGTCAATGTCAACCCCACTAAGAGGCTGAAGTCCTTACCCGGTGAGTCAATCATTAAGTTACTTGACTTTATGTATGGAAATTGAGTGTTCAGTCTTTTGGTGGAAAATTAAATTAATAAACCCAATAAGTCAATCTAATATAGTCACAATTATCATTATAAACGAGTGCGTTTGTGTCTGTGTGCTAGTTGAAAGGCATTAGGTAAAGACCATCAGAAATTGAAAAAGAACCTTATTGGTACAAAACATGACACTATAATTATGAGACTCAAAATAATAGATTAAAGCGATAGAACGGCAAGAAGCATGTTTGAAGCTCTTAATCATCTTTTCCATGCCCTCCCCACTCAATTGGGTCCACCAACCAACTGCCTTTTCTGGTTACTTTTTCTTAAAAACAAAACACTTAAACCTTTGTTTCATGCTCTTTCGCTTTGTAATAAGCATTTGACAATGGTCTAAAGTGGGCGGCTCTTATTGAGAAACGTGTTTCAGTCCGCTGAGCTGACTAATACATTCTCGTTGAATTTGAACTTAAAGAAAAAATGGTCAATCCTTCTTCTATTATGACTCCACTACTTGTCAAGAGTTTATTAGTACAACTATAATTATCTTGTGTCCACGTGACCCCCCTTTGTACGCTTAAACCGTGGCCACAATCATGAGTATCCAAAAGATTTTGACTACTTGAGTACTTGTTTTTTGTAACCTTAGACACGTCAATATGACCTCACAGTGACATCACTTGGGAAGTTTATGCACTCTATGCATACATGATAAATTGATTAGCTGCACTTGGATCTGCTGCAATACCGTTGTATTTTAAACCATTCGAGTCTGAGCAATTTGATTTGGATATTCTTGTGAGTAAGAGGTGCTAGGAATTTGCAACTATCAACACTTTGTTATTGTAGCACTAACCTCTCCGTCTAAGCGAGATTACCGACCTAAAGTTATCATTTCGATGTAAAGTTGCAAGTTACTGCTAATGTAGAAGCTAACATTATGATGCATGCAACTGTGATGAACTTTTTTACATACAACATGCCCTTGATTTTGTGAAACATTAATTTCTTGGCTAAAAGTACGTATATTTTATACTTTAATATTTATAACATGATACAACTTAAATTATAATATTTTCAAACATCTAAATTTAACTCTAATATTTATAAAATATTTAAATAAATTTAAATAAATAGAATTTTTAATAGAATTAATTAGTTTTTTCATTAATCAGAAAAAGAGGTCATTGTTTATATATTTCAGATAATAAAACTTTCGAATTCAAAAATAGAGATGTTTGTAAAAATTTTCAATCAATTAGAATGTGTTTTTAAATATTTTGAAAATATTGTAATTCAATTTAAACATTTTGAAGATCTATTTCGTATTTTTGTTGTAAACATTAATTTTTAAAATACATTTTTAGCTTAATTTCATGTAATCCCAGTCTTTGGTACCACGTTCGTGACTGCCAAGTAATCAAAAGTGTGCTTAATTTCTCACACAATAATGTGTTAAGCTTGTGATATTACACTTAAATTCACCCAATAATTTTATACTAATCGGTGTAGATAAGGTTTTGGCACGAATTTATTATTATACAAATTCAACTTTTGACTTTAAATTCATAGTTTTTCAATTAATTTATTAAGAACCTAATTAATAGATTGTTATATACATCAAAGAGTTTATTTAATACATGTTAAAAAAGAAAACGATTGTGAAAGTACAAAGAGAGCGAGAGAGAGATAGAGGAAGAAAACTAGAACTACTCCAAGTGCCAATAGTAGTAGCTTCACAAGCCGTGACACGAGCAAAACAACAAGAAGCTACAAAATGGTCATCTTCTAACGGACGAAAGAACATTCCACGAGGCGCAAGAAGACAATAAGAAAATCCAAAGGGTTGATGGGAAGTTACCTAATAACACCAAGAGTCACAAGTGCAGAAAGTGACTCTGTCCATTCTTTAAGAATGTAAGATAGATATACCGATAACTTTCAGCTTGCGGGAGTCAAGAGCTAGCTCATCCTGTTTTCTACAACAACGTTGTTTCTTCCCACGCGCCACCGTACAATCACTAAGTTTGCAAGCACCCCACACCATGTTTGGACTTTGGAAATGGCAAAGAGACTCCACGCAGTCAGCCTCTAAATATTAATAGTAATACGTTGACTTATTTGCTTGGAAAACATTCAAATGTCAAGCCTTTGATATGTTGCTCCAACATTTTAGATTTGAATGATATGATCTTATAATATTATGTTATATTGTGTAAAATGAATTCCATATTTTCCTTATTAATCTCAATAAACTATTTCCTTGATAAACCATGTGGTCAAGAGTTTATTCACCTCCTCTTGCACTACTTGTCATCATTATTTTAAAAAGGATATTTCCTTTCAGTTGGCATGTTTGATGTCAGGTCTCACATTCAACTTGTGGGGTATTATGTGTGACTTTATTCCCTTCGTATTTAAGGAAGACCACATGAAGATATCTTGTTACCCTTTTAAGCACCGTATAATCTTAGTATGTTTTTATACCAAAAAAATCTTAGTATGTTTCCCTTCACCGATGGTAGTTTAGATTCATAACACTCAACTACATTTTGCATCCACAATTTGAATTTCCCAAATTTCTTCAGTAGTCTTAACCCTATTATTATTCTATATGAGCTTAGAGTCTATTTCTTTAATGATCATTTGATAGGATGATTTTTTCTCAACAAAGCTAAATAATAATATTTCAACTTTTGGTGACCACCCAAAAAATTCTGACATGCCTTCTTTCAGTTGTGAACTTTATGAGCATATAATATGTGACATGATTGTCATATTGAGTAAAGAAAAGCTCAATCAAAGATGATGTTATACATAACCGGCTATTTATTTTGCGAAACTTGATTATTTTTTTGATTACTTTTGAAATATTCACTGATTGTAATAAATATATTTTTATCTCCTCTAAAATAAATTAGAGGAAACTTTCTCAAATGTAGCTTGTTTTCCTATTTGACGTCTTTTGATTCCTATGTCATTATGAAATTCATATTGCATTCCTAGCAGATCTTTTAGTTAAGACCTACTATAAATTTTCTCCTTTAACTATCATATTAATGACTATAGTGGGCCCTTCATTTCCTATCCTTTGTTTTGACATCCTAGACCTATACCATGATTCCATTAGGTTTTGGCCTCATGGGAGATGCCTCTAAGGGTGGTTTCCTTATTTCTCCTAAGAAATTAACCCAAATGTCCTTAATGTAGGTCCTCATTGATGGTTTTTATAAGGTTATTGCAATTTTCTATGTCATAATAATAGCTTGATAGAATTTATAGTGATTTTCATTTTGTTAGGGGGCATGGATTTATGCATCACATACATGGCAAGGTAGCGGAAGTGTTGAAATCAAAATTCCAACCCCATGACATTCCAAAAAATGCATGTATAAATAGATTATAAGAATATGAAATTACAGCATATATACCTTGCAAATACTCTTCATTTCTTGAATCTTCTCCTTCTTTAGGTCGTAACAAATACCAAGCATCTTCCTTGGCCTATAGAGAGTATGCAAAGATGAAGAAAAATCTGTATGTAAGGGCAGGTAGAGCACCAAACAAGATGAGTTCAATTAGAAGCTCTAGTAAGAGTTAGATAAAGTCCAAGTTCCATGCAATTAATCTCATGCGACAATTGTTTAAGATTGCATGAATAAATCTCAAGATCACTCCTCTCAACTATTGAGTCTATTTTATGGCTAAAAAATTTGTGCGTACATAAGTGAAGAACTCACTTACATACCACCTATCATTAAGTCGATAACTTATTTGTTCCAGAGAGAAAAATGAAATGACCCCTCCCCCAAATTTTTTCGGGCAATGTAACGCAATGTGCGCCACGGCGGAAAAATATGCGCATACATTTGTCTCATACACTATGGGGATAGTGAGAAGAGATATATTTTACAGCCTAGAGGGGTTATAATTGGAGATACCATTATTTCTGGTACAGCAGTTTCTATAAAAATAGGAAATGCCCTACCTTTGAGTGCGGTTTGCCTGATACTCGAACATTGGCTCGAGGTAAAATGTTAGTTCTTATCCAAGAAGGTACTATAGCAGACAGGTAAGTAACGCATAAGAACCTGCCCTTAAGAGGGGGAACAACAGCTGAAAACGACTGTTAATACCCTATAGGATGAGAAGCAAAAGGAGGAAGCCCCCCAAGTAATTTTGGCTACTTGAATTAACACTTAATTCGAGCAAATCATGAAGGGTTTCATGATGCCAAATTACCGAAATGTAAGTAGATTAACACTCAAACTCTTTGATAGTTAATTATATGAATTACAAACTTTTTCATGGTCAATTACTGTGCAATTCATCCCTTCACCATCCTATACTCCACTTGGTTCAGAGTATGAGCTATGTGTTGACTTCTACTAGACTAACTATATCAGATCTAGTCTAAGTGATATTAGTTTTTGTCTTATGAAGACTCTCTTTATAATACATAATTGTTATGGCCAAAGACTTTCGAGTAATGACCCTAACAAGAGTCCTTTATTGGCTACCCAATTACCTTCGAATAGTAATAGCTATACCCAATCACTACCTTATAAGTGACCTCATTTTGAGTCAACAAGAAATGGTGTCAAAGAATAGGATCAGTATCCAAGATATCTTTGAGTACCTCAAGTCTAAGGACATTTGTACCATTGCTATGATGAGATTAATCACTGATATTTGATAGATCATCCATATGATAATCTCATAGCGGGTCATCCGATGTATTTACTACGCTTAGTAAGCATCCACATGTTAACTCTAAACATCTCATGCTTACAGTTTATAAGATCCACTGCTTGATCAAATTAAGGAGGATAACATATGCAAGTCTATCTAGATTAACAATGTCCTATCTTATTAAACCTATGACTAGAGATAATTTAGATACTAACATAATTGTACATGATAAGAATCTCATTATTATGATCTTATCATGATTTCATTTATGCTATGTTTTGTGTCGTGGACTTCATTAAATCGATTTAAGAATGACATCAATCATAAATAAATGAACATCAAATCAATAAAATTGCCTTTCTCTTCATTAATTAAAATAAAGTTTGTACAAAAGTGCTAAAGGTGATTGTCTTTAGAGCACTACTCCAACAACCTCGTACTTTCACTAAAGTCAATCGCCTTTGTATCTAATACCATAGGCGAGTACACTAAAATCAAATCTCATTTGAGGAAGTGGCTTAGTTAAAGGATCCACAATGTTTTGATATGTGGACGCTCTCTCTATCTTCACATTACCTCTATCAATGATCTCCCTGATCAGGTGATATCTCTTGAGTACGTGCTTAGACCTCTGATGAGACCTGGGTTCCTTGGCTTGAGCAATAACTCCATTTTTGTCACAATACAATAGTCTCAGGTCTACAATGCTTGGAACTACTCTAAGTTCCATAACTAACTTCTTGATCCAAACAGCTTCTTCTACCGCTTCCGCAACTACAATGTACTCTGACTCGGTCGTTGAATCTACAATCGTCTCTTATTTGAAACTCTTCCAACTGACTGCTCCACCATTTAGTATGAAAACGTAACCTTATTGGGATTTGGAGTCATCTTATTCAGATTGAAAATTGGCATTTGTATGCCCTCTCACTACAAGATCTCTATCTCAATTTAACAAGAATACATCTTTCATCATTCTCAAGTACTTCAGGATATTCTTGACAACCACCTAGTAATACTCACCAGGATCTGATTGATATCTGCTTGTAATACTTTAAGCATACGATATGTTGAGTCTTGTTTATAATATAGCATATATAATTGATCTTATTGTCGAAGTATACGGAATTAAACTTATGCAAGTCCTCTCATCTTGTGTCTTGGGATAAATAAATTTCGAGAGTTTTATACCATAAGTTGTAGGAAGAAACTTTGTCTTAGATTGTTCCATGCTAAACCTCTTTAGCACTTTATCTATATATATAAATTATGAAAGACTTAGAAACGTTCTTGATCTATCTCTATAAGTCTTTATTCCTAATATATAGATTGCTTCTCCAAGGTGTTTCACGGAGAAATTTCTATAAAGAAGAAAATATATTGATAAATTAGCACTTTTGTCTTTTCTTTTTATCTTTAATGTAAAGTTCTCTTTTTCTATTTTATTAAAGGCTGGGCATGAATGTAGTTTATGGTCGATAGTTCTTGAAAAACATTTTACAGGATTCTAAATTAAGTGTATTTCATTTATTTTATTTTTATTTATAATTTTAAATTATTCAATTAAAGAAATACCTTAAGAACTTGTAAAAAAAAATTATTGCGACAACCATGACTTCATCGCAATTGATTTTCCAACATGAACTTCACTCCCCAGTCAATAACCATCGAGAGTACGGTTAATGTTTTTAAATGCTAGAGATTGGTAATACTTCACGTATAAAAGTAAGATAGATAGAGCTTTAGCTTTATAATTAGACAAGGGAAAACAGACAGTGGGTTTTGCCATTTTGGTGCATCCAGTTGGCTGGATAGTGTATTTAAGAACATATTTCAGTTATATTCGGTTAGCTTTCCAATTGACTGGTGACATTCAAGATTATAAGAAACTTATATAAACCCGTTACTCTGCACCCTGCTTTCTCCGCAAATTATACACATGGAATCCAAGTCTCAAAATCACCATATATGGTCCTGATTCTCTGGTTTATATAAATTATTTGGAATATTATAGTCAGCAACAAGAGTACGCTATTCCCGATTTGTCATGTCGATCAAAACCCACCATCATTAGCATCATCGATCATAGACCAAACTGAAACCTTATCTTGTAAGTAACAAGAATATTTTGTCCATTAATAAAATATGAAAAAGCCATGTCATCTCCTTAATTATAAAAATTAAGATGGTAAAGTATATCCTTCATACTCAAGTAATCACCATAATTCACAGGCTTGGAAGAGGATAATGGACACTGCTGTATAATAATAGTTTAGTTAAGTGAAACTGAGGACTAAGAAGAGAGAGCTCAATATGTACCTGTCAATTAAAATACATTAAAATCCCAGCAAGTTAAAACGACTAAAGCGATGACGACGAAAAGAGAAAAATTCGATTCAAAGTGCCTCCTCTCATCTGTCCAATCATCTCCTTCGACATGTCAAACTAAAAATTTTCTGGTAATTTCCATTGACCGTACCCCTCAACCGTCGCATATATAACTTGGACTCCTACAAGCTCCAGCGTTAAATATACAGCACAAACTCATTTATATAGAGAGAAAAGAAAGGAGAAAATAAACACTTGGAACAAAGATAGAGCAGTTCCTGGTTTATGTACTAATTCTGTGGCCATGGCAGACGAGTTTCAGGGCGGGATTTGCGGCGGAAACTGGTGGAATTCATCGAGAAGCGCGTTCGTGAGCGGCTCTTCTCCTTGTTCTGTGGGGGCTACAAGTGATATGGGATATGGAACTTACGGTTCGTGGATGATGACAGATGCTGTGGAATTGAAGCCTAGGTCATGCAAAGAGTCTGTTATTGACTCTGTATCAGAAAGTTCTGTGATTTTTCAAGACTCACAGAAGTCTCAACTACAGGCCAATTCTGACAGTGGTGGTAGCTCTATTTTGATAGATTCTACCTCGGAAATGATGGGTTTTGGGCTATCTTCTTCTTCAACATCATCGGATTGGAACCAAGTCTTAATGTAAGTCTCAATAACTGAAGTACTAAACTCCATGATATAGACAAGTAGGTAAAGTTCTACTTCTTACTGGAAAGAAATCCATGGATTTACCGTTATAGACCACACGATCTTTAAAATATTCAAAACTTCAACAACAAGATAAATACTTGTGACTTTTGTCATTTGGTTCTTAGGGGTATAGTGATCCTGTCAATATGATTATGATAATGATTAGTTCTTCCTTTCAAGTGATGGTTTTCCTATTATTAATCGGGTTCATCATCTTTTTTTTTCCTTTTAATGTTTTGCAGTTCAGGAAGTGGAAGAGCTGAAAATAGTTACAATTCCGTGCTCCAACAAAAAGGAATGAACGCTTCTCAGATACAAAAAGACTGGAGTCCAAAGTGCTTTACAAGCACAAGTGATGACTCATCTGTTAATGCTTTTAAAGCAATAAATCAAGATTTCTCATTAGACCAACAAAGGCTAAGTCCTATGAATAGATATGCTAACTCTATCCCAGCTTGCCAAAGGTTATCATCAACTGGCTTTTCAGCATCAACCTCTTATGGATTTCCTTCATCGTTGATACAATGCTTGTTTGAACCTGATCATCCTCAACCACAACAACTTCTTTTCAACAATCAGTCCACTAACTATGCGACCAACTTGAATGAATTATCGACATCTTGGGCGAAGATTTCTCCTTTCATGAAATCCTCACTGCCAAAGGAAGAACATAGTAATATATTGCAGTTTTCTAACAACACTCCCTTCTGCAATGTCTTAGCGACTCCGATAGCTGATGTTAAAGCAAGCTTCATGCCCTCTTTACACTCTCATTTTCTTGTGCCGACTCTTGAAGAGAAATCCAATTGCCCCAACATGAAAAAAAGGGTAAGGAGAATCGATGAAGATAACATGATCCTGTTGATGAGTGATTAGGGTTGTGAATTTGAAAAACCAACTAATCCTTTTCATGTTTACATATATTGCAGGCTAAGAGCTGTGAAGAAATCAAAGGCTCGGGATCGATGGTTAAGAGAGGAAGTGAACCTGCATTTAAGAAGCCACGAACGGAAACGCCATCTCCGTTACCAACTTTTAAGGTATGCCTGCAGACTTTTTACTATCGGGAACTTGGACTTCTATTGTGTTAACATATGTATTTGGTTTCTTCAAAACATGAGTTGAAAAAAATTGAACTTCTTTATTGTTATCAGGTCCGGAAAGAAAAGCTAGGGGACCGAATAACTGCCCTGCAACAATTGGTTTCGCCTTTCGGAAAGGTTAGTTCGTGGATTTTTCTTCTACTTTTATGCAAAGAGTACAATGACCGTAATACTGTATAAACCTACGCTTTATGGTTTAAATGATAGCTCTTTTAAGTCACTTTATCTTTTTACAGACTGATACTGCGTCAGTTCTCCATGAGGCTATCGATTACATAAAGTTCCTTCATGATCAAGTTAATGTACGTCTCTTTATCTTCTTGTGTAGATTTAATTTGAAGGAAACCCTAGTTAATTTATTATATCTGATGCGTGTTTTCTTTTTGGTTAATTCAGATTTTAAGCACACCATATATGAAGAATGGCAAACCCATTCAGCATCAACAGGTAGATATAAGACAATTCTTCTTCACATTTCGTTTGGACCACATTATAGTGCATATTCATTGATTTCTTAGTAGAATTTGGGATAATTGTGCAATATTAATAGGATTTCGACAATAATATGGAATTCGAGGGGCCAAAACAAGATCTAAGAAGCCGAGGGTTATGTCTGGTGCCTATCTCAAGCACATTTCCGGTTGCTCATGAGACTACAGCTGACTTCTGGACACCAACTTTTGGGGCCACTTTTAGGTAGAGATGGTTCGATAGATGTTAAAAACTCAGCGGTTCGTGTCAAGAGGAAGTGAATCTACGGAAAAAAAAAAAAGGTGTTAAAGTAATGTCAAAACCAACCAAGATGGGAAATGATTACTTCAATACATAAAGGAGATTAAGAACTGCCTTAGCTGACTTGCCGTGCTAGCTGTTACGAGCAAAAAGCCAAAGTAAACAAAGGAAAAAGAAAAAGGAAATTGATCGCTACCATTGAGAGATGGACAGATAGAGCTGGGGCCAAATATAAGCAGAATGATGTAGGCGAGCAAATGATTAGGAACCGTTGGAGAAGAATACACATAGCTAGGTTATTCTATCAGCAACAATATAACACAAACTAGTATTAGTCAATAGTAAAATTTCAAAGAGTGAGGAAGCCAGCGTCAGGAACAAATGCTAAATTTGGTCAAACTTATAACATGTTTATCATTGTTAGCAGCTGAATTTAGCAGAAGGGGTGTTGTTCAAAATGCCTTTTGTTCCTGTTGCTCTCTGGGCTGGATATATAGATATATATAAAGAGCTGGCAATGTCGCCACCTTTTTTTTTTAATTGTTGTTTAAGAATGAAAAGAGAACAAGAGACTATTATTGTATTCGTGAATTGGATTGTAATTTCAGAATCAAAGAATGAGTGGATCTCATTTCATTGGTTAGTTTATATATTTGGAATGTGGCGGTGGATGTCAGAAGGCGGCCCAGTGGAAAAAAAGCGAGACAACCAAAAGGACGTACGCGATTTCACAGCACGCTCTTTAGTGATATTACTATCATCGCACGCCACATCGCAACAATCGCCATACCAATATATACACGTGAAGAGCAGACAGATCCAAATCAAATGGCCCTCCTAATTTATGCCAATGGTTTAGAGAATCAGAATTGCGGGTTTATCCTTCGAGTCTCGGCGGTGATAGTGTGAGAGTTCATTTAATATGGTAGTTCCTTGTGCGCATCGAGAAAAAACGATCGCCTTGCTAATAACTTAAGTGAGATTAAATCATGATTTACTCCCCTCATAACTCTGTCAGGCCGAGGTGTGAGGGCATCTAGGGTGAGCGATTCCACCTTTTGAGCGCAAAAGAATTGCTAGTTTACTTAAACTAGTTACATTAGTTCAAATATTAGGTTGTCAAGTAAATAAGTGTCCGTTTGGTTGAGCTTTTATCAGTAGAGCTTTTATTAGTAGAGCTTTTGTCATTAAAACTTTTCTGAGAAGAGCTTTTTTTTAAAAGCCAGTTGACTATTTGGCTGTCAATTAAAAAAATAACTTTTTAAAAAGAGCTTCATACAATAGATTGTTTGGTAATTAATTTTATCAAAGAAAGAAAATCATTTTGAAATAGTAAAAATTGAAGTTTCTATGAGTACAACACACCCATCTTCTCTCCAAAAAGTTGTATTTTAGCTTTTTCAAAAGCTATTTTTACTTGAAAAGTGCTTTTGAAATTTGCAGCCAAACACCTATTTTTTCCTGAAAATAACTTTTGCGATTGAAAAAAGTGTTTTTGAAGATTTCAAAAGCTGAACCAAAACAGACACTAATAATACGTTATCATAATGTATTTATGGAAGTCAAACTTAATTAAACTATGCAAATTAAAAATATTAATCAAAAGAATTAATTAGGTAACTATTATTTAATAATTAATAACAATAATTTTATTTAATACAAATCTTATTTCATAAAAATCTTATTTTTATTTTTTATATTGATATAATTATTAATAATCACTAAATAATAATCAATCAAATTTTCATTAATCAAAAATTTTTAAACACTCATGTTTAAATTCTACGCACTTTTGTGGAGTTCACTTCACATTTTTATGCTTCAATTCATCTCACGCACCGTCGTCTTTAAGAAAGATTGGGAATTAAATAAAGAAAAGGTAAATAAACTACTAATGGATGGATCGACTATCTTAAGCTAAACTAGTTAGCTTGCGGTTAATTATTCTCAACTAATATTACAAATATCATATTAGTATCGGTACTATAATAATATTAGTTAATAAAATTTTAAAATTAAAAATAATCTCTGATTTTTTTAAAATTACAAAATAGCCCCTGAGTATATTATCCTCTATAATTAATAATTTTACATCAATCATGTCTCCAAAAATTATAATAATCATTTAATTAAGAATAAATCAAAGTACTTAAAATATTACATTAAAGAATCACAAAAATATTTATATATATATGTTAAAAGATCGATATGGTCTAAGCATATTATGTTTACATAATTATTTGTTCTATTAAGAGTTAAAGTAAGCAAATAAATTCAAATTATTAAGAAATTATATTCAACTTAATAATAATAATATACCTTTCTCGTAACTTTAAGTTGCACCAAACAAAGAACAAGTCCTTCAATCTTTTGTGTTCCAATCTATTCATTTTCTTGGAATTGATGAATTTAAATATCCTTCAATTCCTTTCATACCCTATTGTACTCACACATTGACTCAAAATTCAAATTACAATCCTCTGCAATTTTAGAGCACCACTTTCGAATTGATCCTACTAGGCAATTATAAGATAACAAAAATAATATTATAAAAATGATGATTAATTTTCAACAAATAACAAAAATTAAAAAAAATATATTAGATTAAGATTGTCTCTTTGATGAATAACAATGGACATCCCAAGATCACAAAAAGCATCCTTGTAAACCTCTATTTGTAACTTTAGAAGATCTTGCATCATCTCAGGAATAACAATTATTGTAATAGTTAATAACATTCTCCTATTAACTTCAAATTTCTTAGTAAAACTTGGTAAAAAATGGACACTAGGATTAAAAAAGTCATAACTATAAACAATGGAGAGTGAAGTTATGTTGGACCCCGTTTTCAACGTCCAACTCTTGCGGAATATCATAAGACTTGAGTTGTTTCCAATTAAAAACCTCCTTAGGGTTATTACAAAAATCACGGCATCTGTAGGGGAGGACTTCGCGGCGACAACAGAATGTTCGCCGCTGTGAATTGTTGGGAGAAAATTCTTCGCCGCGACAAACTAAGGTGTCGTCGCGGCGAAAATATTGAAGTAATTTCTCGTGATCCTTCGGTCAAGAGTTCGCATACCACATAAATGTAGCACCCCACTCTCACAAGATCCGAACCCGACATCCATGAGTGATATCCGAGTTCGTGCCCCTCGAAGATGGTGTGCTAAAGAATTCAATCATTTAGAAATCGGTATAATTTTTTTTCAAACACATTATGTGGAAGTCAATCATCACGTAGGGCCCACTTTATTACATAAACATTTTCAATAGTCATTTGGGCCCTTTCACAAATACAAAACATTTTAGTCATTTCGGAATATAAATTTATACAAAAAGTTGCGGAAAATACAATTCAATACAAAATAGAGAAATACAATGTGGACGTCGACTGATCTCGACCTCTATGTCTTGTATGTTGGAGGTATACTCCTGCTTACCCAATGGGGTATTCTTCTGATCCTGAAAAATATTTACAAATTTTGGGTAAGTTTTGCGAACTCAATGAGTGAACCACCATTGATGAATTCACCGGATCATAAACACATATCACATATTTCACAGATATTTATTCAATGGATATCGATCTTATAATGCTATATGCATGAGACTCATATTCATTCTTATTGTTGTAACCAAGTGCCTATCACATACTTATACAAACACTAGCCTATAGGGCTCAGTCAGAACAGAGTTACAGAGCATAGTGCTATATGCAGAACGTATATCACATAGCAAAGCTTTACGTGGAAGTGCTTTATATTGGCTACTCAAGTCACAACACCTTTATCTGAGCATGCATTTTATGAAATGCATCAAATACTGATTATGCCATATCATATAATCACATGCAATGTTTTAATCAGAAACTCATTATCATCGGACCTAAGTTCGGCATTCAACTTTCATTGAGAATTCACATATCATACATGATTTCATATCAAATCAAAGCACTTCCAATACCTATATCCATATAACAAACTCCTCGGACTTTAAGTTCGGAATTCAAATCAAATCATAAACAATTTATAATTGGAAACTAAACACATCAAATAAATTCAAAGTAAATCAATCCTAAGAAATCATCTAGGTTGACTCACAGTACGCTCCAAATTAGCACTAGCTTCAAGATCTGGAAACGCTTGAATGCGGACACTTGACTTACATAACCTATTTATACAAGACACATATTGCACACTCATCAATAATTGCACACGTATAAACATTTATTTGTACACAATTGTAATGCCTGCAATCAATTTGAGTTATACCTCAATCTCATCTTCCTATGAACTCAAAAATATAAGCTTCAAGCATATTCCCAACAATTAAAACTGTCAGTATTTCAAACATTCAACCACTTGTTTTTACTTCCTTAGTAGCCAAAATACAATCTTAGCATATTCCTACTAGGATGTCTAGCTTAGGTTGTTACTTAGGCTTCTTTAACACTTTCTTTGCTCAATCATCTTTATCGAGTACACATACTTCTTATTTCGATCACCAAAAATCATTCTTCTGATTTCTCTCGAAAGTTCATATTCGTTTTCAATTCTTCTATGCGATTCACAATTTTGAATCCTTAGTTTTTAGGTTTTCTTACTTCCTTCTAGTAGAATTGATCTTAAATTTCAGTGCAACTAGTAACACTTCATTTGCCCCATATTTTACTCAGTATTTTATACTCTTCATTGCACTAGATTTGGCAACCTCAATATCTAACCTTGCATTAATTCATTATAGAATTGTCTGTTCAATATGTCAGATTACACACCACCTTTACCAGTATAGCACTCATTTGTACATTCCATAAATGACTTTGTACATCTAATGTCTCCAAGACCTCAAAGCGATTTCTATCATAGCAATTCTAAACCATGTATCAAAATCAACTCATAAGACCTTAATTGTCTTTATGCATACAAAAACCACTTTATACTATTACAACAGATTGTATCTTACTCTCTGATGTGGAACTTCATTATATATTGTATGATCTCCAAATCCAAATGATATTATTATCATCAGTGTCATATTCCTCAAATATTCAAAATGTCCCTTTATACTTTTCAAACACACTCAAAATACCATCTATGATCATAGTCACTAATTGATACAATTTTTCTTGGATCACTTAAATCTTCAATATCATAATACTATTGGGTATTATTAATTCCAACAGATATCACTCAAATTTTCCTTATGTCCTTAGGTGAATAATTCCTAAATTAAGGTAATATTATCTTATGTCATTCTCAGTTCCCAATTGACTTCTTATCTCGAATGATTTTCTCAATTCATTTGATTTCCTCTAATTTCACATTAACTTATTCTAATGTCCGTTCATTCATTCTAGTTTCTCCTCACATTTCAATCTATTTGCAATATTAACTTCCTATGTTGGTATCACTTCCTTATATTCAATTTGTATTTCCCAAACATATTTACATTGAATATAATGTGAACCAATTTTCTCCTCACATTTGCAATAGTGGCACCTCGAATTTAAAATCCACTCACGTAGTTGGATATTTTACATCAAACAAAATGCATACACTCTTAGTAGCATATTCCATTTCTTCTGCCTAGTCTCCACTTGGGATGGGACTCCATTATTCACTTTTGATTTATTACATATTCATTTCCGATTTGATTCTTCAATGACCACTCTTAAACTAAATTGTCTGATCAACTTAACCTAATTTAGGGAAATTCTTCTTTGAAAGGAGGTTTCTTGCTACAATCATCGATACTACTCATGAAATCCTTATCAATCAACTTTTTTCATAATTACTTATGAGTCACTCTTAATACCTCAAGAAGATCAATTTCAACTATTCATAATATCTCAATAGGATCAATTTATGCCATAATCATGTCCTTCTTCTTTTTCTTCAGATTCATTACATATGATAACATCATTATCAATCTCAATTCCTTCCCAATCAATCACTACAAGTACTCTCACGTCTTACTCCAACTCATCTTGAACTTTGAACTATAGGAACTATAATTAGCACTTATTAGCACTTATTCAATAAATCTCCGATTTCTTCCTATATCATTTCCATGCATATTATACACATTTTCACTTGTCATGGTGATCCCACTATCAAATATGCACTCACAATGGCGAATCAACCTAAACTCAATAACTTCTTCATATATCGCTATCATCATCTCTTTTTCCAATTGTCATTTATTTCATCTCACACATATATATTCTCAATCAATTCATAATTATAGGGGCATAACCCATATGA
>JAOSBK010000002.1:34780336-34805652 GCA_027568895.1 Erythroxylum shatona
AAACCAGTAATAACCAGAAAACAATAAGAAGATAGGGTCTTCGTATATTTCCTTTGTCAGCAACAGTGTAATAGTGCGAATACAGGGGAAATGAGCATAAACAGAGGGGTTGAGAGAGAAAAGAAGTCTAGAACACTAGCACCCAGAGGAGGAAAGAGATGTGGCCATAGCCAAAACTGGAAAAAAAATATTCATGCCCTTACAGTACAGCCCTATAATTATTTATAAGACCGTGCTAACAGAAATATAACCGATTTGCAGCTTTAGCCCCACACATAATCCTTCAGTACCACTGGCTCCCTTCGTTCGCGCAACTGTCTCCCCATGCTCCTTGACGCAATTGCCGACTCCCTTGTATGTACCATGTCAGATGGCTCACATGATTCTTGGTCGTGACAATGAACTATGTGAAAAATTCAATTGATTGCGTTCAGAGAAAAAGAAAAATTCCAAATCATATAGAATTAGGCAATATGATCATTTATTTCAACAGCCCCAATTATTACATTCTTGCTTAAACTTGTAAATTGTCTTACTTCAACTTATTTTATATCACTTTCTTGCGTGAGTCAATAATATGGGCTTCTTTAATAATGAAAGAAAGAGTCCACCAGTAAGACTTGGCATAATGTTATCACCTTAGTTTCTATTAATCTATTTTCATAGTTTTATTTGTACAGAACAAGAAGCTAAGATTACTGAATAGTGCAATATATTGTTTATTTTCAATTATTTTTTAATATTTTTCTAAACTATCCTTTCCTAAACAATTATTGCGTAAGTAATTTTATTTATATTTCTTCATGCAGGCTTTTTTTTTGGCTAACAAATTCTAGATATATTCACTGCGACAAAGGACACTTTGAGCGACAAACAAATTCGTTACTAAAAGTAACAAAGTTGTTGGTAATAGTTATTAGCGATGGTTTGTATTAGTCATAAAAATTTTAAAAATTTTCGGTAACAAAAACGATATAGGGGACAATTTTCAAAAATAATTTAAGAATGTGAGGATTAATTAGAATCACATATTAAAATGAAAATTTGAGTACTAAAACATCAATGAATTGGAACACTTTAATTTGTAATTATGTCAAATCTCTGCGGATGAGCCCTATGAGTGCACCTAATCTTTGTGTTCTGAATTTTTGTACACTGTAAGAGGTTGTTCTTATCACCTTGCAATTGAACCAATTATGATTGTACACTACTATAGAATCCAGTGAACATAATTTTTTTTTTTTCAAAGGAGACGTTAATAAGACTAGGAAAAGGATGTAGGTAGAGTAATGCCATTGCTTGTCCTTTCTTTTGATTCTTTTTTAATGTAGGAAAAAGGAAAACAGGCCAATATCATATTGCTTCTTACGTAGGGTCATTGTCACTTTTTGAGAGAGACAAAACAAATAGGCCTCGCAACACTTGAGTTTTAACAATCTTATTAGTTCCTGTGTTTGTCATGGAACTGGAGACGTACAAAGTGATCAATTGAAAGAGTATTGAAGAACAATTTTTTTATGTTATAAAGCAAAATATATTTTCCTTTGATTAAATGTGCACGTCTTAATTTACCCATTTCTCAATCAAAAGAAATTCATTGTAACTGTGTAACGACAGAGAATAAGACGGAAAGAAAACAGTTGAAAGGATACGATAGCCATATCGTGTATGACAGTATGAGCCGTTACAAAAAGGGCGATTTGACCGTTCTAGATTCGCTGAAGGCTGAAGTTCCTAAAATGCCCCTAACACCATGGCACGAGCAAAACCGCAATCGGCGAGAATGGCGGAGCGAAAGGGGAAAGTACTGTGTCCCACTACTACTTATGTAATAAAAATTCTGAGATTTAATGATGTAATTTAAGGGAAAAGATTATTTTTCAAATATCAGAATTTTAAAACATCACTTTTAGATAACTATAATTTTAATTAAAATTTAACATTATTTTTATTAAATATATCCAAAAAAATTATTTATTTTCATAGGTTCTTCACATATGCTTAAAAATAAAAGCACATTATTTAATTTGTTAGACATCGATTGAGTTATTAAAGTGAATATGATTTGAAATTCTAGATGACTCCAGAGTCCAGAATAACGCGTGTGCCAAAGCTAAGGGATTACAGCCATCTTTGTGATTCTGTTGCTGACTTATGAACAAAATTTTAGACATTATCTGTAGATCTCGGGCGGCTGACTCTGTCAATATCTTAAATTTCACTTCAATTTTTAATTTTTAATTTCTTTCTTGTTAAAAAATAAAACTTATTTTGAACGAAATTTGCAGTAAAAGTTTAAAATGAAATATATTTAATTGATAATAAAAAATGAAAAATACTTGTTTAATTTTATCATAATTTTATTTTATCATACTACCAGATGTTAATACTAAATTTAATTTTAGTTTATTTCTTAATATATGAAATTTTAATTTAATTTATTTTTAATAGATTAAATTTTATTTTTAAATTAAATAATTCAATTTCTTAAATACTTGGTCACTTCTTTCACATTGTAATATTATTAGTGCATAAAATTTAGTTGTCTTTGACTGTTAAAAATTTGAGAGGAAGCATTCTTGTAAAGATTCATTACCAATGATTTGATCTAATATCTTTAACCCCTAACACCCCCAATTTTATTAAACACAAGTAAAATAGTTAAATTAAACCCTAACATCTTCACTATATTTTAACTTGAACTTAAACATTCCAAAATGTTTAAAAATAATCCAAAATTTTGAAAATATTTAATTTAAACTCCAATTTAAATCTTATATCAACTCCTTATTTAAAAAATCCAGTCTAACATATTTTATTTTTTATTTGTGGATCTTATTACTAGATATGCATCCCACCTAAAACGTGGAGAAAAAAATCAACCTAACTTCCCATAAGATGCTACCTAAACTTTGTGTAACTTCTTCACATATTGACATCCTCCACCGGCATTAGACATCTTCTAATCCCTTCCATACCTCTTTAACCTAAGAATCATAGTCTCTTAACAAATCTTCTACTCTAGTTAAAGATTTAGAAGGAAATCCCAACACCACCACCGGGCCTTTGAGTCCTTTGTCTCTTGTTGCCAAACATGAAGTAGATTTTCCCTACTATTTCCTTCTTTTCTCCATAAAAACAAGAACTATAAATGATGCTCTCAAGCACTCACCAACCTAAGATAGCTTCTAGAAAAAGGAAGCAAATATATCTCTTAAAACCAAATACTAAAAGCATCACGAGGACTCTCATTTCCAAATAATTCCAAAATCCCCATAAATTCCATTTGATTAGACCCATCTAATTCTCCAGAAACAAAGTTCAAAATGGATAAGCACAATGTAAATACATAATGCTCCCAATAAATCACTTCTATTATGTTTAAAGAAGAAGGTAATATAATGGTAGAAATGAAACCTAAGCACAAGAGAAGGATGTGAAGAAGGAGCAAAATAACGATCCAAATGAAGTTGCTCATCTTAAAATTATCTTTTGGTATGTAGGTTTGATTTTTTTAGGCCCCAAGTTTTAATTGGGAGCACATCTAGCAATAGAATCCACAAATGAATAATAAAATATGTTAGAATTGTTTTATTGATAAGAAGTTGATGGAGATATTAAGTTGGAGTTTAAATTAAATATTTTCAAAGTGTTGGAGTTCTTGATGAACATTTGGAAATATTTAGGTTCAAGTTGAATTATAGTATAAAAAAAAAGTTTGGTTCCAATTTTACCCTTTTTCTACGAAACACATTTTGATATTTTTTAATCTCTAAAGAGTTGTAAGGTATTAAAAATTAATACAACATTAATCATTCTAACAATAAAGAATCTAATTCAATTTCAACGTAGTAGCTTTTATTATGAGTTTTATCATTAAGTTATAGACGAACAATTTAAAATATTCTTACACGGTGAAATTTAAATGATTATAAGGTCTGTATGCATATAGAAGTATTTGGTAAATATATAAAAAGATGAAAGGCTAGCAAAACCATGACCTAAAACAATTGAAACTTTAAACTAGTACTAAGAAATCAATAACAACACAACAACGACATCCAGTATAAATTCCATTGAGGTATAGGGTTTAGAGATGCCTAGTAATACGCAACCTTACCCCTAACTAATAGAAAAATTACTTCCAAATGACCAACACGAAGCAAGAAGGGGAAATATATATATATATATATATATATATAAAGAATAAATATATAGTAGTAGTAATGAAAATACTAAGTAAAATGATAATAAAAATAAGTATATACAAATATATACAGTAAAATGATTGAAATTTTAAAAATTAAAAAAAGAACATAAATAATATAATGATATATAATAAAATAAAATAAAAATAATAACTAGAAAGATTATATATATATATATATATATATATATATATAATACTAATAATCATAACAACATGGATAATCATAAACATATTAATAATAATAAGAAAATGAATATTATTATTATGATTATTAGTATTAGTGATAATAGTAAAGATGGCGATGATGATGGTGATGAGGATGATGATAAGAACAATAATACTAATAATATTATTATTAATATTAGTAAGAAATTACCTCTTAGGGTAATTACAAGAGACAAGAGTTACGGGATTAAAGAGGACTACCAAGATTTCTTTACGAAGGATCCTTTACCTGAATCTTAGTATGCCAAAGTTTTCAATTGTGGATCATGTCTTTGGTAAGTTCCAACATTGTCATATCATTTTTTATTACCTTCCCCCAATTCTTCTTAGGCCTCTCTATTTTTCTCTTACAATCGCTAAGTACGATCCTTTCGGATCTTCTCACTGGAGTGTCTGAGTGTCTTCTCTTAATATGATCAAACCACCTAAACCTTGTCTCTCTTAATTTATCCATAATATTAGCAATCTTAAATTTATCCCTCACTATTGCATTCCTAACCTTATCCTTTTTGGTAAGGTTGTATATCCAATGAAGCATTCTTATTTCCGTCACCATTAGCTGCCGACTATGAACTTGTTTGATGGGCCTACACTCCGCTTTATAGAGTATGGTTGACTTAATTGTTAAACAATAGAATTTATCTTTAAGCTTTAGTGGTATCTTCTTGTCACACAAGATTCTTAAAGTACTTTTCCATTTAAGTCACTCTGATATGATCCTGTAGACTATGTCTTTAAAATATTCCTAATTTATGCATTTCCTAAATTTTATGTTCAAAGTTGCACTTATCCCAAAAATACAAGTACATTTAGCAAAATTCTCGTAAATTTTGGTTTAAAAATTGATTTCCATTATAAGAACCTTCATAGGATGGACCTGTAGGCTTCCTAAGTTCTCACTCTTATGCAAAATAACATTTATCTCTAAACTTTAAACCGAAGCTCTCACTCTCAGCATGCAAAATGACATCTATCTTTAAACTTGTACCCTTTAGGTGTGTTATATCTGTTACTAAAACCAAGATCATTTATGGATAAAATGTTTCATATAATTCATAACCACATTATTGGACTTATTTATGCTCATCTAATCATTTAAGAGCCTCTTCAATCTTTGACAAAGATTTTGTTCCAATACTCTTTAATATCATCAACTAAATAACAGTTAGATATATTGAAATTACCAAAGACAATACAAGAAGGCAACCAATAATGGATTAAACACCCAAACGTGAGAATTGAAGAAACTCTTTTGATTATTTAAAAAATACACGTAAGTTACCTATAAAATTAAATTTTTAGCAAGACTCATCAACAGAATATCTAAATTTTCATTTTCACACTTCAAATACACAAAAGAATTGACATAAATTAAATAAGTTTCATCAAATAGTTATCTAATAATAAGGATAATTTTTTCAACAATAAATTCAAAATATATTCAATAGACACTACAATAAAGTGCAATTTAAGATCTAGATCTAAAGCTCAATATACAAATCAGCTAGCACAAATTTTAAAATGAAAGTATCAGGAATCCAACTATTCATTTCAATTTGAGCTAAACATTTTTGTTCTAGTATGATATCAAATGACCATGTTTCTGTGGAAAACTTATCTTAGGACATACCATCTTTTTTTTTTAAATTACTATATAAAATAATACTACTAACGCAAGTTCATTCAACAAAAAGAACCCAAATATATTAAGCTCATAGTTATGCAAAAAGAAATGAATAATGATCCATAACAAAGGAACAAAACTTACTTTGAAAAAGCGGTGAGCCTAAAGATAAAGCAATAAGATAGCAATCCTAAGGTAGAGAACCATAAACTAGCAATCACTGTTATCATTAGATGATATTACTATAAACATCAACTTAACATAGTAAAAAAGTAATGAATAACCATAAATTTATTAGAAAAAGTTCAAAAGGAGGATATGAAGAATGTAAAAGAGATAATCTAAACATCCAACTAGCAATAAACATCATTTTAATGTAAAAGTATTTAGACGTTTTTAAATTACCAAATACAAAGGTCATTAATTGTCACAACTAAAGATCATTAGTTATCACTCTAAATTCACAATAAATTTACCAATTACTTCAACATTTATAGATTATTAGCTAGCTTAATAAACCTCTAACTAGCTCTTTACCATAAGATCAACTATTGAACTTGTAACATATTTTAATGGATACTTCACATACAAAACAATAAAACCTTTAAATGATAAGTGCCTATAACTAGTATTAAACATGAAACTTTAGTGTATCAAGCCTAGGCATAGTACTTTAAATCACCAAAAAAATCAAATACTATACTCAACCTAATGAAATCCTTTTCAATGGTAAGTTGTATTGAAATGAGAATTACATTAACTAAAAAATATACCTCATTTATAAAGTGAATGTAATGTAAATAATTGTGCTTAAATTAGGTTCCACTTCCAAGAAAGTGAGGTATTCACTAGTGACTTTCATTTAATTTTGATGCCCCTTTACTTTTACAAGCTTGGTATGAGAAACATTATAATACCATATATGCAACCCCATGGTTTATCATTCACTGTAATAGAAAATCAAATTGTTAATGAGCTTATAAGATAATATAACCATATCTTTTCCCTTCTTTTATACCACTTAATTAAGCGTCTATATCCTTCAAGAAGAGAAACAAGATAGATTAGATGGTCGGCAAGGGAGTGCCTATTCCAAAGTTTATAGTGCTTAGTAGTTTGGAGACTTTTAATTACCCTAAATTATCAAGATATAGGATATAATCATTTTAATCCACTTTCTCCTAAATATGGCCATTCTATTTTTTTTCCTTATGTTGATATGATTTTGAATATATCTTGCTAGTTCTAAGTTTCAGGTTTTTTAGTCATGTTAAAATTTAACTTCTTCTCAAAATTACCTAAAATTGATTGGTCCTTCACATGATTCTTATCTTAATATTTATGTCTAACTGCATTAATTTTGTTGTCATTATATTCGACTTTTCTAACCACTAGTTTTAGGCTTCTTCTTAGTCTCATTAGAATTTTATTTCTTCTCAAAAGTACCTAAATTTCATTCCTTCTCTTTCTGGTTTCTTAGAATCTACATCTTTTTTTTTTAATTAAGGTCAAGATGGAAACTGAGGCCAATCTAGCGAAGTTAGTAGCTAAATCTCTAAAAGAAGCATAAGAGTTCTAATCCACAAGTAGCAAAAGTAAAGGATTTTACTATTGATCTACAAGCTTGTATTAACTTCATTATTTTATGAAGAGACAACAAAAGTTTTTTTTTATTGTCTGTGGGTTTCTTTGCTTCTTATTGGTGTTGGAAGGAAAGGAGATGGGAAAATATTAGAGGAATTATAAGTTTGGGTGATGATAGGAGAAATGATACAAGATGGGTCTTATTAGTACTTTAGATGTGGTGGCGATGGAGGACCATATTTTGTTCTTCTTTTCTTACTATGAAAAATAATAAAATTATCAATGAAAAAGAGTAAAAAAAATGAAACAATGACGGAGACCAAAAAAAAGAGAGAAAGAAAGAAAAAAGAATATATTTTGATGAGTAATTTTGAAGACATAAATTTTATGTTTTTTGTGTTGTTTTCGTACTTTTGAAAATAAGAAACCACAAGTTTTGTTATAAAGTACATTTTAACAACTTTTGATATTTTTGAGTTTTGACAATAACAACAAAACATTCAAAAACTAATTGACAACCTTTACATTAAGAAAAATTGTCATTACAAACATAAATTAATATATTAATAATAATCAAATTCAAAATTGATGTTAAAAGTTAAATAGGAAAGAATAAGGATATTCGAAATCGTGACCTATTTTTAACCTAGTTTATGTTCTTCTTCTTTGACTATGACAAATACTAAGAACTACCAATTACAGGACTTTAAGAAACAATGATTTAGGAGAAGATGATGAGATTAAAAAAAAAGAAAAATAAAAATATTTTAACAACTAATTTACCTTTGAAGGCATATATTATATATTTTTTGCGATAGTATTAATATTTTCTTATTTTTGAAAACAAGAAATCATATTTTCATATTTTTAAAAATAACAACAAACAATACAACCAAACAACTTCGTAATTAAGGCTTGTTACCATAAACATAAATTAACATAGTAGTAAAAAAAAAAAACAATAACCAAATCTAAAATATTAAGAAGCAGAAAGGAGACAATGAGGATGTCCGCACGGGATCATCAATTATGTTTATCTAACGGGACGTCTCATTTCAGGTATGATTCGGAAAATTTGGACAAACTTTGGGGGCATAACCGTAACTTGGCAACTCCTTCGCTAAAAGCTTTGTTCATGCCTCCTCTTTCCTCGTCAGCTCCAAAACCTCGCGAACCCTTTTCCCCTTTTGTAGCCAGAGAATTGTGTTAATGGCGGCCCAGTTTCCCGACGACTTCAAGTGCCCCATTTCTCTCGAGATTATGTCCGACCCGGTTATCCTCTCGTCGGGTCACACCTTTGACCGGGCCTCCATCCAGCGGTGGCTTGACTCCGGCCACCGTACTTGCCCCATCACTAAGCTCCCACTCCCTGACCACCCTTCTCTCATCCCCAACCACGCTCTTCGTAGTCTTATTTCCAACTATACTCTTCTTTCCGCTTCTAATTTTCAACAATCCCTCACCAAGCCCCAGCCGTCGCAGTCCCAGACTTTAGTGTCCACTCTCGTTTCCACTTCTTCGGCTTTTGACTCCAAGCTTCACTCACTCTCGCAGCTCGCTAGACTCACCAAGCGCGACCCGGGTCTTCGTCGGGTTCTGACTGAATCCGGAGCTATGTCTGCCGTTCTCAACTGTGTCAACTCATCCGAGTCCGCACTCCAAGAGAAAGCCCTCTCTTTATTGCTCAGCCTCTCGCTTGATGACGATAACAAGGTGGGTTTAGTCGCGGAAGGTGCGATTGGTCGGGTCGTGGATGTTTTACGGGTCGGGTCGCCGGATAGTCGAGCTATTGGGTGTACGGTTTTGACTAGTTTAGCGGTGGTAGAAGTGAACAAAGCAACAATTGGGGCTTACCCAAATGCGATTCAGTCGTTAGTTTGGATACTGAATTATGGGAAAGGGAGAGAGGTCAAAGAAGCAGCAACCACGTTGTACGCTATCTGCTCGTTCCCGAATAATCGGAGGCGAGCCGTGGATTGCGGGGCGGTGCCGATTTTGGTTAGGTTAGGAGGATTGGGACTTGAGAGAGCTGTGGAGGTTTTGAGTATCTTGGTGAAGTCAAAGGAAGGAAGAGAAGAGATGGGAAGCGTTTGTGGTTGTGTTTGTGTTTTGGTGCATGCGTTGAGGAGTGGGAGAGAGAAAACTGTCCAGTGTGCTCTTTTTACACTCAATTCTTTGTGTTGTTATAGTGGGGAATTGTGTAGAGAGGCTAAAAGTGAAGGGCTTTTGGAGATATGTGTGAGGCTGTTGGAGGATGATAACGAGAAGATTAGAAGAAATGCTTCTTTTCTTGTGAAAACTCTAAGTGGGAGCAGCTAATAGATGGGACTCCTTTTGATGCTTAAGGGATGATGGAGGTGAGTTCTGGGTTCTGGGTTTTCTGGGGTATGGTTCGTCCATTGTTGGATACTTGTGTGTACAAAAGAAAGGTTAGAGCTTGAAACTGGAAAGGTTAGAGCTTGAAACTGGATATGATTTTTTCTTTTTCTCTTTCGACAGGTTTTGTATATTTGAATAAGTTTGTATGTGAACTCATCTTTGTAGTTCAAAACGTTTCATATTTGTTATTAGAATTGTAATTGCCTACATTTTTAGGATTTTTTGGGCTCAAATCCAGATTTTTTGTTTTCTTCCCAACTTTTTTCGAAGCTTTCTTGTTGAACATGTTTGTTTGTGCTACATGGTTCAGTTTGAACAAGTTTCATGCTTATTGAATGAATTTGTATTGATATTTTAGTGTACAACTAGTTTACTCATCGAGACGAAGTCTTTCCTTTTACTGAAATGGTCTGTGATTGCTTGCCTTATACTTTGTGTCTTTGTAAACATTGTTTGTATGTGCCATGTTCTCCAATTATTTGGATTCTGCATTAATAACTATATGATTAAGCTGACAATAATGGATTCCATGACTACGCCAGTAGACATCCAAAAGGAGGCACTGGAATTGCATTTCAATTTCATTGCTGTAAGAATTGTCTGTTTTCCCTTAATCATACTATGAATTGCCTTTATACATTAGTTCACTTCTTCTTAATCTCCAGGTTGTTGAATTGTAAATTTGATTCCGATTTCTTACTGCAGTGGAAGTCAAGCTGTAAGATGCATCACTCTGTATAGAATTTAGCATATTTGTATGTGACTCTCGATCCTTGATTCACTTTCTGCATGAAGCAGGTGTATGATCTCGTACCTCTTAATTGGCATTTTTATGGTGCACCAGAGAACAGAAATATATGCAAACAATCTTCACTTAAAGCAATTATAAATATTAGAGCCTGGTAGATGCAGGATCTTTACCACTTGAATTGTGTTGCTGTGAAGTATTAATGATTAACCAATGAATCATTGTGAAGCAAGGCCCCCTTATCACCTACTAGGAAGTTCATTTGGATCATGCCTGCATGTTATTTTAGCGTTTTAATGTGATTTACATTAGTTAATCAGACCTTGAATTGGTAGTTAACTGGTTGTTTTCTTTAGTTTGCATAACCAAATTTGGAGTTAAATATCGTAAAATGTTTCGTTAACCCAAGGTTTAAACTAGAATACATGATGCGCACAGAAAAGAACAGGAGACCGGATGATGGCATGTGCAATTCTAGTTACATAACTACAATAACAGTGAACAAAACTATAAACGTATGCTACCTGTTCTTTTTGTTATTTTGATAAAACAAGTTTATTAGGGGATGAAAGCTTAATTGTCAACAAAAGTGCTCATGTGGGAATTTTTAATCTACCATAATTTGTTAGTAAAACTTGTAATCTACACACTAAATGCCCAATTTGGGACCAAAAAAACACAAGTGGTTGGGACTTGGAAGCATTGCTGCGTCATGGAAATCATTGTCCTATTTCCTACCTGGGAAAAGTGTTTGAGCTTGCGGTGGCGTCTATGGGGTAAGTCATGAGTGCCATAGATCGCGTGCTCGTCTCGCATTCTGTTTCTGTGTGCGGGGTATGTGGTACTAAGTTTCTTTTGGGTAAAGCCTATATCTTCTCTTTTTGTTGTTTACTAATTTGACCCGCGTGAATGGGCACTTGTTGGTGGAAAAAAAGAATAGAACAAGTGAAGGTTTAGTCACAGAAGCCGAAATTCATGATTTTTCACTTTCCTGTGCATTGCATCCATCTCCACTTCCACTCGTGACACTTGCGGTGGCCTACGAGTGCCATTTCAAAGAAACGATCTCTTTCTTTTCTCAAATTCTTCCCCTCCCTTGTCTTTTCTACGAGTGCTATTTCCAAGAAACGATCTCTTTCTTTTCTTAAATTCTTCCTCTCCTTTCTCTTTTCTATGACTCGAAACATTTGTCAGATTGGTTAGGATTCCGACATTATCTAATGTGGATTCATGCTCAATTTCTTTATATCAGACTACAAAATTAAAATGTTCAATTTATAATATTAATTTAAACTATATATAAATTATATCAAATATAACAAATTTTAATTTATTATAAATATAATATATCTTTAGCTCTATTATTAATGCAGAATTTTGTAATTATTCTCAAATTTAAATCGACAAATATGTGCATAATAAAAATAATTTAATTTAAAATTAAAAAATCCAAATGTTTTTTTAAAAAAAGAATCAAACCTTTACTTATTATTGTCTTCTTTTGAATTAAGCGCGATTTCAAAAATAGAAATGATATTTCAAAACACAGAGGCAATGATTCTCTGGTTCAAAAGTCAGAAACAAATTGTTTCAAAAAAAAAAAAAGTCAGAAACAAATGGTTTGATAAAAAATATTGTAAAATCAATTAGTAAAGACTATTCCAAGATAATCTCTTTCTTAAATGTAAATTGAACGTCAGATTTTATCTCCCAAGTGTGTGACATTGATCATTGAGATCTTTTCCACAGAATCTCCAGGCAATCCCTTAGAACTATCAAATATCAAACATGTTGGCAATCTATTTAAAGTTTGTCCCAACAAAGTCCATCTACTTGAGTAGAATCAGCTTGTAAGCAAAGAATATTGAGAATGAATATTGATATTTAATCCAACAATCTAATGATTCATTGGTATAATTACTCTCACTTAATGTGACTGGACTGATTCACTTACGTACACAGCACATTTTTGAACTTGAAGATTGTTTTTTCAAAGCAGAATCATAAAGGTAAGGACAGAAGGAAGGGGAAGTAGTAGAAAAAAGACAGAGAAAGATGTGAAAGCACAGACATTATCATTCATTTTCTGAATTTCATGTTGGTTCGTTATAATGATATAGACCTGTTGACAACTCATTTGTCGACATATACATCGTTGTTTGCTTACATTTAATAAGGGTAAAATAAAATGTAGTGCTCAAGTAAGTTCGTTCCTACTATTCTATTTCCTATCTATACCACTTCATTTTCTTTTATTTATTATAGGTCGTTAGTTCCCGCCGCCTTCATAACTTCTTTTCCGTAATAACACCTTCCCGGCCTTTCAGAGCCTTGTCTACAAGGTTGGCATTTGGGAAGCGTTTCTATAGTTCGAATAGGGACTACTACGTAGCTGACTTTTGCGAATTGTCGGCCTATTATACCAAAACTTGTGTCATGAGTTTGTTCTAATATCTTCCCAACGTCCCTTTAGTATAGGAAGTGGTTGCAACTTCCCTACATACTACGCATTTTTGTGTTTGTTCCTTTGATAAGTAACACATACTTTACCAGCTTTTTATGTAGCTCCTTGTCGAACCAAAAATCACTATCCTTCGCTTCTATCTTAGTAATCCTTCCATCCATTTATAATTACTCGAGTCAAGCGTCCCTGCCTCCAAGCGTTTGATGATGTCTCGAATTGTCAAGTCTCCTTCCCAAATGTTCTTGATATCTCCTAGTAATTTGGTATGGAGCTAGGATATTACTAGTGTAAGGAGTTCGGTACTTACTATCCTTGGCAAGGCGTCCGCAACCATATTCTCCATTTTGCTCCTATGTATCACTTAAAGTCATAGCCGAAGAGCTTCAAAAGCCACATTTGCTGAAAAGGTGTGGAGCTCCATTACTATATTAGAAATTTAAGACTTAGACGATTTGTGTAAACTTTGAATTGTCGAGCACTAAGGTAGTGATGCCACTGTTTAATTGCCTTTACGATCAGTATAAACTCCTTTTTGTATGATGTCATCAAGGCTTCCTTCAAGTCCTCAAAGGCTCGTTATTATTTTTCCCCCTACATTCACTCATTCGTAGCTTGTGCCTTCAGTAATTCGATCAGAGGTTGGGCTACATTTTCATAATTCTGAATGAATCGTTGATAGTACCCTGTGAGTCCCATAAATCCTCAAAGCTCCTTGAGTGATCTTTGTACTGGCTAGTTACAAACCATCATTAATTATTTTCTTGTCATTTGTGGCTTCTCCGTTCTCTGAGATTGAGTTTCCTAGATAGTCCAATTGTTTCGAATTTACTTCCCTTAAGGAATAGCTGGTAAGCTTGGAGGATCTTCAAAGCTTCTTGGAGATAACACAGGCATTGGTGAAGGTTGCTGCTGTAGATGAGTATATCGTCTAAGAAAACTAGCAAGAACCTTTGAAGAAAGGGTCGAAATATTTCATTCATCACCCTCTGAAAGGAGGACGGTTCATTTGTTAACCTGAAGGGCATTATCAGAAACTGGTACTGGGTCTACATATGTTGAGCTTAGATATGTGAAGCTTGGATATATTAAAACTATTAACCTGTACTTTCCTTGGGTTGAATCCTAAGTTCCTAACTTGCAATCAACTTGCAATCGAATCCAAGCATACATGATTCGTTTATAAGAAATACATACGCACAAGTTTCTATAAAACAAGCATTACTTTACATAAAAATTAAAGAAAAAGAAGGATGATAATTTTATACAAAAAAGATAAAAATGTATGATAATTATCCATACACAAAAGAGAAGACTATTATAAATTATATCTAAAATTTATTTGATTGTATAAAATCTAATATTTATTCGAAATAAAATTTTATTAACTATGATAATGTTAGTTCTCATGCCCATGAATCATATTAGAAAAATACTACAAAGCTTGAATGCAAAATTTAAAGTAATGATATATCAAAATTAAACTATTTTTTAGTTTTTAATTTTTAGTTGGTCAAACTTATAATTGAATTATTTTATAAGAACAATGAAGTGAAATTACTTTAACTAATTTGGTATATATTTTTAAAAATTATCAATCATAAGCTATTATAAGTAAAATATAAATGTATACATATAGTAAATATTATATACAAGTAGAATATAACTGAACCTATATGAAAATAATATATTATACACATATATTAATAAAATAATTTGTATTGAAATGCAATAATTCTATAAAATATATTATTTTTAAATTAATGCAAAAGTGCCTAATGTAGTTATAATTATTTTAATAAATATAAATAATTGTGTGATTTATCTTCCCTTAATTGATTTTATTTTAATGAAAACTTCTTTTTAATTTTAATACATAAAATGCCGTTGTCTTGCATCACCATATTTGCCCCTTTTATTTTCAAATTTGTTCAATTCCAAGAAAACTCAAAATAAAATAGCAACAATTTGTAGACAATAATTTTTGCTTATATAAAGACTAAATTATTTATATGATGTTTAATTTTTTATTAGAGAATATATTCGATGATCATTTAATCTTCTTTCGATACTTATTTTTATCCTAGCTTACCATTAAATGCATCTAAACATTCATTAAGAACACCAATTTGGATGTCTAAGAGTGATAAAACTAACCTAGGAGGGTTAAATAACTATGCCTGCTAGTGGAAATTGTCTAATTTTAATAATACAACTCACACTTGAAATACAAAAATAGTACAACCTCTT
Organism: Erythroxylum shatona; assembly: GCA_027568895.1. Lineage (NCBI taxonomy): Eukaryota > Viridiplantae > Streptophyta > Magnoliopsida > Malpighiales > Erythroxylaceae > Erythroxylum > Erythroxylum shatona. Next base: position 34,795,818 of record JAOSBK010000002.1, read on the forward strand.
TCAAAACTTCTCCCTCTTACATGTACATGGTATATCATCGTTCTAAGCCTCTACAAACACTTTTATCCATACCAAGATCTACCTTTTTAGATCTAATTAATTTTCAAAAATCACTAATCACACTCTCAATAATACATATGTAGATACTGAAGAGTAATGCAACTAGTCTAAATAAATATGACAACTATATTTTCAATGAGAGGCAATTGGCATAGTAGAGTTAGAAAACTCACTTGAAACACAAAAATACAAACTCTTTAAATACTTATCCCCCCTACATCCGTTAAGTGCTAGACCTTTTCAACTCTTCCTTACTTACTAAAACAAACTAATTTTGAATTTTTCATAATTAAAAATACTTCCAATCACTTATCAAGAACATAGTATTGAATGTCCAAAAGATGCAATTAAATAAGAAAGTGATGTGATTGTATCTTTTAGGTTAGATAACTTTCTAAGTAGAATACTAAATAGCAACGGAATATTACCGATGGTAAAGAAACCGTCGGCAATTGCTGATCGATATATTGTATCGGTCGATAAAGTTGTCCGAAAAATGGAAAGGATAAAATTGTAGTTTGGAAGCGGTAGTTTTTGTTAGTAAATTCGTTGGTAAAAATGTCGTCTTCCGGACTAAAAAGTTGAACGTTTTTTATTGTAACAAAACGACGTCATTTTGGTTTGAGAACCCTAACAACGTCGTTTTGTTTCTAAAGAGAGAATGATTTTTTAGTGTACCATAATGACATCATTTGGTTTAAAACCAAACGATGTTATTTTGGTACTGAAGTAGAACATACCAAGATGACGTCGTTTGGTTTTAACCAAGACGATAAACCAAACCACGTCGTTTTGGTACAGAAACATAACGTCATTATGTAAACTAAGATGATGTCATTTGGTTTAAGACCGGACAACGTCATTTTGGTATAAGCAGAACATTTTAAATTAACCAAAATGATGTCATTTGGTTTTAAGCCAAACGACGTTGTTTTGTCATTGAAACATAACTCTTTAAGTTAACCAAAACGACGTCATTTGGTTTAACGTCAAATGACGTCATTTTGGAACTGAAGCAGAACATTTGAAGTTAACTAAAACAACGTCGTTTGGTTTAAACCAAATGACGTCATTTTGGTTTAATTAAAACAAACCCTTCCCCCTTCCTCTCCCACCCCCGACCTGCTGCTTTTGTTTCCTCTCCTTCCTCCTCCTCCAGTTTTCGCTCCTACATCTGACGTTGTCTCCTCATTCCTTGTGGAGCTGCTGCATCTCCGGTATGAGGAGTCACCTTCTCCTGCAGTTTTCGTCAAGGTATGGCCGTCTTCTCTGACCTCATCTGCTATCGATGTGTGGGTATCTATGGATTAATTTTTTGCAAAATTTAGAGTTAGTTCTTGACGATAGGTTGGCTGTATTGGTTTTGGTTGTTATTATTTGATGGTTTGCTATCTAAACTACTGTTAATGATGGTAAATAATGGAAAAATGTTGTGATTTTGTTATTAGTTAGGGATGAAATTATTCATCATACCAAGTGTTCGATGAAATGTATGAGAAGTCTAACTTGCATGAAATAAAACCTTTTAAAAGAATTGAGGACAAGATAATATTATCTTTAATTATAACTCTTTCATTCAAATTTTATAATAAGACTTTTGATTGGAATAATAACCATAAATTTAATAAGTATAAAATAACTTAATGAAATTAAATAGTTGCATCTTATCTTCTGCTTCTTTTTTTAATTTTTATACAGATAATTAGAAGTTATGAGTTAAATAATTACTATTATTATGATAGCGTATATTATTTACTAATAGTCTTTGAAGTCCATTCTTTACCTTCTATTGGTATAATATACCTCTTCTGTAATGAAATAAATGTTCATTTATATATCATAAATCAAATAGAAAGGAGTATTAATATAATGATTTCTTACATTTACATATTCCTGAATAGGTTATTTAAGAATCTTACACCAATTGACATGATTTATAAGTGCAAGATTTTGTTTACGAGCCACAATACCTAAGAAAAGTGTGAATTCAGTTAGTGTCTTTTCATCAGGACCAACTACCAAATTAAAAGAATTAAATAAAATTAGTTTGCATTATTCCATAAATCTTTTTTCTTTAAGTATTTTCCACAAGTCTTGCATTAACCTCCTTAAGAAATGTTGGACATCTCACTTCTTTACTAATTATATATTCAAAACAATTATTCAAGTTAGTATAAATTAGGAAAATCATTTAAATGATAATATAATATATGATTACCTTTGCATTGAGCAGTAGCAATTTCTGTAACATCTATGTTTATATCATTTCCAATTTCTTGTATTGCAATCACTTTTATGGGAATATTAGAAGCAATTTCTTCTAGTTTAACTTTAAAAAATTTTATTGTTATGCAGGAAAAGTCTATGAGAATAAGGCCTACATCCCGTCAGTTGGTTTTACATACTCACACTGAAAAGCATGACGGTGTGACATTCGTCAACAACCGATGTAGAGAAGTAAATGTATGTGAAATTAATGCTTTAATAATCATTCTTAATAATTATGACTTACTAATTATAATATAAGCATTGCCTCCTAATAGGACCAAATACAAGAAACAATATAGCGACAGTCTCAAGGAGAATAAGTTGTTGATAAGAGCCAGGCATATTTTGATACAGTGGGTAGTAGGGACAATCGTGGAAGGATCTTCGCGCTAGGCTCATTTGGGAACACGTGTTATTCACACTCTTCTACATCTAGTACAACAGCAAGTACACGATCGATAGTGGAACGTATCCATTACCTTAAGAGCACAGTATAGACCTTGATAAGTCAGTTGCAACAGACAATGGATTACATGACTAAGCTCCAAAATATCATGGAGTAGATGAAGGGGAGGGGTAGAGACTCATACCATCCACGCTCACTAGGACAATAGGATTGTTGTAGTCATTTGATTTTAATTTATGTACAGTTTAATGTTTTTATTATCAATGAGGAAAATTTTTCCTTTATATGATCAATTAATTTTCTGTTTAAACAAATTAAATATATAAACAAATTAAAATTATGCATAGATAATTTATAACTGTTGAAATTAACCAAATCAAATTTAATGTCGAGATTTAAAAAAATACTTACGGAGGGAATTGAGGTAGAATGTGTATTGTCATTACTGATGGAATTTAAGTCTCCATCGGTAAGTGAACACATATTTACTGATGGTTTGCAGTTAACCGTCAGTAAATGTTTAGGGATTTTATAAACAAAAACCTTCCTTCTGTAATTTGAGCTATATTTATCAACGGTTATTGACAAACCGTCAGCATTTGTTCACATTTTTATTGTACATTCACTAACGGTTTATCATAAATCATCGGTATATATACTGACAGAAACGTTTTTACCGATCGGTATATATACTGACAGAAATGTTTCTTTCTATTGGTAAACTTACCAACAGAAGTAATGTCCCATTAGTAAATTTTAAGACAAAATGGAAATTTCGTAAGCAAAGTTAATAACCTTGCATTTTTTGCGATGCAATTTTTTATCGGTGAAAACCATCGCAAAATCAAATTACCAACGAAAAGTTAACGTTTTTCGTCAGTAATTTCCATCAGTAAACACCCTTTTTCCTGTAGTGGAATGCGATAACTTACCTAATAGGTTATTTTAGAATTTAGTAATGAAATTTTGTGTAAATTTGATTTTAGATAGTACTTATAAAGAGAGTTTGAATTAAAGCATTTTACATGATGACCAATTTTTTAGTTAACGTATCATTTCTCTTTAATTGTATATCAAATTTTCACTAGAGATATTTAATTTTTGAGTAGCTAAAAGGATATCATCTTGAATATGTTTTAGTGCTTTGTGATGTTATGCCTCCAATTCTTATGGAACTAGGCAAATAAGGTGGCACATCCTTTTATGAATATAATTTCTTATAATAACCAAATCAGTTGTCAAAGCTCTAATTGTTACCAAAAAAAAAGTACTTTGATGAGTTTAAAGTAGTGCATAAAAAATATTAAAGATTGGGAGTTTTTTTAAGTTACAAATTATCAAAAAATCCCTTGTTTTTTACTCATTTCAATGATTAGTTTAGTTACTGATTTAGTTTTAGTTTTGAATTAAATACTCGAGGGAATTAGTTTACAATGTCACTTTTGATAATCCCATTTTATACTATATATATTCAACTTACTAGACTTTTCACCCTAACCTTTTTATTGATGATTACAATTTAGACTTTAATTTAAAATGTTACCTAAATAAGCTAACATTAACACTTCTCGTTTTATATTTGTATATTATTTTAAAAAATTTAAAAATATTTTGACAATATTGGTTTAAGATATTCACACTAGTTTAGTTCGAGTTAATCAGGTAGATGGTCCGATCTTTTAAATTTCAAAACAATGATTTCCTTATTAAATGTCTACTCCTACTTAGTAATTTAATTAATATAGGTATCATGCCTACCATTTCCTCTAAAAATGACAATAAAAGATGGGAGGATACATGAAAGTTTTTTTAATGTTAGTTAAGTTTTAGGTCAAAAAGAAGACATCTATGATTATATCCTATCAAAGCATAATAATACTAACGATCTAAAAATGCTAGCTTTAAGGTTGCAATTGTAGAAGAGAACATTCATTATTAATTCAAGAAAGAAAGATTGGTGAGGAAATATGGTTACCCCATTTTAATAAATGAAGCAACATAGAATATAATATGATTAGGAAATGATCTATAGAATGGGGTTATTTGTGCAACGTAAGTTATATCTCATAAATAGCACTCTAAAGATCCAAAACACACACCCACACAAAATGTATCATAATATCTAGATAATATACAACAAGAGTAAGGAATAAAATTAAAATAAAGCCCTTGACATTTTATATGATGCTATTTAGTTCATATTGTTACTTGGATTACATAATCAAAGGTGTATCATCTTAAATTCTCAACTTAATTTCTTGTTAGTCAAGAAATATGTGTATATAATTGTATAATTCGAGTAATTTTTCTTATAAAATAATATTATGTTAAATAATTTAACTACTAAACATTAAACTAAGCTAATAAAAAGCTAGGTCTCAAATTAAATGATGTTGTAAATGTAGGGAATTTTCTTTTGTGTCTTCACTATTAAACTTGTTAAGTTTGAAGTAATAGTTTTTTTAGTGATTTATACTCCACTAAATTAAAAGTTTTTGCATTTTTATTCTTCATTTTATTTAAAATGAGGTTCAAGTTAACTTTAATTTTGACATAACACATTATTACCATTTATTAGCTAGAATCATATACTGTTAATTTATTTAATATAAGATAGGAAATAATGAAGAAAATAATAATTATAAGATCCATAGGTATTTTTACAATAACTATTGTATTGTGATTTTTTTTAGGAAGACATGGATTCATGCATCAAATGTACAACAAGGCAGCAGAAGTATTAGAATGTAATTCCGACCACATGACATCCCCATAATGCCAAAAACTTAGATTGTATGCATACTTAGAATATATGAACATGAGATTTCAGTACATATACCTTTTGATTCTCCTCTTTTCTTAATTCTTTTCCTTGTTTGGGTTGTTGCAAACACCAAACCCTTCCTTGATCACTGATCAAGAACACGTAAAGATGAAGAAGAAACAATGTGTAAGAGTGGTTAGAGCACTAAACTAGATGAGTTTAAGTAGATTCTCTAATGGAGAGTTAGATAAAGAATGAGTTGCATGTAATTAAATTCATACAACAATTACATATATTTCATGAACAAACGTCAAGATCACTTCTCTCTAACCCCAAAACTCTTCTAGACCCTTAAGCCTCTCAATTGAGTGTGTTTTTGACTGAAAGACCTAATGTACATAAGTGAAAAACTCACTTATGTATAATCTATCATTCCTTCAGTCACAACATAGCCTGTGAGTCACAATCTTTGCCTACATAAATCCTTTCGGTCACAATCGTAACCTATAATCATGGCCTAGTTAAAACAACCATACATACTTTATTTCTCATTCGATCTTTTATGCGTGTGACCCTTAGGCTCCCAATTATTTTGGGTAATAAAATTAACTTTTAATTCAAATAAATCATGAATGGCTTAATGATGCCAATTTATTGGAATATAAGTGGAATAACACATAAACTCTTTGATAATTATTTGACCTATGGACCTTTTTATAGAAAATTATTGTGCAATTTGCCCCTTCACCATTCTCTACCCCACTTAGTTCAGAGTATGGGCTATATGTCAACTCCCATTAGACTGACTATGTCACATCTAGTCCAAGTGATATTAGTTCTTATCTTGAGGATTTCATTACTCTATGTGTCATTGAAGTCTCTCTTTATGACACAAATTTGATTTGGCCAGATACTCCTGAGTAATGACCCCGATAAGAGGTCGTAGGTATCATTTTCTTTTATTAGGAGTAATGAATCCTTTATTGGCTACCCAATTATCTTCCAATACTAATAGTTGTACCTAATTACTACCCTATGAGCGACCTCATCTTGAGGAAACAAGGAATGATGTCAAAGCATAGAATCAGTATCTAAGATATCCTTGAGTATCTCAAGTCAAGGATATTTGCACCATTGCAATGATGAGATTAATCATTAACATTTGATAGATCATCCATATGATAATCTCATAGTAGGTCATCTGATGTACTTAATACTCTTAGTAAGCATCCACATGTTAACACTAAACATCTTATGCTTATAGCTTGTGAGATCTACTGCTTGATCAAATCAAAGAGTATAACATGTGCTAATCTATCTAGATTAATAATGTCCTGTCTTATTAATCCTATGACTAGGGATAATTTAGATACTAACATAATTGCATATGATAGAAATCTCAATATCATGATCTCATTATGCTTTATGCTATGTTTTGTATCATGGATTTCATCAATTCGACTTAAGATCGACGTCAATTCATAAATAAATGAACATCAAATTAACAAAAATTGCCTTTTGCTTTATTAATTAAAATAAAGTTTGTACAAAAGTGCTAAAGGTGATTGCCTTTAAAACACTACTCTAATATAATTTATATTTGTAGAAATTTCAAATATCATTTCATAATATTTTACATACATGTTTTACCACTATTAGTTTTTCTTAATCATTAGTGTCTAGTTGAGAAGTTTACATTATTATGTAATAACGTGGATATCAAATAGACAAATTTACTAATCAAATTACAAACGCTTGCTAAAACTAAATTGATATAAACCAAGAGTGAATACTAAGTGGTTTCGTTTATAATTTTTAGTTTTCATTTGTTGAAATTAATTTTTTATATTTTAATAAAAACAAAATATTTTTAGGAAATTGATGATAAATTAATTAAAAAGAATCCCAAAGGGAATGACATAGAAAATGACCTTTAATAAAAGTAAACAATAAAACTACTGTAACTCTTATATGAAAGGAATTCCAATAGTTCACAAGATAATAAAGGCTTAAACATGGATGCCCATAAGGAGTGCAAGCCTCCTTACAAGAGCATTATTGCATATTGAGGATAAGGAAGACCTAAATTTAGCTATCAAAGTTATAGATTTTCATGTGCTATACTAACCAAGCTTCAACTTAACATATCAAAAGTGTTGATGCAATGTTCTCCAACAAGATCTCTAAGTGTAATATGATAATATGCTTATTACTATATTAATATAATGTCCTCATACCATATTCAGTCTTAAATCCCCTTTAGTAAGTTCCATCTTCATTTTATCTCCCTGTTAGCTTTTTATCTAGTTTTGATGTCGAGCAATATTTTCCTTATCCAATTTAGGCTTTTAAAAAGAAAGTTAGAGCATTTTTTGGTACTTTTCCAAATTTCTAGCGTTTCTCTCCCTTCACACTACATAAATGGAGCATTTAAAGGCAACAGTAAATACTTACACGTCTTCCTTATAGTTGTAAGTAATTTTTCTAACTCAATATATTAGGTTATCCTAGAAGCTTTTGGAATGTTTTATTTCATCTATACAACCTTTGTCCAACATAATTTTTACTAATATTCCATAAGTAAGTCTACACACCAAGAGCATTCCTACGAGATTTAGATTAAAAATAACCAATGATGGAGGAAGTTAATCTTAATATGCCTTTATGATCGATAATAAGCAAATGAGTTATTTGTGAGCTTCCCTAATAAATTTTTAATCCATATAACGTGATCTATATTGATGGACTTAAGCATGTAGCTTAGCAAGTTATCTGTAATGGCAAAGAATCCTCTTACATTACATTACTATTAGTTGCCTTGTATAATATCCTTGACTCTAGCAATCTTAATTAGTATGTGTTTAAGAGACACCATATCGTGCTTCAAAGCTACTCTAATTATCAAACCAAAACTAAGCAACATTCCTATTACCTTTAATTACTGTGAATGCTAGCCTTATGGACTCCTTTAACCTTAATATATAATTTAAGGTACATGAACTATTAGGATTTTCTTTTAGATTTTGTAAGCCTAGTTGCTTTTAAGTGTTAGGAGTGCATCCATCTCACTCATATAGAATCCTTACTAATAAACAACTTTTATATTCTCTTTATTATAAGCATTTTGTTTATTACTTTTAATCTTGTGAGTCCAAGCCTTACTTCTTACTTAGGAACACAAATACCATACCATTTCACCTTATAGTTCCTCCCTTTTATAGCATCACTTGAACAAAGAAATTTCTTTATGATCTTTCGAAATGCTTTTATTAAGTTTTTAGAAAGCAAGATGTGAGAGCTCCAATAGTTATACATGTTGAGAATTGAAAACTAGTTACAATTTCTCGGTATAAAAAAGTTGTTATACACAATGCCTATTATTTTATTAATGGCATCAAAGAGTAGCAAGCAATCTCTATATGTTGGTCTCCTTATAGTGATCGGTATGTCTATGTATTTAAATGGAACATGTTGAAGTTGGTAGCCTGAAATTCTTGATAACTCCTTATTTAAAGATAAAGAGTTTGCTATTAAAGTAATTAATGCTCAAACTAAACATACTCTTAAAAAAATGAAAAAAATCATTATGACTTCTAATGAGTGTTTATCAGTGCAATTCAGAAGTAGCAAATCATTAGCAAAAACAAGGTTAAATAGTTTAATCTCCTTGCGTTTATTATGATATTTGAATGCATCACTTTGTTCATATGGTGAAAAAAATTAGGGGATGTAGGATCTCCTTACATCAAACCTTTGGCTCTAGTGAAAATGCTAGTTAGTTCTCCATTACCATAATGCCCAAGGAGGTTGCGGTAATGTATTATTGAATTTATTCTATGAAAATCTTAGGAAAACTAAACACTTCAAGGCTAGTTAGTATAAAATCCCACTTTATGGAGTCAAAAGTCTTATGCTTACAATTGTAATTCTTGAGCAAATCTCGTATGATTAACAGATTATCTCCAATGTGTAACATCCCGTTCCCATACTAAGGGTTAGGACCTGAAATTTTAGTACATGTGAGCTCAAAGAGTGATTAAGGAAATGCATTTTCTAGCTCGTGCATAATGTTAGCATATATGCACATAAATATTGAATCTTTGCACATAAAAAGGTGGTATATGCATTCATTGACAACTTCTTGGTATAATTGATGTAAAATATGATTTTTGTTAAAAATGAGAAGTAGAGGGAGTAGAAAGAGTGATCTAGGTATGAGTTGTGAAAAGGAAAGAGTTGGAAACAAAATTGGTAGTGACCTAGAAAATGTTCACTAAGTATGCTTCAGTCTGTTTGCCATAACTTTTTCTCTAGTTATCCAAATGAGAAGATTCTTT
>JAOSBK010000002.1:34812265-34829409 GCA_027568895.1 Erythroxylum shatona
AACCCTTTAACATTTTCATGTCTAGGCAATATGGGACACTCTAACACTCCCCCTCAAGTGCAACTGGGGCTGGACATCCAGTTGTCACTTGAAATGTATGCAGTGGTAACTGGATCAGGCTGTTGGGACTGGACATCCAGATGGACAACCAGGAAATTAATAATCCGGACTAAACCTACTCTGATACCATATTGAATTTTTAATATAGGCAGAGTGTAGAGTCCACTAACAAGAATTAAGCTTGGGTCAACCATTGCCCAAATAACTAGAACTAGTTGTTTGGATAGTTGACCTTTACCACTTATAAACCTTTTAACATTTTCATGTCTAGGCAATATGGGACACTCTAACAAAGAACATACCCCTTCCTAACTCCAAAATAATATATAGAATCTCCTGGTCACCTCTCTCCCTTCCCACAAAAATGAAGTTCTATGAAACAATTACCAATGAAAACAATAAATAAAGAAGAGAATAAATGAAAAGTTAGAATTTCATTTAATGGAATATCCATTCAAATTACATTCACTCTTATTCTCATTTGACAAAATCTTCATCATTGAAAGGAGCCTCATCATTATCATCGTTTAAATTTATTGTATCAAATGACTAAGATTATCTTCCAAATCACTCTTATCTATCAAACTTAATTCCTCCAAAACCCAAGCTGCCAAAAGATTGATATAATTAAGATAAACTGAATCTACAAACTTACTTGTTTTATTAAGAGTCATAGCAAAGAAATAATAAATAAATTATTAAAAATTACATTAAATTATATTCAACTTATCAATGATAATAGCATACCTTAACCGAAGTTTTAAGTTGTATCAAACAAAGACTAAGTTGTTCAATGTTTTTTATTTCAATATATTCTTTTTTTTGGAATGGATGAATTCAAATGTGCTCTAATTTTTTTAATACCCTATTGCACTCACACATTGATTTCGAATTTGAATTACAAATTTTTGCAATTTTGGAGCACCACCTTTGAATTAGTCCCACCAAACAACTGTAAGACAACAAAAGTAATATTATAAACAAAATAAAATGATGATTAACAATCCTAACTTAGGGTCCATCATACTTAGGCCCTAAATAAATTTAGTTCATAAACATAGAAAACAAAACCAACACCAAAAGTTCAGAAGAAACTAAAAGGAAAGGAATCCATTATGTATCCCATTTTCTCTAATATAATCCCCTTGAATTTTTAATAGAAAGCTATTATCTATTTGATCTTTGACTTTGACCTAGACCATGCCTAGGAAATATAAAATATTTTTAATTTTAAAATCCATAACTTTTAAGCAATTCACCCATGTTTTAAATAAAAGACACATTAGACACATTCTTTTCTATTAAAAATCTAGTGTTAGCTGTTTAAAGGCTTCTTCAACCCTTAAGAAATCAATTTTAAGCTATTATCACTAAAGAATCAAGAATCAAATTTCATCTTAATAGATCAAGTTTTTGATAAAACTGAGAGTTTATGTAGTTTTATTTTAGCCATGATTTATCTATTTTAATCATTTGATTTTGTTCTTTTGAACATGATTTATAGCTAAACACTTTTATATTTTTAGATAATCTCATCATATTTTAGATATGTTCTCTCAAAATTGCATATATTCTCGATGTTTGTCCATATGCTTACAGAAAATTCACATTAAAAGAAAAATGTATACTTTAGAACTTTCTTTGTATAAAGGGAAAAGATCAGTCAGGTTGAGGCACCACAACGTATCTATTTTTAGCAATTTCTTTTTGACTGCTAACCACAACCAAAAAAAAACTTTAGGAAAGTTTTGTTTTTATACAATCTTGCTTTATGCTTTATCTCACCTTTATTCCTTAAAAAGTCCATATATGAGTTGTTTATGAACAGACCTATAAAGTGACCAAGCCAAAGATAGATGTCTATCCTTTTGAAGTTGAGGTTGTAATTAAGTATCATATGAGCCAATTTACTTGGGAAATCAATCCCTTGGTTACAGTTGATCCAAGCCTTTACTTTAGTGTTACCAAAGAACTAGTTTTAGATATGTGATATCTGTTGAGTTTGGATTAAAGGACCAACTTTGCTCTAATTATCTTAGTCCTTTCTCTATTGCTAGTTATATAAGATATTCCAACTATAATTCCTCTAAGCTTCACCAATTATGTCAAGAACCAAGAAAAGGATGATGTTTCCTTTACTTCCTATAGGCTTTTATCTCTTTGAAAGTATGTATATATCCACTTAATCTATAAGAAGTCCTTGTTCTCCTATATCTTCCATAACCTTTTTCCTATAAACAACTTATTAAATAAGTTGAATGGTGTGGTTCCCGAACCACTTTAATTGGTCTACAAGCTTTGCTCTATCTAAACTTAGCAATAGTTTTGCCATTCTATCCACCAGTCGTTATGAAGTCTCTCATTAACCTTTCTATTGACTTAATTAAGCTTTTAAAAAGGAAAATATAAGTAGATCATATTATGTATGAAGTGAATATAAGACTTATTTGATTAATTATAGTCTACTTACATAGGAAAGGTCTTTATTGCACTAATTCCATAATATTTTTATGTTTTCTCAGCTAGAGGAAGGTATTATTTGAAAAGGAGTCTTTTGGTTCATATAGGAGGCTAAGGTAGAGACAAAGGAGGAAGGGTCTCTAATTTGAAGACTTGATATTCTTGAGAGCCATTTAGCAGAGTGAGAAGCACTGGTTGAGATAATTAAATGACTCTTGTTGTGATTAATAACTAGCATTAAAAGATTTTTGAAGTTATGTAAAGAGTTCATTAATGTAGTTATTGATCTACCATGTGCCCTATATAACAAGGTTAAATAATTAGTAAAAGATAGGCTAAACAAATCTAGCTTCCTGCATCTATTATGAAACTAAAAGTTTATATCCAAGGTGATGTTGAGCTTAATTAGTCTTATCAATTCCTCCTTTCATAAAATGAACAAAAATGGAACAATAGCTTGTATTTTCTTAGGGTTATACCTTCTTTAAAAAGATTAGTAGGTTCCCCATTAATGAGAACATAAAAGGATGTAGATGTTATACAAGTATTCACCCAATTACTGAATTTGCTAAGAAATCTAAATACCAAAAAGAGTTGGTGGATAAAGTCCCAACTAATTATAGAAAAAGCTTCGTGAGAATCCACCTTCATTGCAAATTTTTTTAGGAATTCTTCTTGGTTTTTCCCATTTGAAAATCTCGTTAGTTATCACTTTTCAAGAGGTTTATTACTTTCTTTAATCTCATTACCAATGGTTTAAAGATGATTTTGTAAATGAAGTTACAGTATGTTATAGGTCTATACTCTCCAAAAGAACCAAGGTTATGAATTTTGGGAATTACAAAAATAAAGGTCCTATTTATCTCTTTTAAGAGTTTACCTTTATAAAAGAATTCCAAAATGGCTCATATAACCATATCTTTAATTAGAGACCAAGCTTTTTGAAAGAATTGTCCATTAAGATCATTAGATTATAGGGCATTATAGGCATTTAAATCAAACACCAGTCTCTAAATGTCCTATACTAAGAAAGGGCTCAAATACTAGTATCTAAGTGTCCTATACCAAGAAAGGATCTTAAGTAATTCTATCTCCTGATCTTTGAAATAGTTATCGATAAAAAAGCTCAACAAGTGCATTAATGAACTACTATTGGTTGATGTGCCTATAGATCTTTTAAAAAATTATAGGCTTCTTCTTTGAGGCTTCCTTAGGATGTAATTTCTCCATCATCTAACTTGGTGTGGGTTGATCTTGATGATATTTTCCTTGACTTTATTGAATTATGAAAGAATATTGTATTCTTATCTCCCTTTTTTAGCTAATAAACCTAAGCTCTTTGCTTCATAAGGGAGTTATGGATTATTGTAGCTTTTGTATAATCAATAGCAACTATCTTCTACTCGTTAATCAATTTAGAGTCTCTGTGTTGTTTTTTTAAATTAAATAATTTCATTAATAATAAGGAAGTGTTAAAACAATACATAAAGGACTAGGGGATACCTTTCCAAATTTTACAACTTCATTGCAAAGCCTTACCAAAGTACTAAATGCATAAAATTAAGGGAAAAGTTAGAATTTAGATTCTCAAGTAGGAAATCAAATTGGGTTACACTTTTTGCCAATGTCTTTAAGCAAAATCAATTCCTTAATTCCATTGATCACCTTTAAAATTAAAACTTTTGTAGAAGTAACCTTGTTTGCAAATCTCTTAGAGTCCTTTCTTTCCATATAGTTTGCAAGCAGGACCCCAAAGTTATCGTGTAAATCTATATAGAAGATCTTGGAATTGTTGTTTGATTAGTGAGCTATTGAACAATGAGGGAAAATGAGTTTCTCTGGATGGACCATTAACATTTCCTTTTCACTATTTCTTATATGTTTAGATGATCACGAGATTCCTCTTACATCAGAAATAAAGTGCAAATTTTGTATAAATCCAAGTATCTCAATTTGTTTGTGGTATTCAATCTATCTTTGATAGCTAGTTATAAGATAAATGAAGTTTTAGGTAATAAACACTTGCTCCATAATATCTTATGCTAGTCAATTGTAGGTTTACTTCCTCTTAACAAATCTTTGGTGGACTTGTTGGAAAAATTGTGGTCTGACTTACCATCCCAAAAGTAGTTATCAAGAGTTAAGGGATTAGGAGGATAATTAGGTTGTAGATCCCTTAAGCATTAAGGGACTTACCAAGATATTCCACTAATCAATGTACAGACCTTAACATGTATTGGATAATTCAACATAGCCTCTTGTGTCTTATGGGAGTGGACTAATTGTCCAAACACAAACTAATTTTCAAACCACATAGAAGAATTTTTTTCCATAATTATTTCTTCCATTGCAAATTATGGAAAAAAATTCTTAGTTGTATCATATCTCTCAGTTGTAACAACTAATTTAAAAGGCATAAAAATGAGCAGCTTTTTCTTATGACTCATATTATGCTTCCTTTAAGAAAGTAAGAATGCGACCATTTAAGCTAAATGGAGTCCCTATGCTTAAGTATCCACCACAATATTTTAACAGTTATGTAAGGTTTGTAGTTTTGATAGATTATACCTAGTCCACTTTCTTCTTTAGGGAAACAAATGTCAGCCTGTTTGATTTTCACATCTCCCCTTCCACCATTGAAATGACTCTATAAGAAATTCTTTAACATTCATTTAAAGGTTTTAATAAGACTTTTGGAAAGAAACATATGTGAGGTCCAGTATATGTGAAGAGAGCTAAGTATTGATTTGATTAATTGAAGTTTACCATATTGGACAGAAACTTATTCATCCAAGACTTGATCTTTCTTTGTATTTTCTCAATAAGCAGGAGGTAGTCATTAAAGTTGAATCTTTTAGTAGAGACTGGGAGTCCCAAATACAACATAGGGGCAAGTTCCTTTACATTATAGTGATTACAACAATATGTGACTCCATATAAGTAGCTCCCTTATAAATAAAGAAGTGACTTTTGCTGAAGTTAATTTACAATCCAGATATACACTTGAAAGTTTCTAAGGCCCTCATTAATGTCTAAAGTGAATCCATATTTAATCTACAAATAATTGAAGATCATCTCTAAAACATAAGTTAGTTAAATAACTTTTCCTATTAAATAAAATTTCCTATATTTAGAGTGGAATTAAAAATTGGAGTTCAACCCAACTTTATGCTTATAAGCATATTTAGAGCTTCCATGAAAAGATGAAGAGATAGTGGGGAAAGGGGGTCCCCTTCCTAAGTCGTCTTGCTCCCTTGAAACAATAGGAGACTACCATTTACCAAAATAGAAAAGGATGCAAATGTGATATACTCCTTGTTCCAGCCAATAAAAATTCTAGGGAATCCAAACACCTCTAATAACCTCAGTAAGAAATCCTAGCTTACATTATCAAAAACTTTATGAAAATCCACTTTGATAGTACAATTTGGAGTGAAATTGCTCCTTAAATACCCTTTAATGAACAATCAATATGTTGTTACCAATTTCCCTATTTTCTAAGAATGCTCCATGATAGCCTGTCGCTAACTACCAAATAATAAATTGCTAACTACCAAACTATGCAGTAAATGGTGAGCTAGGGTTGAACCATAGAGAACTGGGAAGCAAATGCTATTTCAAATTTTGTAACAAAAGAAATAAAACACCCTAAAATGATGAAGACAAGACAACTAATATGCAATAAATGCAACCAAAAAGACAAACACAAAGCAAATTTAAAAAAGTCCACTAACAATGGTAAAGAAGTGGGTTGGAGATATCTTTGGGACTCTTGGATGTTCATTGATCCTTAAATCTAAATAAAAGGTACTCTCATCATGTAGATAGCCTATGGACTTGATTAAACTCTCGAACCCTTAATTTCTCTAAAATATGAAAAACTAATAAGCTCTAGAAATGCCCTTAATCTCTACTATAACTTAGAATAGGCTCTCTAAGTTCAATAGCGAAGATGCATTAGGTACTAAGAAATAACTAACTTAGGACACCTACTCATAAGCTCGGAAGGTGTAACCTAAAGGTATGGAATCTTAGATTAGTTGTTTAAGTATCCTGACAAATTCAACTAATCTATTGCTACTTCTGGAAATCACTATGGACTATTACATATCACACGCTCAACCCTACTCTTCAAATTAGAAAATTACCTAAAGGATGATCAAGCCTACAAGCAATTCCCAACTCATGACATTTATCCTAAATCCTAAACCAACCTAGACCTATAAGTACCAAGATAAGTTCAACTTCATTCTCACAATTTCCATCCCTTCACCCTTGTAATATCTCCAAACCCCCAGGTAGTCTAACTACACTTATTCATATTAAACAAAACAGATATTAAATAAACAAAACTCATACTTACTAAAATAAAACCAAGGTCGGAAATTATAAACGAAGTAGTAAAAACCAAACTTCAACACAAATTTAATAGAAATCAAAATTCTTTATGCTAACAAATAACTAATTATAACTCAAATTATAAAATCCGAACTAATTGTGTCAAAGTGAAAATTCCAGTACACATAACTAAATTAATTAATCCTAAACCTAAGAACATGCGTAGATCCTAACTGTTAAGCACTAATTAATCAAAAGCATTACAAATTAAAAAAACCCCATAACATGCGTAGTTCCTTTGTAACAAAAAAAAAACCCATAACATAAACCATTAAACATTCAAATACCCAATAAATTCAGATATATAAAAACACATAAATAAACTCAAACAATCAAGATTGAAACTAGAAAATTGTACGAATAAACATTCATTGATATATTACAAAGGTTCATTACAAAAATTTATGAGTTTCAACTATAAAAATTCATCAAACATTCATTCTAAATATTCTAGCACATGTAAAAGCATGATTAACACTAAAAAAACTCTAAACTAATGGAATGAATAGATTAAGACATATGAAAATAAAGCATTGCAAATGAAATAAACTAGCTAAGCATAAAGAAAATAACAAAAACTTCTTTGCTCCTTCCTTTTCTCTTCTTGAAGTTTTCCAAAAGTGGAAGATTGTGTAGCCCCCTTCTAGGCCCTCCTCTCTTTCTTTATGTAATATGGTTCATTTAGGGTAAAGTCTAGGATTTTCCTGTTCCTCAAAAATTCAAAAAGTCCTTAAAAATGTTAAGTTTGGAAGGTCATCTATGTCTGTCGACGTGCAAGTCAAGATTGTGGCCTTTAGTGCATGATCGTGGCCAGTTTATCTACTCTTTGTCACGTAAAAATAATATTTGAAATAAATTCACTGTACTTGGATAATAACTTTTTTACATTTACATTATAATTAATTGTTATAATAAAATTATAAAATTAAAATTAAATTCTCTTACTTGTAGGGAATAATTATGACAACATTATCAATTTAATAAATATTTATTGGTTCGTATTTTATATCTTTTATTTTATATAACTATTTTTGTATAATTTATAGGTAATTACGACCGAGGCTCGCTCGTTGACAACTATATCTATTGCAAAGATTTTACAAATTTATTATTAAATCATGTACGAAAAATACACTGGGGAGGACTGTTTAGGTCTGCACTTATATCAAGAGTGACAAGTCTATTTTTATTTTTGGTATTGTTTTTGTCATAAAATTAAAATAGATTTTGTTGATCTAATTGTGTAATTGACATAAAAGTTAATTCACATTTAGGTTTGGTGAAGAAGTTACTAAAGCGCATGCTATAGGAGCATAGATGTGCCATCAAACGCACCAAAAAATAAGCACAGCTAAGCTTCACCACTCTTTCCCAATCCAGAAACCTCTTCCCTGCATTCATGGCTCAAGGTACGTGCTTCCGTATTTATGAATTCCTCCTACTTGTTGACTGACTCTCTGGTTTCATTTGGTTTGTTTCCAATGGTCATTGAATATGTAAAGTCGGAGAAGATAGGAAAGGGTCGGAGAGCGCTGCTTATGTGGAGGCATTAGATGCGCTTTCTTCTTTGATAACTAAACGCAGTCGTGCTGACAAATCCAACAAAGGCGACCGCTTTGATTTGCTCTTCGACCACATCAAGGTGTCTGTTATTGTTGTTGTTGATGGTTGTGTTTGGCTGAGATAGTTAAAACGGAGTATGTTGCTTTTGTTCATGGGGTTTGTAGATGCTGGACTTGGAAGATGCCATTTCAGATATGAAAATCATCCACGTCGCGGGCACCAAAGGCAAGGTACTTTCATATTGTTTACCAGCCCTTCGTTCTTCCATGTGTCTGCTATGACTAAACATATTTTTGTTCTCTGAAAAAGGGCTCCACATGTACTTTCACTGAATCCATTCTGCGTAATTGTGGCTTCCGCACTGGGCTTTTTACATCTCCTCACCTCATTGATGTCCGTGAGAGATTTCGTTTGGATGGGTGAGTTTGCTATTCTGTTAAACCCATAAACATTATTCCTTTCCTGTTCTCAGAATCAAGCAATCCTTTCTAGCTGTATAAGTTCTGTTCATAAGCACTTTTTCAGTATTGGTGTATTGCTTTGTTTGTTTTACTAACTCTTCTGTAGCAATGAGGACAATGCCCCTCCTACTTCATGTTCAACTCTTTCTTCCTTATTTCTCCCGGCATAGTTGTGGCATTTGCTATTGAATTTGTCATTTCTTTTTGCATCTGCCTTCATATAGTTCCCCTTCTTGTTGCCTACTACAGTGTTGACATATGTGAAGAGAAATTTCTGGCTTATTTCTGGTGGTGTTATGATAGACTCAAGGTAACATTTAACCTTCTTTCCTCCCGCGTCTAATTAAAATTTTCACTTGCTCTATGTTTCTTCTTGTGCTGTCTCCACAAGTGACTTGGAACAGCAATAAATTGGATATGTACTAATGATATGAAACTGTGGCATTTTCCTTTTATGCTTTTCATGTGCACGTATAAAGTCGTGTTCTCATTCTGTATTTTCAAAATGTTGCTGTTGAAATACTAAAGAGGAAGATGAAGTTCCATTTAGTCACTTCATATTGTAATCTTCCTCCCCCTCTCGGTATCCACAGTACCACTTTCTTTTTATTTCATTCTCTGGATGATAAACTTGTCTTACATCTGTAAATTTGACATATTTTATGGATGAGCAGGACAAAACTACGGAAGACGTACCAATGCCTACTTACTTTCGTTTTCTTGCCTTGCTTGCCTTCAAGATATTTTCAGCTGAGCAGGTTTGATGCTTACAACTTATGTCTTCAACGATTTCCTTTGTTTTTAAATAAAAGAATTTGAGAGATCTTCACTATGTGCAGGTTGATGTCGCTATTTTGGAGGTTGGTTTAGGTGGGAGGTTTGACGCAACAAATGTGGTATGTGCACTCTTGGTTTCAAGAATAAGTTATCTAATTGGGATGTTATGAATTTTGTTTCGTGGTTTCAGGTTCAAAAACCTATTGTCTGTGGAATAGCATCCCTCGGGTATGACCACATGGAGATACTTGGTTAGTTTTCTGTTTGACAATGATATGAAGTCTTGTTACCGCTTACTTGATGGTATTGGTTTCAAAACTTTAAGGCAGTTGGGAATTTCTTTTTCGATTATGGTTGATGCATAACTTATGTGCAGGGCTTCACAACAACTCCATGGCTAAGTTGTTTGTAGTCAATTTTCTGTGTCTGCACTCAACATTGTCTTCTTCCCGATGTGTATGAAACAATGAGGAACTTCTTGTCTTAAAAGAAAGTGCTTGTTCAAAAATGCATTCAGTAAAAGCTTGTTAATTGGCACGGTCTTGAATAGCATTTCTTTTTATTTTTTAGGAGTTGCTGCATGCCTCACTCAATTGAAGTGAATGTACATTTGCGGTGTGATTTTACGGGGATCTCTTAAGTTACTTATTATGTGGATTTAATCCTGCTTCACAGCTTTACTTTTGATGCATTTGTTTTCCTTTCTTGGCGGATTCTTTAAATAGGAAATACTCTTGGAGAAATTGCTGGGGAGAAGGCTGGTATTTTTAAGGTGCTATATAGAACTATTTGCCGTTTGACCAAATTGTTCTAAATGGTGTAAAAATACACTATATCTTCCAAATCAAATGAATCCATTATTGTTTTATCTAACTTCACTTTTTCCAAGCAGCATGCGGTTCCAGCGTTTACTGTGCCTCAACCTGATGAGGCTATGCGTGTACTTGAAGATAAGGCTTCTAAATTAGAGGTAAGTTCTCTCATACTGTGGAGATGTAATTTGCCTTACAAGTTAAAATGCATCCATCAACTCTGTCCTGAATATTTAGAGCTGACTTGTGGAATTATATATTATGTAATCATCCTTACTCGTTAACATAAGAAGTCATCTTGCTATTTGGTATGGTTGGTTAATAACTCACTTTGACACTCAAGCCTTATATCTAATTATGAAACAATTCTGAGATATAATTTACTTGAAGTTTGCCCTCATAAAATGCAAGGGCTTAGATAATATATCAAAATTTGTTATTGTATAAGATCTTAATATATTAAAATGTGCATTTTAAACCATCTAGATATGTATATGTACATATTCTTACCATACCATACATTTCAATTAAAATAATAGAATTCTCCTGTCCTTCTCACATTTTTTAATTGTAAGAATAAACTTTATTTAATATTATATATAGAAGAAATCAAGTATAGGCTTTTAGTTAACAAAACATGCTTAATAAGAGATTTCAATATGTCATAACAAGAGAGATTAATACATTTTTTTTTTGTTTTTCCTGCTTATTGTATTAACATTACGTAAATATTAAACAAAATAACTTATCAAGTATCATCTTATATGTGTTTTAAATGCTACATGTTCTTTAAAATCTATAGTTTCTTGTATCACTTATTATTAGATTTATATAACATTACATGTTAATTATAATGGTACAAAACTTATTGCCTTCTAACATTTTTGAAATTTAAGTAACTTTAAGTTATTAATTATCAAATGAGTTTATGTAGAAAATAGCTTTTTGACCAAATTTGTAAGTTCTCTATAGTAAAAAGTGGCACTTATTAAATTGTGGTGAGCCAACTCTACTTTAGTTATACACTGTTTGCAATTTCTACCCTTCTAGAGTTGCTTTCAGTCAGTCAAGCCTTTCAATCAATGTTTTGATAGATATGAGCAAGTTCCCTGCTTGAAGTCAAAACCTCGTCTCATGGTTCCCAAGTACATGCAGGTCTTAGTCATAGCGTTCCAACTATTATTTGACAAATCATTCCAACTACAGGTACCACTTAAAGTAGCACCGCCCCTGGATGTTAACTTACTAAATGGTCTAAAACTTGGACTTGAAGGTGAACACCAATTTGTAAATGCTGGTCTTGCTATTGCACTTTCTTCTACTTGGCTTCAGAAAACAGGTCACGTCGAAGTCAGTTTCTTGGAGCAAAATGTAAGTTTAATATGCAGATGTTCACAATCTTCTCATTCGTCTTGGTGACTATTTTTGTAATGCATTTGTTTGGAACAGAGCTCTCTTCCTGAGCAGTTCATTAAGGGGCTGACAACTTCTAGTTTACAAGGGCGTGCTCAAATTGTTCCTGATCATTATATCAACAATGGAAGTTACGGTGATCTTGTGTTTTACTTGGATGGAGCCCATAGTCCTGAAAGCATGGATATATGTGCGAAGTGGTTTTCTGTTGCCATTGCTGATGACAATCAGCAAAACCAGATGAACCATCTGGTACAAAACAACTCTGGATCCCCAGCTGATTTACAACAGAGAAACCAAATTAGTGGATCTACAAAGAAAATGCAGGTAAGTGTTGAACTTTCAACCTTATATTAGTATCCTGTTTTCATGAATGTATTGAATTGAGATGACTATGCACACTTGATAATGAGTATTTGATTAGTAAAAAATGGAAGATCAGTGTCTCCAGCATTTTGTAAAAAAATTGCAAGAATACTATGATGTGGCCATCTTGGGTATCTCTGTAGCCATTCGTCTTTTTAGCAGACTTGTCTTTCTGTTATGTGTGTTCACATGAATCATATTCTGTCTAGTAATTCGTTAGGTAGACAAGCTTAATTTTAATACAAATTCTTACACTTATATCAACAATTTTATCAATGCAATTATTGATTATTATTAGAAGGCATTAATTGTATTATTAGTGTTAAAATATAAATATTAGTTTATCAGGAAATTATGTTAATGTTCCCTTAGAGTTTGTTCAACATGTATATTGGAAATACAATAATAACTCTAATTAAAGTTTTTATTGAATTGGAGTTTCAGTAGAATTTATAAGATTATTTCACATAAAATTTTAATAGTGTAGATAGATAATTATTTACATGATACTAAATTTATTCTTAGTGTCTACATTTTCCATATGTTTAAAATTTATAAGTATTCTCATTGTAAACTTAATTTTACATTTTCCTTTATGTTTAGATACTATTGTTCAATTGTATGCAAGTGCGGGATCCAGAAATACTTCTTCCTCCTCTGGTCAAAACATGTGCTAGTCATGGTAAGTAATTGAGTTAGAATCGTCTGGATATAACTGTTTTTCTTGTTCATTTTGAAGTAACATGGTTCCATTAATCTGTTTATCATTAAAAGTGTAATCTGCACCGAAGCATTTGGCAAGTTAGGAATTAACTTAGCATTTGACTTTGTTAGGCTATGTCAAGATACTCATCCTCAAATTAAATTTATAGGTGTCTCCTTCACAAAGGCACTCTTTGTACCAAACATATCTGTGTATTACAAGGTTGGTTCTCATGCTTTACCGCCAAGCAATTCTCAAGTTGATTTGTCATGGCAATTCACCCTTCAGAAGTTCTGGGAAAATCTCATCCAGGGTGATAAAGGTATCAGCTAACTCACTATCACTGTTTAATGTTAGAGAAGCTAAAGATTGTGTTGGTTTATGCAAGTGCAGTTGATGGTTTCGTCACGATGTGCTAGTTAAAAATTTCTTACCGAGCTTTCTGTGCAGAATCGATAACCATTTGATGAGTCGCCACAAGAAAGCCTCTTCCTATATTCGGTCACTTGTAGCTAGTAAAATCTGTTTCTGGAATTTAGATATCTTTTAAAGTTAGAAAGGATTCCAAGAATACAGAAAGAATACATGTTATGATACAAATCCTAATATTGAATAAAGAAGCACGACTGAATGGGTGTGAAAGTAATATTTTCAAGTTTTAATATTTGCAGTTATGTTTTTTGGAAAATGATTTCCCAAATGAATAGAGTTTGAAGTTTTACCTTGATTAGCAGGAAATACGGATGACATGTTTTTTTTAAACTTCTTGCTCTTGGTAGGGGATGTCAAGAATGAAAATGCTGCTTGTGAGGAGTTTCAAGATGATTTAGGATTGTCTGTTCGAACATGTGAAAATAGTGCAGTCTTTCCTTCTCTGCCATCGGCTATTAAATGGCTTCGGGACAGTGTCCAACACAACCGATCTATTCGCTTACAGGTATCTTTCAAAGCATTTTTTCTATTTTGAGTCTTATAATCTTAGTTTAGAAGTTATCCCAATCTTAAGACAATTTTAGTCTTGGCAAACAATAGACAAGTACCATACTCCTTTATTTACCATTTAAAATTTCCTTGAATAACTCCTCAGGTTCTCGTGACGGGTTCATTACATCTCGTGGGTGATGTGCTGAGATTGGTCAAGAAGTGAGGCTATCCAAATAGTTTAAACTCGCTGGGACTGGTGATGCTTTCGTAAAATATCCACTGGGCTATAGACGAAAAAAGCTAGAGTTGATCGTTCAGAATGAACGATTTTAAACCAGCATCATGTTCTTAGCAATTTGCTTCCATGCCTGCGTCATTGGAAGTTTCAGCGAGCTTGTTGAAAGCAGATTTGTCATTCAGTGACTTTGCAGACGTCAATAGTTGCAACAAACTGATTGCTTTGTTCTGACAAATTGATGTTACAACAAACTAAATACATTATCAAACAATGTCATTAGATTACTGTTCAGGGAGTTGAATTACACATTTGTACCCTGGAAAAACATATGAAAGTAATTAAAGAAAATGAAATACCTGGATCGCTATTTTGCGTTGGTGCTGTAATACTATGAGTTAAGGCTAACTTCTTTTTAGCAGTTCTTTGAAGTTGGTTTTTCTAAATATTACAGTAATAATACAGATTTAAGTTCAGCAGATTTAGTTCACATTTCTGGAGCAATTAGAATGTTTTCACCATCATTGTAATGTTTCTCATATGATAGTCGGTCATATCTTTGATGGATAATACATGATTTCTGTGTTTTAAGGGATGGGTTTGTGCTTCTTTTCCCTTGTGATTTGTGTTAGAATTATATACTGATAAGTTGACAGTTAAGTTAGTTAGTCTTAGTTAGTTATGTTTATTATTCATTCTTAAGACATTCTGCGATGAGATGAAATATTTTTTTTCCTTTCTTAATTCAGTTTTTCTATCATAGTATGAGAGTTTATCTCTTTTGCTTCTCCAAATCTTTCTAAGATTTCCAACTTGTTTTGTTTTTTTCTTTGCAATCAAACAGAAACTTTATAGTTTCTTTACAGTCTTTACTTCTTGCGTTCTTTGAACCTTGCTGTTATGGCTAATTTCAATGCCGGATAGTTAATACTTATACTTCTGGTTCAACACCAAAACTTGAAGATAATCCCTCCAGTCTTTATTATCGTCATGTAAATGAAAATCCAACTTTTGCTTTTGTTTCTTCAATTCTAACTGGACTGAGTTATCATCAATAGCAAAGAGCCATGAAGATATCACTGCAATCCAAGAATAAGCTTAACTTTGTAGATGGATCAATTCTGCAACCAATGTGTTCTGATCCGTTGTTTGTTCCTCGGGAAAGATGCAACAACTTGGTAATCTCTTGGCTTATCCATTTTTTTTCACCTTCTATTGCACAGTCTATAATTTGGTTAGATTCTGCCTATGAAATCTGGAATGATCTCAAAGCTAGGTTTGCTCAAAGCAACTCTTTTCGTATATGTGATCTTCAGCTTGAAATTTATTCATGTCAACAAGGTGTTCTTTCTATGCATGAATACTTCACTAAGCTCAAAATCTTGTAGGATGAAATGCAAATCTTGCGTCCTCTCCCATCTTGTTCTTGTACTCCTCAATGCTCCTGTAGTCTGTCCAAGAACATTAGAGACTTTCATGAGAATGATCAAGTCATGGTTTTCATTAAGGGTTTGAAAACTATTCGACTGTGAAATCACAAATATTGTTGATGCATCATTTGCCTTCCTTAAATAAGGCATTCTCTTTTGTTATTCAACAAGAACGACCTTTGGTTTCTGACGTCAATGCTTTAGCTATTAAAGGTGCTAATGCTTTTGCACCAAGAAAGTATTTTAACATTTCCACAACACCAATTTGCTTCTATTGTGGAAAGGAAGGTCATATTATTGACAAATGCGATAACAAGCATGGATATCCTACCAACATGAAGAATTCCAAGAAACTTTCCAATTGAGTATATGCTAATGCTGTTGATACTGATAATCCTACTATTCAATCTGTTGATTATCATTCTTTTGAAAATACAAACGATCAAGTACTAATTTTTAGTTCACTAAGGATCACTATGATCAGCTATTACAGTTGCTTCAAGGTCTTTCCTCTACATCTCATAATGTTAATTCATTTACTATGCCGAATCCTATTTAGACAAAGTCTACTTCAGGTTTGATTCCTTTGAATGGTGAGATAGTTTCCCACATTTCTTTAAACATTTCTACTATCAATAATTCCCATTGTAGTGAATGGATTGCTGATACTAGTGCTACAAATCATATAGCATGTCCTTTAGCATTTTGTTCACTCTTATAAACTAGTTCACAATGTTTATATAACTCTTCCTAACAAGTGCAGGGTTTGAGTTACTCAAATTGGCACTGTTTATTTGAATAACTCTCTGAAACTTTTAAATGTTTTATACGTGCCTGAGTTTACTTTCAATCTTATATCCATTAGTAAATTAGCTCATGATCTCTCTTGTTGCTTAATTGTCTCATCCTCTTATTGTATAATTCAGAGTATCCAGCCATGGAAGATGATTAGGGTTGCTGAGCGTTCTCATGGATTATACAGGCTGAAATCAAGTGCTGTTTTACTTGATTAAAATATTATAGTTGCTAATTATGCTTTCTGTAATAAAGAAACTTCATTACTTTAGCATACTAGGCTAGGCCATCTTTCTTTTCCTTGATTAAAGTTGATAGTTCCTTCTGTTTCTCATGTTGAACCCTGTGATATCTGTCATATGTCAAGGCAGAAATGATTGTCATTTCCTACCAATACCTTTGTTAGCAATAATGTTTTTCATATGATTCACATTGATATTTGGGGAGACATTGGGGAGACAATTATACTCCAACTTTTAAATGACATAGGTATTTTCTTACTATTGTAGATGATTTTAGTAGATTTACTTGCTTTTTTTTAATGAAACATAATTTTGAAGCAAGAACAATCATGCAAAATTCTTATGTTTCTACTCAATTTAATAGTACTGTTAAGTGTATCCGAAGTGATAATGGACAGGAGTTTAATTTCTAGTTTTCTATGACTCCAAAGGCATTATTCATCAGGCATCTTGTATTAAAACTCCTCAACAAAACAATATTGTTGAGAGAAAACATCAGCACATT
>JAOSBK010000002.1:34829509-34841615 GCA_027568895.1 Erythroxylum shatona
AATTGGGTGAACCATCGATGATGGTTCCTCACTGAGTTCGCAAACTCACCCAAAATTGCAAATTATTTTTCAGGACCAAGAGAGTAGACTCCTAGCTCCAGAGGAACTTTTCCTGCCGTGTAGATCGTGTTGGCAAGAGAAGTCATGGCACACAGGTCGGTCAGCTGACATTTTTGAGGGATGACCTAGCTAGGTTTTTATAGTAGATTTCTTTTGGAGTGATGTATAGACAGTGAAAACTGACAGTTATGTAATTTACTGCTTTGATGATATGAAAGGGGAAAATTTTATGGTTCCAAAAAATTAGTGATTTTCATATTTATGCTTTATTATTATGATGCCATGTGAAGTGTTAGTGATTATTCATAGCGCACCCTTATCGTAGGATGTGTATCGAAATGACCTACGGGCGTCCCGGTATATGTTTAATGGTAAGGGGGTGCTACAATTATTTTTTCTGTTATATCTGCATGTGAGTCTACCGGAAACAGTCTCTCTACTATGTAAGGGTAAGGCTGCGTACTATCAGACGTCCTCAGTTTTCGCTTCAATGCGAGATTTCAGATTGGGTGTAATGATGACGACGACGATGATGATGATTTGAGGAATCAAGCAATTCATATGAAATGTTAATATCTTCTATCTTTAAAGTTAAATTCATGAATTTTAAAATATTTCAATAGTGAGAAATAATTTTTTCTATTTAGAAAACAATGGAGGAAATTCAACTCAACATCATGTTACCTTTTGATTTTCTAAATCAGAAGACTTAATACCTCTTGATGAATGAAAATACTTGTATAATAAAGTAAGATGAATTGTTCTCGAGTTATCTACAACTACATGTTGTTCTTATATAGCTTCTTATCAAGAGAATAAATTTATTAGTAGTAAATATATTTTTGTTATTCAAAACGTTAACTTGATCTACCTTAGTTTAATGATCTTCCCTTTTGATGATGACAAAATATTTGTAAAATTAGATCCATATATGTTCCGATCAACAACTCATACTAAATCCCGTTGCATTTTGTTGTTTATTGTAAGTGGGAGACTAGCCTTGAGTTCAATAGTTTCTCATATAAAATTATTGATCGTCGGATCACTAAAGTCGACTTTCATCCCTGCCTGACGGGTAGGTCTTGCAATCAAGCTCAAGTTTATTGTTTTTTTAGGTGAATTCAAAGCAATAACAAAATTAAGCATATAAATAATTGTCCATATCATATAAATGCTTAGCTCTCTCTCTTAATTCATGCATCAAACATAATTGAATATTAAGAAAAAATATATATTCAATATCAAGTAGAAAAGAGATATCCATACACATAAATAAAATAAATTTACTTGAGCATAAAATACCGTATATATAAAAGTCACTTATTCAAAATGTCATCACTCCTACTAAATCTAACATCACCAAGTTTCTCTCCTCATATTTGGAAGCATAAAAAATCAGTTAGTTGGAGAAGGAAAGCAAGATTGAATAAACGATAGGTTATCAAGATGGTGCATAGTGATTTGCTTGGGCACCATATTGTGTAGAATGAAATTAACAATATGAATTCTCCCTCTTAGCATGAGGGTGGAGTGGAACCAAAGGTCATAGTATAGAAGAAAGAAAGTTGTAATTGAAGAAAAGATGATGAAATCTTGGAATGACATTGATACCACGAATATCTTAGTTTTTTAAAATATATTTTGCATCGAAACTTAACTTAAAAATAATATTGGCTCTATTAGAAACAAAGTAAGGCCAAGTTTGATATTTGGTGCAATAATTATAATAGGTAGGATTTTCGAAAATTGGATTACCCAAAATCTCATCTATAAAATGACTAGTGAGATAGATGTCTATACCTTAAAATCTATAAAAATAGGTATATGATATCTCAAATTACTTACGGTTGAAGGTTATAATAAAACAAGATAATGTTTTATGGGCTGATATGAAAAGCACTTATAAGTAGGGATTCTTATCATTGATCAAAGAAAAAATGTATAAGAATGTATGCTTTGAATTAGTCTATATAAGGGGAGGTAATCACATGGTTTTTATATAAATCTCATAAAGCATAACCAATAAACTAGGGTGAGAGAGTGCAAAAATACTCATCCTTATAAGTGGAATGAATATGGGGGAGGAGTTGGAGATCTTGCTGGACTCTTAAGAGAAGTGGGTTAGTTCCACCTCGATTATGTATTCTAGACATAGGGTTGGAGGACTCTCTAGTTCTAGACGTGAGAATAGATGGATACTAGATAACAAGGTAAGAAAGTAACTAAGAAAGGTTCTAATTAAGTATGGGTACTAATGATGTAAGGTCACTTAAAGACCACTTGAATAAGTGTATGCAATATCACTAACTTCATTCTTAATCCTTCAAAACCAAGTTTTGTGTTATAGTATACAAACATTGCTCGATTAAAAAATCAAGATCTTTGAAAGAAATGGATTAAAATTGAATCATTTAATTAAGCAACTAAACCTAAAAAGTTTCAGAGCATTTATGCAGAAAAGAATATGTAATTTGATGAAAACGACCTAGAGGAATTCCTAATTTGAAAAATTTTCAAATTCTTTAATGTGTTGAAATGATGTTTTTCTATTAAAATTAAAATTAATTAAAGTTGATAAAAATTAAGTGTTAGAATAAATAAAATATAGTTTGAATTACAAAAATTATGCATCAATTGCCAAAAAACTTTCAAAATTTTAAGCAATTTTAGAAAATCCTAAATTTCATTATTCAAAAACGCCAAAAACACAACTTCGACATAGATCAATGACATTTTTATACGATTGATTTTACAAATACAATAATTCAACCTCGAATTTCATCAATAAAAAATAATTTTGACCAATCTCTAAATAATTAAAAAGTTGAAACACTAATGTATGGTGTTTCATAAATATAAAACATTATGTACAATTTAATGAAATTGAGTGTAAAATAAGCTAAAAAACATAAAAATAATATGATTTAATCATTAATGAAAGAAGGAAGCAAGAAATTTTTAAAGTCTCGAATTTAAATGTTAGGGTTTACCCTTCAAACATAACTTAAAGATTTGATTTTTACTTGACAGAGCTTTTAAAAACTTATGAATGAGCACTCCAAAGAGTTGATAATCATTGGATTGGAAAGGATGAATAAGAAGGGAGAAATGATCAATGCCATGAGTGTAATATTGAGAGAAGCTTCAATAGTAAGGTTTATTAAGGGTTTAATGAGTTTTTTACAAGAGAAAAGTGGTTTAGAAAAGGAGTAAACCTAGTTTTGTGAAAAAACATGAGAAGAGAAAACCAAGCAGATCAGTCCACATTAAGTTCTTTGTTCTTTCCTTTGTTTATTTTCTTTAAGCTTGATGTATGAACTGAGATTGAAGGTGCTATACATGTTTATTATGTTTCAATTTCAAACTAGGATTTGTTCTTTACTTATTTTGTGACAATCATTTTTTTATTTCAATACAATCTTATGATGTTGTGATACTTGTGGTTGTTTATTCTTTAACAATAAATTGAGAGAGTGAGTTGAAAGTAATACGATTAAGTTAGGTAATGAGAGTTATTGACCTAATAAGTCACGCAAATATAAAATTGATAATCATACAAATAGAGATCTTATGTGAAAAATTGATTATTTAATAGATCACTTAAGAACTAGTTGGAAACGTTAGTGAACCGAGAGGTTGCAAAATCTGAAATTTCGTAATCAATTAGGATTAAATGTTTAGGTTTTGAGAGAGAGTCATTAAACCCTTCAGAAATCTATGATCAATACCCATTTGAGTTAGTGGTTAAGGGAACAAAATAACAATAGAATAAATCCTAGGTTATCATCCTTGTTTTACTGTGATAGCTCAATTGTTAAGTGGCTAAGTGCTAAATTTTTTTTGATTGTTTTGATTTCTTATTATTCACTTTCATGCAAGTCATATTTACTAAACCTTAGATAAAGTTAGGTTCACTTAGTTGTAGTTACTTCCTTGTGGGATCGATATCTTTAATACTATAAACTTACGATCCATATACTTGTAGATATTTAGGGTTTTATTATATGTAAAACTTACTCAACACCTCTCACATAAGTTGCGTTGATATTGATGAAATCTTGGAATGATATTGATACCATGAACATCTTAGGTTTTTTTAAATATGTTTTGCACTGAAACCTAACTTAAAAATAATCTTGACTCTATTAGAAACAAAGTAAGACCAAATTTGATATTTGGTGCAATAATTATAATAGGTAGGATTTTCAAATTTTGGATTACCCAAAAACTCATTTATAAGATCACTAGTGAGATGGATGTCTATACCTTAAAATCTATAAAAATAGGTAAATGACATCTCAAATTACTTAAGGTTGAAGGTTATAATAAAACAAGATAATGTTTTATGGGCTGATATGAAAAGCCTTTATAAGTAGGGATTTTTATCATTGTTTAAAGCAAAATGTATAAGAATGTATGCTTTGAATTGGTCTATATAAGGGGAGGTAATCACATGGTTTTTATATAATTCTCATAAAGCATAATCAATAAACTAAGGTGAGAGAGTGCAAAAATACTCATCCTTACAAGTGGAATGAATATAGGGGAGGAGTTGGAGATCTTGCTCGACTCTTAAGAGGAGTGGGGTTAGTTCCACCTTGATTATGTACTCTAGACATAGGGTTGGAGGACTCTCTAGTTCTAGACATGAGAATAGATGGACACTGGATAACAAGGTAAGAAAGTAACTAAGAAAGGTTCTAATTAAGTATGGGTACTAATGATGTAAGGTAACTTAAAGACCACTTGAATAAGTGTATGCAATATCACTAACTTCATTCTTAATCCTTCAAAACCAAGTTTTGTGTTATAGTATACAAACATTGCTCGATTAAAAAATCAAGATCTTTGAAAGAAATGGATTAAAATTGAATCATTTAATTAAGCAACTAAACCTAAAAAGTTTCAGAGCATTTATGCAGAAAAGAATATGTAATTTGATGAAAACGACCTAGAGGAATTCCTAATTTGAAAAATTTTCAAATTCTTTAATGTGTTGAAATGATGTTTTTCTATTAAAATTAAAATTAATTAAAGTTGATAAAAATTAAGTGTTAGAATAAATAAAATATAGTTTGAATTACAAAAATTATGCATCAATTGCCAAAAAACTTTCAAAATTTTAAGCAATTTTAGAAAATCCTAAATTTCATTATTCAAAAACGCCAAAAACACAACTTCGACATAGATCAATGACATTTTTATACGATTGATTTTACAAATACAATAATTCAACCTCGAATTTCATCAATAAAAAATAATTTTGACCAATCTCTAAATAATTAAAAAGTTGAAACACTAATGTATGGTGTTTCATAAATATAAAACATTATGTACAATTTAATGAAATTGAGTGTAAAATAAGCTAAAAAACATAAAAATAATATGATTTAATCATTAATGAAAGAAGGAAGCAAGAAATTTTTAAAGTCTCGAATTTAAATGTTAGGGTTTACCCTTCAAACATAACTTAAAGATTTGATTTTTACTTGACAGAGCTTTTAAAAACTTATGAATGAGCACTCCAAAGAGTTGATAATCATTGGATTGGAAAGGATGAATAAGAAGGGAGAAATGATCAATGCCATGAGT
This sequence comes from Erythroxylum shatona, assembly GCA_027568895.1. NCBI lineage: Eukaryota > Viridiplantae > Streptophyta > Magnoliopsida > Malpighiales > Erythroxylaceae > Erythroxylum > Erythroxylum shatona. Next base: position 34,835,162 of record JAOSBK010000002.1, read on the forward strand.
GTAATATTGAGAGAAGCTTCAATAGTAAGGTTTATTAAGGGTTTAATGAGTTTTTTACAAGAGAAAAGTGGTTTAGAAAAGGAGTAAACCTAGTTTTGTGAAAAAACATGAGAAGAGAAAACCAAGCAGATCAGTCCACATTAAGTTCTTTGTTCTTTCCTTTGTTTATTTTCTTTAAGCTTGATGTATGAACTGAGATTGAAGGTGCTATACATGTTTATTATGTTTCAATTTCAAACTAGGATTAGTTCTTTACTTATTTTGTGACAATCATTTTTTTTATTTCAATACAATCTTATGATGTTGTGATATTTGTGGTTGTTTATTCTTTAGCAATAAATTGAGAGAGTGAGTTGAAAGTAATACGATTAAGTTAGGTAATGAGAGTTATTGACCTAATAAGTCACGCCAATATAAAATTGATAATCATACAAAAAGAGATCTTATGTGAAAAATTGATTATTTAATAGATCACTTAAGAACTAGTTGAAAACGTTATGTTGTTTTTTTGTGAATCCAGAGGTTGCAAAATCTGAAATTTCGTAATCAATTAGGATTAAATGTTTAGGTCTTGAGAGAAAGTAATTAAACCCTTTAGAAATTTAGGATCAACACCTATTTGAGTTAGAGGTTAAGGGAACAAAATAACGATAGAATAAATCCTAGGTTATCATCCTTGTGTTATTGTGATAGCTCAATTGTTAAGTGGCTAAGTGCTTAATTTTATTTGATTTTTTGATTTCTTATCATTCACTTTCATTCAAATCATATTTACTAAACTTTAGATAAAGTTAGGTTCACTTAGTTGTAGTTACTTTCTTATGGGATTGATACCTTTAATACTATAAACTTTCACTCAACACCTTTCACATAAGTTGTGTTTTCTTTCTCTTATATCCATTAAATATTTGTCTTCAATTTCGCTTTTTTCAAGCTTCTATGCTAAGTATCCAAACTAGGTATGGGGCTAACTGTAGGGCCAACAAATTGAGAGATCTTCAAAGAAATTCAGACATCAAATAAAAAACAAAGACAATGTGAAGTTCTTCCAAATGGCTATATGGTGTTTAGAGCTTATGGTGGAAGAGAAAAATCAAAGAGTGTTTAAGAGCATTATTAGGGATGTTAAGTTAGTGCATCTTATGAAATTCTACACTTGGTTAGTGGCTTCAGAACATGATGCTGCTACGACGTTGACGAAGTCATGATTCTTAAAACAGAAAAGTAGTTCAGTCATCTTAGCCTCGAGTATTTATTGATTGCTCTCGACTAGCTTAGCCACTCAAATAGTTCTATATTTTAGTTTCCAAATATATCTTTTTCTTTTACTTAATCAAATATATTACTTCTTTTGGTTGTTCATAATTGTTTTATTTTAGGCTTCTAACTTGTCTTAATACAATATATTTTAACTTCCAAGCAATTATCTTTAATCAAAGATCTCAAAGCATGAAACAACCTTCAAGTAACATCTTTATTTTTTGCCCTCTAACAAACAGCTTTTAAGTACCAACTTTAAATTTTCATCACATTTTAACTTTCTTTGATAATTGAATTTCAGGGGAGGAAGTTAGAGAACACTCACTAGTCGAAAGGAGCCTCCTTGTAAATCCTTGTCTTTATAATCTCCCATCTCCAGCCTTGGGCTCCACTTAGAAAATAATGTTAAAAGTTAAATGATGTTATACTAATTAACATGCAAAGTGAAGATTAGGAGGAATAGAATGAAATACTAATGCAGGCGTGAATCTTTCCTAGTTCTACTAACATAGAAGGAGAATCATGTGGAACAACTAGTTACGGATTGATAGACAAGACACTTTCCTCTAACAAATTATTACTATTTTGATATTTTATTATTATCAAAATTATATATTCAACATATTGCAAAAAAGGAAATAACGTGGAAAGATATAAGATTAACGTAATCATAATCCCAACGAGAAATCAGAAGAAAGCGAGGATCATTGCTAGTAGTTTCCTTTCGAGATTCTTTTAATATTAAACTAGGTTTGAGACGTGAAAAAGCATATCCTAGCGACCCTCTGACAATGTCACAGTCAATTCATTGGATATCAACTTTCCCACAGAACTTGATTCTGTCTCTGAAAGACATCTTTCGGCACAGAATCCAGGTCGCCTAGGGTCAGGCAAAAACGTATCCTCAGCATCCAACATTAGGAGGACCGAAGCCATTGTTGGTCTGTCTTCTGGACGCTGTTGGACACACAACAGTCCTACTTGGATACATCTCATTGCTTCAGTATCAGAAAACTCGCACTCTAACAACTGATCTACCAATTCCAGGGCCTTTCCTTCGTTCCACAGCTTCCATGCCTGTAAAAGTTCATCTCAGATAATAAATTTTAATACTTCTATTTCCTGCATGCTGATGATCAATATTCTCTATACTGAAGAAATTAATCTTTCATTCTCTGCACTTACATGGCCCAAAAGGTTAAGTTTGTGGTCTAAATGGAAAAATCCCCGGTTCCTCTTGCCACTCACCGTCTCCAATAGTATGACACCGAAGCTGAAGACGTCAGATTTTAAGGAGAAATGTCCATCTATGGCATACTCTGGAGGCATATAACCACTGCATCCCTCGAAAAAGCAATGCAAGTTCAGTAACAAAGTTATCTGATATGAGAAATGACAATAATCCAAATCTTTGTGTTGCTTCTTACTAAGTTCCGACTATCCTCTTTGTATTGCCTTCTACCTGATCTCCACCAAACAGCTTTGCCATTCCAAAATCTGAAATTTTTGGATTCAACTCACTGTCTAGTAGAACATTACCAGCTTTCAGGTCCCTGTGGATTATTCTCAATCTTGAATCTCTATGAAGATAAAGAACTCCTCGCGCTATTCCCACAATGATATCCACCCTCTTTTTCCACTTGAGTAAAGGTCGCATCATCTCATCTGCATAAAATATTAGCTCGTTGCATTTTAACTGGAGATTTGGAGAGGGCAAAAGATCCAGTTTGTGTTATGAAGCATGAAGCACTATTTCTAGAGCCGATGATAAACAGGGGGCAATGCTTGTACGTAAAGTGGAGATACGAACCAAATATGAAGGAGTCCAAGCTGCCTTTTGGCATATACTCATAGACTAACATCCTGTCTTCTCCATGGATACAACAACCAAGAAGTTTTACAAGATTCCGGTGTTGGAGTTTGGAAATCAAAATGACTTCATTCTTGAACTCTCGAAGGCCTTGCCCGGAGTTCTCTCTCAGTCTTTTTACTGCTACTTCTTGTCCACATTGCAACTCTCCCTGCACGTTTTTTTTAATTTTTTCCAACGTTTGGAAACTGCATAAATCTATCATGAAACAGAAGATAATTTTTTATGCTCTAATCAGTTCCTTTGTTTTTATATTTTTTACTATGACGTCCATGTTCGGAAGGGTATAAAAGCTCAAGACCGTTAAACAATACAATATCATGACAGAAACAGCTCTTACCTTGTATACTGGGCCAAATCCACCTTCGCCGATCTTGTTAGCAGCAGAAAAATTGTTTGTGGCAAGCTGGATGGTGGTAAACTCGTACACAGGGAGTTCAAGATCATCCCTCTGACTCTCAATTCTGTTGATATTGACTTCATTGTTTGGTTGATTTTCTATCAACGTGAACAACGTCGGATTTAGTGAGAAACAAAACCCCAAAATACTATTAATATGAGAATTGAAAAACCGAAGAATCTCACCTATTTTTCTTCTATTAGTCCAGGCCACAAACGAGCCAATTAAAATCAAGATAATAAGTGCCGAAGACAATGATATGGACACGACGATTGCCACATTCTTTTGTTTAATATGAACAGCAGCATCGGCCTCTGACAACCACAGATGAAGGATAATAATCTATATCATTGACAATTACACAAGGTACAGACATTGGTCATAATTATGCAGTTGATTATCTAAACGCAAGATCAGGTATCCACCCTAGCAAGAGTAGAGATATTTGAACTGGTTCTTAGGCCAACAGAATTGTTGATCAAATCTCTTATAATTGACACTGGCCATTAGAAAACAGTGAAAATCTTTTGTCTACAATGACCAATGGAGGTCATCTGCTAACACTAGTTTGTCCTGAAATTAAGAGATCTGAAGAAAAGAAGTAGAAAGTTCTTACCTAGTTCCGAAGCTGCCACTCTTACATAAAGGTCTTGCCCAAATTCGGCTACCTGTCTAACGTCAATCAAACCTCTGGACCAAGTCACGCAGCTATTGCCAGTATCTTCAATGTCAGGTTTGGCATAAGCCACACAAGTACAGTTCTTTAAGCATTCTGCCTTGCAATCATCAGTGCTGATGCTTACGTTCACTCGAAATTCTGAAGCATCTGGCAGTTTCAATCCGGCCATTTTCATAAATCCCTCTTTATTGCCACAAATTTGTGGATCCACTGGAATGCATCCACCTGACCAATCCATCACTTCCCAGTCTCGGGGTGATCTAGGTTGAAAGCCCTTCATACAAGAACAAAAGGTGGGATTATTTATATCACAGACGCCATAATCACCACATAACCCGTAAGTGTCACAACGGTCTTGTTGGACAGTGAACAGGAGGTTCCAACTTGAGAGTCTATCATTCCATGAGAAATGCTGGACCAAGCCAGACGAACTCAAGACAAACCTTGACGTGAGGTTGTTCATGATTTTGTAGGAATAGTACACATTATCACCACTGGAGACAAATGTGGGTTGAAAAACTGGGTTTGTCATGAGAGCTGGCATACCACTAAACTGATTCCCATACCATGGTCCACTGCGAAACTGCTCTGTAGATCCCTTCCGAAGAACGAGTTGGGGAAGCCCGCCAGGATCCACACTGTATGTGTAGTCTCCTGAAGAGGGATCATTAGAGCTTTTCCAAGATGTCAGGTGCCAATTCAGATCAGATTTCTTGCTCCAACCCAGTTTCATGCCAGCTAGCAGTGTATCAAATGGATAATCAAAACTTTGCCATAAGAAGTTATTTTTGTTGTTATCACTATCATCTCTCAGAATGAAGTTTCCAGTGTCTAAAAGCTGTGCAACTGGACTTCTTACAGCATGTGAAGAACTTGAAGACCACAATAGGTTCTTTGTTTGGTTGAGGAGGACAACATTCCCATCAACCGTGAACGTTAACGTTCCAGAAGAATTCACAAGTGGGCTATCCCTATTTGCCACCCAGACAACTGTTTGAATTGGTATACTTTTGTACCATATTCCTAAATATCGAACACTCGGATCTCCACGACTAAAGAATCCTAGTTCGAATTTACCACCTTCTGATACCATGGTCTGGCTGTCATTAATGGACTGCCCAGGAATAATTTTGTCAGCTGCATTAGTGTGTTCAGGAAACAGAAGTATCAAGGCGGACCAAACAGATAGAAGCAATTCCTTGCCCATTAGTTTTCCTATAATTTTCATCATCTTCCATTTCATTAACAATACCAAATTCAAGTTGTTAGATCTTTCTCGGTGCTCCCCCATGTTGTTTAAAGAATGCAAAAAAAATATTTCTAGTGCAGAGTAGTTGAATATTTGGGTCCCATAGCGTCTTCTCAATAAAATGCCCCCAACAGTCACTTGGGAGAATGAAATAAATTGATTTCGACTTTTAGTCAATCTGATTACACCATTTTCTTGAAGCAAAGGACCAAAAATTGCATAATTATTCTTCTGGAATTAATGCAGAATCCTGACTCCCATGGGCAGGGAAATCTGTGAGTGTGAAGGGACTGTTTTATGGGATGCGCATTGGTATTTGTTAATCCGTAACAATGGAGTTGTCCAGTGAGCGTTCAACTTTTCTCTAGAAAATAAAGGCTCAAACATTATCTCGCTAATCAAGAAGCAAACATCAAATTTCGTCCCTAATGTATTGTCAGCAAAGGTCATACCTAATCCCAACAACGATAAATAAAGTATTCTTAGTAGGGAAAAACTTCAATGAACAGGTCCTACCATCAGTTGGAGTGGGACGACCACCTCTGAAGATCAAAAGCTGAGAAATAGTTGCTGTTTTCCTCCTTTTTCACCGACAAGACTCCAAATGTCACTAAGGATTTCCTAAATATCAAGTGACCCAGTTAGATTTCACTCTGCCCATAGACACATTCAGACTGTCACTGTAAACCAACATGGGCACCGCAACCAAAGACCATGGCTTGTCCTATGCAATAATGGCATGTTAATAGGTACTCATCTAGAATATAAGATCACTGTCACGAATCAAACTTGTAAAAAGGATGGATTTTCTCTTATGTGGAAACTCAGGTAGGAGAAAGTTTACCATGGAATAGAAGCTAAAAGGGAAATAAAGAAGAAAGGGAATTATTCAATGCTTTTAATGTATGCTAATATTTTTGTTAATAACAAGAAAGTGACGGTATACAATCAATAGTTACTCGTAGTTTAGTCACACAGTTTCTTAAAGGTATTTTT
>JAOSBK010000002.1:34850176-34863222 GCA_027568895.1 Erythroxylum shatona
ACTAATCAATTTCATAATACAATACAAATTTACCCAAAACCTCACATCAATTTCATTAAACTCAAAGACACCCATTTTATGTATTAACCTCAAAATATCATTTCAATTTGTTCAAACTAGCATTTGCTCATATAGAACATTAAACATAATCATTCCAAATCATAAATTTTCTTTTCCTTTACACATGACTAATTTACCACCAATTTCTCATTTAATGTCAAATTTTAACTCGCAATTCTAAGAAAAGTTCGAGGTCCAACATTTTAGGTGAGAACATGTTTTTGAGCATTAATTTTATATACATGAGGTGTCGTGATGAATTTGTTAGTGTTTCAAGACATTTGGAAGAGTTTCGGAGGAAACCCAAACCAAAACACAAGGCCACGATCATGGGGGACCTGCCACGATCATGATAGAAGCACTATCGGAGGGCCACGATCGTGATAGAAGCTTGAGCATAGGGCCATGATCGTGGAGAATTGTCACGATCATGACAGAGAGCAGACTATCAAGCCACGATTGTTGCTTGTGTGCAAACAGACGCAGAGTCACTTTCAGATTTGAGTTTTTGAGGGACATTTTGAACCTTGGAAAGACATTAGGGTTACCTTAATTGGTAAAGGCTATAAAAGGATTATGATATAATGCTAGGAAGGGAGATTACATTCTGCTTACTTTTGGAAATCTAAAAGAGAGAGAGAAAAGAATAAGAGGGTTCTGACGCCAAAGCTTCTCAGAATAGGTGATCTCTTGATGTCACCGTTCTCCTAAGTCGTCCAACCTGAGTTTCATTTCCTCCCCACTTCTTTATTCATTTAAATGTGTAAGATTGAGATGAGTTGTATAGTTATGAATTTCTAGATGATAATGACATTCTAACTTTACCTTCAGGATTTTGCTTATCTTTATTATTAATCTAGTTACTCTAGTTAATTTGAGTTGTATAGTTATTAATTTAGCAAAAAACAAGTAATTGGTTTTGCAACCAACAATGATTAAACAAAAAAATAACTAGATTAATATTAAATCAAGTCAAAATCCCTAAAGAAAATTAGAACATCTTGATCAAACCGAAATCCATTAACAGATTCATATCTATTTCAACAATCAAAGAAAACAAACATAAAGATGAATAAAATACACTTTGGAAGGGGATCGGAATGCTTCAGGAAATAAGTAGCAGTAGAAGCCATCTCTTTCTCTTCTTCTTCTCTCTTCTTTGAGTTTTGTCAAAAGTGGCAAATTGGAGAGCTCTCCTAGGGCTCTTTCTTTTTCTTTATATAGTATTTTCTATTTTAGGTGTTTTCCCATATCCAAAAAGTCCAAAATGTCCCTCAATAAGTAGCGTTTAGAAGGCTGTCTATGCTGTCTGTCATGCACACCAGGATTGTGGCACTTTATTTAGCTCTCTGCCATGATCATGGCAAACCAGGCCATGATTGTGGCCCCCCCAATCGCTTCTGTCACGATTGTTCAGGGTCTGGGTCTAGCTCCGAGCTTCTTCCAATTCTCCTCCATTCTTTTATATCTGTTCTAAAACACTAACAAATACATCAAGGCACCTCAATTTACACAAAATTAAACCACAAAAGCATGCTCTAACCCATATAACACTCAAAACACAAACATTTAACTAAATAACACAATCTTCACCTAAACATGCACTAATCATTCAATTTAACAACTAAACACATACTAAACTATATTGATTACAGAAATAAACTACTTGTTTCATAATAAAAATCGCAAGTATACGGGTTATTACTTGTAGTAAAAAGTAGACATTGTCCCACAGAGATTGTACTTAGGCACCACTTAATTCAGGTTGTGCTTTATTTAAGACTTAAATTCAAATAATAAATTGAAAAGTAAACTAAATCAAACAAACTAGCAATGAACAAATAATGTAACAATGGAAATCTGCCAAGAGAATTAATCAAGTTACGAGAGAGGGGATTTTACCTGTTATTAATGCTAATCTGGCCATTTTTGTGTTTATGGGGTGTTGGTGCTAAATGATCATAGCGTTGAATACTCTCTCTCAAGTTATAACCATTCCCTAAATTGTAAACCCTAATCAAATTATAGACTTGCAGTATCTCAATTCACAAATTACCACAATTCTAATTAGTTCTAAAGCTCTCTAATAAATAATCAGGTCTCGCACGGGATCTCCTCAATGAAATTACCGACTAGATTGATTAAGTGGTCAATTAGATCACCTAACTCTTGTTAATCCAATCTAATCATTTTTATTTAGTTCACCCTCTCAGTTTGTTACCAAAATATGCAAAACATTAATCAATCACAGCACCCAAATCAAGTAAACACAATTCAACTAGATTAATATTAAATATAAGCAAAATACCTAAGGAAAAGTCAGAACATCATTAACAACTCAAAATCTATAACTATACAACCCATCTCAATCTTACACATTAAATGAATAAAAAGGTAAATAGGGAGGAAATGAAACTTAGGTTGGATGATTCAAGAAAGTGACAGCATCGGGAGATCACCTATTTCAAGACGCTTTGGCTTCGGAACCTTCCTCTTCTTCCTCTTCTTCTTTTCTCTCTCTTTTTAGGTTTCCAAATGTAAGCTGAATGTAGAATCCTTTTAGGGTTATATCATAATCCTTTTATAGTCATTACCAATTAAGGTAACCCTAGTATCTTTCTAGGGTCCGAAATGTCCCTCGAAAACTTGAATCCTAAAGTGACTGCATGTCTGTCTACGTGCAGGCCACGATTATGACCCTTAGTACACAATCTTGGCCTATTTATCTACTCTCTATCACGATTGTGGCCCTATGCTCGAGCTTATGTCACGATCATTACAGATTCCCCATAATTGTGGCCCTATGTTTTAGTTCGGGTCTCCTCTGAAACTCTTTCGAATACTTTAAAACACTAACAAACTCATCACAGTACCTCATATATATAAAATTGAAGCTCAAAAATATGTTCTCATACAAAGAACACTTAAAATACAAATATTTATAAACTAACATAATTCTTAACCTAAAAACACACTAAACAATCAAATTAACCACTAAACACATATCAAATTAAAAATACAATGCAACACTACAAACTCAAAATAAACAAATACCTCTGGTAAAAGTACTCTAGCAACACTATAGACTCGAGGAAGCAACATAGGAACCAGAATTGACCATGAGAGCTCAGTACCCTCAGCTATTCTTATCAGGAATGAATTTCAAGGATGAAATTCTTTTAAGGGAGAGAGAAATGTAAGGCCCCAAATTACACCCTAGTAAGAATGATTCATGTCCATAGAAGTATATGCAATAGGAGTTAATGATTATGATTTGATTGTGTTGCTTATGTCTTGAATTTTGGTTTGATGGATTATAATTCGTTACTTAGAATTTATTTGTTACAATTGGGGAAAATTTGATGAATTAAAATGCACATTTTAACTAATAAAAATGTCAAGTGGTAAGATAAGTTGACACATGAAAAATTAGGATGATCAAGCCTATGAATTACTGACATTTGGCATGAAAATTAAATGACAAATGGCATAGCTAATTAATTGACAAGTGGCAGTAATGAGTGAGTGACAAATGAGATAGGTAATTAATTAACAAATGGCAGCAATGAGTGAGTGACAAATGGCCTAGCCTAATGGTGACATTTGGCAGCTTATGGAATGGACAAATGGGATACATGCTAAGTGACAAATGTTAATGGAAGGTAGAGACATCTTGCACCTAATTGAACTAAGCAAGTGTAGAACATGTTTCTATTGTGTTTTCTCTTCTTTCTTCTTCTCTTACCATCGAAAACTTGTTCTTTTCTTACAACCCTATGTTTTGTTTAAGTTTTTTTTTTCTGAATTATCACATCAAAATAATGCATCAAGGAAGCTAGATCTTGCTATCTTATATGTTGCTATCTTCTTGGTGTTAAGATCATCCTAATTTCATCTTGATCTTATAATTTGGAAAATTGATGGAAATTGGACAATGCACCTTTGGATCACCTATCCCACAATTGTGGGAGCTACATAAGCTCCTTCCCACGATCGTGAGTAATGCCTTAAAGTGAGAAAAGTTCAGTTTTGTGTGATATTTGAACCAATTAAGGATAAGTTACTTTACTTAGGTGCATTTGGGCTTGATTGAGGCTTGAAATAAACCTAGTTTGATGTTGGATTAATTGGTTAAAGGTTGAATAAGTTTTAGATTGTTTATTAAGGTGATAACTTAAAGAATGGATTGTTTGATACCAATGTATCTAATTTTGGAGTTTATGAGTTGTTCGATGAAGGTGTTCTTATAAATCTAAATATGATCCAAAGGATATAAGAATGTAAATTGGATATGAATCTTTGAGAATTGGGAATTGTGTGAATGCATATATTGTGTAATTACTTAATGCTATCATTGATGTATTGATGCAAATGTTTAAATTCACAAGGCATATTGAATTTTTCCGGATACGAGTGAATGTGTTCAATTTGAGAATAAAGAAATAAATTCATACGTTTTGCATTATTTCTCTGTTATGTTATTATAGTATATGATATGTTTTGTTTTAAACTTGCCAAGTCCTAGTTGTGGGTAAATAGGCGTGCCTAGAAGAGTCTGCAACTGCTTCTGTACTTAGACACTACGGTGTCTTATATTCTTAGATACTATAGTGTCTTCTATTTCTATTGATACTAATCATGGGTATCTTCTTTTTTGTTCCCGTTAACCACTTCTGAAAAAAGGATTAGCAGGCAATTCTATATATATTTTAATACTTGTTCTGTTCTGATGCATTATTTCATGTTTTGACACAATTATGTTATGTTATGATACAATAATGTTCTGCTATGATACAATTGTGTTCTGTTCTATTATGATGAAATTAATAATCGAATTATTCTATAATGTGGAAAATCAAAGATTGCTTGTGATATGACATGATTTAGAGGCAACTTCTTTATAACTCCTTAAATCTTTCCCAAGCTTCATACAACGACTCCCTGTCACTTTGTTGAAAGTTTGTGATTTCTTTGATGATTCTTATTGTTTTGGTCAAGGGAAAGTACTTACCCAGGAAAGCTTAGGCTAGCTACTCCCAAGTAGTGAATTGGTGTAACATACACTCCCATATAATATATACCCAACATACCGAAGGATATTCGGGAATATTCTCTACAAAAGGGCATGTTAAGACGGTCGCATTTCTAAATTTTTAAGGCATCATATATAAACTCTTTACATATTATAATCATTTCAAAACAAAAGAATTTCAAATCTTTATTTTGAATCATTTCATTCACAATCATATTCAATCATAATCATTTTGTTCCATTTTTATTTACAAACATATACAGTCTAGAATGTCATTTCATTTCTAAATTTCACATATACAATATACAGTAGTTGAGAGATACAATTCTTGATACAACATAACTAAGACATTTGTAGGTACAATTGATCCCGACAATAACCCATGTCCAAATGTAGAAGCTACTTCAACTAGACTAGCTAGAGAAGTTAGGTCTCCTCAGTACCTGAAAAATCAACATTTGTAATTTTGATGAGTTTTGTGAACTCAGTAAGTGAACCATCATCGATGTGCTCACTCAAAATAGAACACAAATATCATAAGTATTTAAACAAACTCACAAGTATTTCATATTATCCAACTTTGTATACCACATCATTCAGAATCAAATATCATGTATCACATCATTAAGTATTGATTACTTGCTCACATTATAGTACATCATGAACTTCAAGCATTTCAAGTAATCTATTTTAGAATAATCTAATCATTCATATCATCAACATATACACAAACATTGCATATCATTATATTAACTTAATTCATTCATTCTTTGTAATCATTAATATGATCCATGTAATGATATAAATATGCAAATACACTTGAGACTCCACTTCCATTTTTATTTTGTTATGACTGACCTATTTAACTTTCCCGCATCCTTTGTAGATATCGAGCTATTTTCAAATACTGTCCTGTACCCATTGTTGATACTAGGCTCACTAATTATTGAGCCTGTGGCTCTTTGTGCACATTTATGAGCTTTAAGATCTTTTTCATATTGGTCACTCCAGTCACAACTTTGTTATCTGATCATGTATATTCATGTGATGAAATGCATCATTTCACATAATATGCTATCAATAACTTTCATTCAGTGTGCGCAGTTATCTATCATATTCATCAGATATAAGTTCGGCATTCAACATTTAGTTAAGAACACATTCCATATTGCATATAACATTAAAAAGCACTTTCAGTACAATCCTGAATATCAAGCCCCTTAGACCATCAATGTTTGGAATTATCGCAATTATATCAATAACAATTCAGTAATTGACATTAATCCAAACAATTCAATTATGGTGAGAAGACGTCTAGGTTAACTCACAGTATTCTCCAGATAAGCTATTGTCTTAGTGAACTAGTAATGTCTAGATGTTAGCGATCACTTTTGCATCTATCTTCTTGCAATACACACATAGAGTTCACAATTCATTAAGTTATCAATCATATGATTACTCAATCATTCACATGTATATAGATCATGTTTTAATGCATGCTCAATTGACTATCCCTGGTATGTATCCTTATTCATAAATATTGCTCATTCATTTATCATAGCTTGTATATTACTTATTTGCAATTAGGTTACGCTTTAGGTAAGTTTCATTACCGTAAATTCATCAATCAGACATTCATCAATTCTTTCCAAGCATTAAGTATTCACATAATTTCCCATTTCTCATTCAGTCATACCCAATTGATTCTTATATCCTTTAAATCACATTTGCATTCATATAAAGATCTTTATACCATTAACAACTCGTACTTCTCAAATTCATATACATTGATATCAATCATTCCATTCCTTGATTTATAACCTCAATTAACAACTTAAACTTATCAAATACTCAATCACTTAATCAAGCAACTTTCTAGGTTCATTTTAAGCCCCAATCAAGTCTAATTACATTATAAAGTGTCTTGACCTTATATAGTCTAACAATTGCCTAAAACCAACCTTTTCCCATTCAAAAGTACTTCCCACGACTGTGGGAAGAAGCCTTATAAATCCCAAAATAGTGGGATGAGTGAATTGAAGGTTCACTCACCTATAGCCTTCATTTTACTTCCAATTTTTACTCCTTAGTACTCTATCCAACACACCTTCACCAAAGTCCATCATTTTCACTTCAAATCTACTTTATTCATGCTTCAATCCCTTATAAAATTCATATCTAAATCCAATTCAAAAATCATTCTGTAGATAACTCACAAATCATTATCTTTTATGTATCAAAATTAAAATAGAAACTATAATTCACTATCAATCATATATCCTAGTTCTGTTGCCATTTCAAGATCACTATATTAGCACCTTTCTTTAACATAAATTCACCTTCATCATTCCTCAAATCCTAATCTAATTCATCCATAAAACAATCCATAACCTACTGTTCATACATTAAGGGCACAACAGAAAAGTATCTAAGTTCATACAGAAATTTCCAGCACAATTCATCATTAATATTATATATAATTCATCCCATTTTCATCATCATAAATTCTCTATTATAACATGCCATAAATTTCAATGTTTTACTTACTTGTCTAGCTCAAATTCCAGGTCAAAAATCAAGCTAATTCATCTCTCCATGCATTTAAGATCATCCAAGCACAAAGTGGAAGTAGATTGGTTCCAGTAAAGGCAAGGAGATGATAACAGATTATAGCTATCTTTGAGCATAATCTTATATGAATCTTGAAGTGATTATGAACAGAAGTAAGCTAGAATTTCAAAGTTATAGGGTTATGAGTGTATTTCGGAAATGTGAGGAATGAGGAAGAATGAATTCTAGTGGAAACATCTAAGGAAAGCCTTTACCATATATATGTGTCATTAGCTGAGTTAAGATAAGTGCCTCCTTATTTAAGGACACTTGTCCCACAAGGAAGCAAGTTACATGTCTTCCCTTAAATGGCACAAATGCCCTCTTCTTAAGCTGCCATATGTCCTATTCTTAAGCTACTATATGTCACCTAATCTCTATGCCAAATGTCACTCAATTATATATGCCAAATGTCACTCATTTTATAAGCTTTGTCATCCTAATTTTCCATGTATCCACTTATCTTGCCACTTGACATTTTACCTAGACTCAATATACATTTTAATTTATCAATTTCTCAATTGTAACAATAAATTCCAAGTTACCAATTATAGTCCATCAATTCTTGTCATTGGTAATCCAAATTACAAGACATTGGAATTGCATATTCATGCCACATTCATTTTAGTTTCATACCCCAGAATATGTCAATTGAGTGCAATTTATCTAAATCATAATTTGTGTGTGTATTCTAATATTATGCATATAAATACAATCATAAAATCATATCATAAATGTACCAAATTCATTCTATAGGAATCTAACACTTTAGATCCTTCAACAATTTAAGAGATGGGATATTACATTTGGCTTGCATTGAGTGAATTATACCATGCCTTTGCCCTATCCCTTAAGATAATCGAAAACAATCTTAACCTCACAGCATCATTAACCGTCTCATTAAACCTAAAGGTATCACAAATCTCCAAGAATTTTGCAAGATGGGCATTGGGATGTTCGTTAGATAACCCATACAATTGTGTACTACTTCGAAGTATGCTGGCTTGATCTCAGGATTATTGGCTTGAATCGTTGGCCTTGCAACTCCTTGAGGACTGAAACCTGGCCTCATAAGGTCCATCAAAGTCCTTTCAGCTCCACCTTGCTCTCCTTCTTCTGCCATATTCCTTTGTATTTTGCCTTGACGTCTAGCTCTTCTTAGCTCTCTTTCGAGCCTTGTAATATCTGAAAACTCTTTTTCACTAACCTTGTTAGACCTTCATGTGCTTCTTGTATTCATGCACCTACAAAAATGCAAGAAAAAGTATTAAACACATTTAAATCAAATTCACCTAAACTAAAGAAGAGGTTAAATAAAACAATCCCCAACAACGGTGCCAAAAACTAGATGATTGCAAAAACAAACTACTTGATTTATGCTAAAAATCGCAAGTATACGGGTCGTTACTTATAGTAAAAAGCAGATATCGTTCCACAGAAATTATGCTTAGGCATCAATTAATTTAGGTTATGCTTTGTTTAAGACTCAAATTTGAATAATAAACTGAAAAGTAAACTAAATTAAACAAACTAGCAACTAACAAATAATATAACAATGGAAATCTACCAAGACAATTAATCAAGTTATAAGAGAGGAGATTTTACCTATCATTAATGCTAATCTAGCCATTTTTGTGTTTATAGGGTGTCGGTTCTAGATGATCAAAGAGTTGATTACTCTTTCTTGGGTTATAACCATTTCCTAAATTGTAAACCCTACTCTAATTATGGACTTGCAATATCTCAATTCACAAATTACCACAATTCTAATTAGTTCTAAAGCTCTCTAATAAACAATCGAGTCTCCCACAGGATCTCTCTCCATGAAATTACCAACTAGATTAATTTAGTGGTCAATTAGATCGCCTAACTCTTGTTAATCCACTCTAATTATTTTTATCCGGCTCACTTTCTTGGTTTGTTACCGAAATATTCAAAACATTAATCAATCACAACTCCCAAATCAAGTAAACGCAATTCAACTAAATTAACATTAAATATAAGCAAAATCTCAAAGGAAAAGTTAAAGCATCATTAACAACTCAAAATCCATAACTATATAACCCATCTCAATCTTACACATTAAATGAATAAAAAGGTAAATAGGGAGGAAATGAAACTTAGGTCGGATGATCCAAGAAAGCTACGACGTCGAGGATCACCTATTATAAAATGCTTTGACATTAAAACCCTTTTTTTCTTCGTCCTTTTCTTTTCTCTCTCTCTTTTTCTCTGTCCTTTTGGGTTCCAAATGTAGGTTAAATGTAGACTCCTTTTAGGGTTATATCATAATCCTTTTATATTCTTTACCAATTAAGGTAACCCTAATGTCTTTCTAGGGTTTGAAATGTCCCTCAAAAACTTGAATTCAAAAGTGACTCCGCATCTATCTACCCGCAGGCCATAATCATGGCCCTTGGTGCACGATCATGGCCTATTTATCTACTCTCTATTATGATCGTGACAAATTCTCCATGATCATGGCCCTATGCTTGAGCTCCTGTCATAATCGTGATAGATTCCCCATCATCGTGGGCCTATGTTGGTGTTTCTGTCAAGATCGTGATAGATTCCCCACAATCTTGGCCCTGTTTTTAGTTCGAGTCTCCTTCGAAACTCTTCTGAATGCCCTGAAATACTAACAAACTCATCACGGCACCTCATATATATATAATTGAAGCTCAAAAACATGTTCTCACCCAAAGAACACTTAAAATACAAATATTTATGGACTAATATAATTCTTAACCTAAACACACACTAAATAATCAAATTAACCACTATACACATATCAAATTACCTGTAAAAATACAATGCAATCTTCACCTATCAAAGCTAGGAAAAAGGGCTTTGTCCATAAAAAATCCAACAATAGTATTAACTACCTAGAGGCACTTGGTTGCAACACTTCAATGGGTAGGAAAATAACTTCATTACTAGCACCTGGATTCTAGGAGATGAAGGAGAGCTTGATGTTAAAAGATTTATCATCTATAACCTGAGACTAAGTCTTCCTACCTAGTGAAGCTTTAGGCATATTAGTGGTCTAACGAAGGCTAAAAATAAGAACTTGAAGTTTTGAAGGATAAGCATGAGGAAAATGGGTGAAGGAATTAGAATCATGAGAGGTGATAAGGGTGTAAAAACATTCGAAACAAACAACATGAGAAGGGGCCAAGGGATGCATTAGTAGAGCTCAACTTGGCATGGACAAGACAAGAGATGGTGTATAAAGGTGGAAAGTGTCCTCCCAAAGATTTTGCCTAATTAAGAGGGGGACATTTAAATGAAAAAGGAAAAGAGCCATTGTGTTAGGTAAGGGAGATTCAACTAATCGTTATTCAACTAATCATTCCTAATATGTAATTAAGCAAGGCCGGAACATTAAAAGGAAAAGACAAAATAAATTGCCATTAGTATGGGTTAGGAAGTGAAGTTGTTCGGAATGCCACAATGGTTGGATAGAAGGGAACTAAAAAACAATGAACTGAAGTAGAGAAAATGAAGAAGATTTAGAGCAAGTAATAGAATAGTAGGGATGGGTAAAAACATTATACTAGATTATTGGGTTCATAACTTTAGGAACCAGGCATAAGAATTTCTTATTAATCTCCTTTAGTAGCTTACCTTTGTCAAACAAATTCAAGAATTGCATCATTCACCATATTCTTTATGAGAGGTCATGCTTTTTGAAAGAGACAATTAGTAAGTTCATCAAGGCCTAGAGCCTTATCAAGACTCAACTCAAAAACGACTCTCTCAATGTCTTGAGCATTCACAAAACCATTTAACATCTCTAATTCATCTTTAAAGAATTGGTTGCTGATAAAAATCTAAATAATTGCATATATGAAACACCTGAGGCTTGAGTTCCTATACAATTCTTGAAGAAAGTAACTACCTCTTCTTTCAAATCATTTTGAGATGTCACCAAAGCACTATATGATTGATTAGGAAGCATATCTTTTGGGAATTCCTTCTTACCAATATCAAATTGTTGAAAAACCAAGAGATATTTAGAGAGAAGTAGGTCTTTGTTAATCGTTGCCTTGATAAAAAGACTTGAGCAGCTAAGCAAGACTACTGTTTATCTTGTACAAACTGAACCACAATACAAACTCCGAGCGCCATCATCTCACCGGAATCTGATCGCCAAGCTACTAAAAAAGTCCAAATCAGGGAAGGGAAGAAGACCCCCCTCCTCCCCCACCATTGGAACCGACCACTCACCCCAACTATAGTGCGGTGGTCACAGGTCATTCCACCTCTAGCAATAACACAAAAGATTATGAATGGCCAAAAGAGGAGCCAATTGAAACTGTCGAGGGTGATATCTCCATTATAAAAGGTGAATTTGGTTTGGGACTTGAACTCTCTAACACTTTCAAAAGCAAGTTCGACCAAGCTTAGGAAACTACTATTGTCATCAAGTTGTTGGGACGCAAGGTGGGTTTTTCCATGTTAAAATCTAGATTAATATCCATATGGCAACCTATTGGACTGATGAAAACAGTGGATTTGGACAATGATTTTTACCTCGTTAAATTTGTCGAAGAGGAGGATTATGTGAAAACTCTCACACAAGGTCCTGTGGATCATCTTAGACCATGTTCTCTCTGTTCAACCATGGTACTAGACCTTTCGACTGGAAAATTATACACGTTGTTGCGTGGGTGCATTTTCTTGAACTCCCAGTAGCCAGATACCACCCTGCAATGCTCATCGCCCTCGGCAATTTAGTTGGTTGCACAATCAAAATTGACAGTAACACTCAACAAGCTCACCGAGGAAAATTTGCTTAAATGGCTGTCAACCTCAACCTAAATTCACCTCTTCGCTCCATCGTCAACGCATCCAGGTCGTATACGAGGGTCTTCCCCAAATTTGTTTCTCCTGTGGTTTAGTCGGCCATAGTGCCCCATCTTGCCCCTCACAACAACGCTAGCAAAATGAACCCACGGCCACCACTGAAGCGCCGCCACCGCCCAACCACTCCAACAACTGAGGCGAGGCATCCACAGCCAACCTTCGCCAAGGGGATTTCAGCCCCTGGATGCAGGTCCAGCATTAACCCCGAAGATCGACAATCGCTCCAACGATAACACGACATGACACCAGCTTAACCTCCTCCCACGTGGGATTGACAGGCTCGAGGTTCTCCGCCTTGTCAACTAGCAAATTGTTGCCTTCCAATACGGATACTCCCTCACCGTCAACTGCGACTCTCCCATCTGCAACCCCTACTCCTTCACAATCGGACCTCACCAAGGAAAAATCCCTAAATCACGCAACATTTAGGGACACAAGACAGCACCGGTTGTCGTTTAATAGACAACCTTCCTCT
>JAOSBK010000002.1:34917964-34929025 GCA_027568895.1 Erythroxylum shatona
CCAACCACTATCAAAGGTAATGGTAATCATTCCTTCATCTTAACCAACCATCATAATTATAATGATTATATTCATTCCCATTCCTCACTATATTCATTCCTATTCCCATTCCCATTACCCTCGGTGAACCAAGCGCTCCCTAAGAAAAATTGAAATCTAGCTTAGCTCTTCTTTTCTCTCTTTTACGTGCTTCTCTTTTCTCTCTTTTTCTCATTCACGTTTTTGCTTCTTCTTCAATGCAAGATAAAGCCTCTTCTTCCCCTTTTTACCCTTAATGAGTCCAAATAGTCCATTTTACCCTTCCTTGTTTGCCTTGTATCTTTTATCCTTAAGTGACTTACCTAAAATGCCCTTTATGCTATACACTCTTAACACTTTAATTCAATAAACCTATACCATAAAATCTTACCAACATTAACACAATAATTATCTCCATAAAATAAATCCATAAAGACCTTATAATAATTTAAATCATGCTTAATCAAAGAAATTTTTTTTGGGGATAATACCTTGCATAGAGTAACTTTTCCATTAACCAATATTTTGTATGAAACAATTGATAAGCATTGGCGTATCCAATCAGTAAAGTTACAGGGAAATATAAAAGCTCTTAGCATGTTAAGAATGAAATTTCAATCTACAGAGTCATAAGTCTTTTGAAAGTCTGGCTTGATTGCACAATTCTTCCTTGTGTTCCTTCTATTATAATGTTTGAAAAGCTCCTATGCAATTGCAATGTTATTTCCAATGTGCCTACTTAGTATGTAAGCATATTGAGAGATATCCACTAAACTTAGGAGTACTTTTTTGAGCCTTTAAGATCTAATCTTGGAGATAATCTTGTATATAGATAAGCAATAAGAGATGGTCATTAAGGGACTAATGATCTTTTCTTTTAGGAATCAAGGTGATAAAAGTAATGTTGAGCTCTTTCAATAAGGCTTTGCCACGAACAACTTCTATAACAGTTTGCCTCATAATGCTCCATTTCTCTAAGAAGAATAAAATATTAAAGCCATCTGGACGAGGGGCTTTGCATTGAGCTAGAGACTTTATTGCCAATTAAATCTCAGATGGATTTACTTTGGATGATAGAAAATCAACCTCACTTAAAGATATTTTCTATTAAATGATTTGATCAAGAAGTCTGATAGAAGAAGTGGGTGAAGATTTGAAGCCTAGTAGTTGATTGAAGTGATTAACAACTTCTGAAATAAAGTCAACTTTTGTATAGAGTTGAGTGCTATTAGAAATTAAGGAGAAAATTTTGTCAGTGGATTTTCTTACTTAGATAGGTCTATTAAAGAAAGCAAAATTCCTATCACCATTAGCTAGCCATTTATTCTTAGACCTTAGCCCTTTGCTTCCATAAAGAGTAATCAAACTTAGTTGCTCTTACAAAATTAGAAAAGGCTTAAGATTTAGCTTGTTTTAAAAGGGGATTGGTTGGATCCAGATTTAAGTCAGTTTGTTCCTTTTTAAGTGCTTCTCTAGTATTGTTTAATAAGTGTTGAAAGTTTCCAACATTAGCTCTATAGAAGATTTTGATTTCTTCTCTAATGGTGCTAAGTTTTTTAGCACAATTAAACTACTTAAAATATGTGATAAGTGAACTTATTCATTTTCTAATCGTATCTTTGAAAGCCTTTAATACTCATTAGGAGGTTGTTTAGACTGAAGTGGTGCCTAATTGGAGGTATAGGGGATATGAGAAAACTAAAATAGTATAATGGTTAGATATAATTAGATTTGGAAAGAAGGCATAAGAATTAGGGAAAGTCCATGTCTATTTATAGATGGACATGCCTCTGTCCAACTTCTTTCTAAAGAAAATTGTGTCTTTATGTTTGTTGCTCCATATGAAATAATTTGCACCTCTTAGAAGATCATATACATCAATAGTAGCAATGTAATTTTTTTAAATTCTTCACATAGAGGTTTCAATAATTTTCATCAACTTCATAAATATGTATAATAGCATTGAAATCACTACAAAAAATCCATAGAGAGTTGATACTTTGATGGATACTCTTAAGCGTATTCCAGAGAGAAGTTCTTTAATAAGCGTGGTTAAAGGCATAAATAATTGAAATATTAAGGAGGAGGTTATTGATGAGAATTTTAACTTACAAATGTATTATTTGTTCACTAATGAATGAACTAAGAAGCTAAAGCACATTATAGTTGTAGAGAACTAAAATTCTCCCATTAAGATGAGTGGTTGAATTAGATATAGCCTTCAAACTATTGGGAAACAATGTAAGGATATCACAATGATAGTGATTCTGTTTGGTTTCCAAAATGACAAAAAGAGATAAGTTATTTATAGAAACAAAACTTCTAATAGTTTAAAGGAGAATTCAACCTTATGATGTTCAATGAAGAGAAGATCATTTTTAAGATTCTTCTTTTTCCAACCTGATTTTCTTCTAGAGGCTTGTTTTATTCTAGAGGCTTGTTTAATGCAAGTTAATATTAATCTTGAAGGTGTATCTTTAGTATTCAGGTTAGAAGCATGAAAGGGTTCAATACAAGATACTATCGATTTTGGAGGTGGATATACAGTAGCGAGTTTTGAGTCACTCGTTGAATTATGACTAAAAGTTCTTATTTTTGGAATGGTTTTGGTAGGATGGTGGAGTTTTATCAAATTTCTCCTCAGAAGGTTATATGGTCAAAGTATTAGAAGGATTAGTATATGGTGAGGATGTGCTACTAGTGTTGGCTATGACAAATGCTTGAAGGCTCTCAGATGAATTATGATCTACAGTTTCTTACATCAGTTTGAAAAAGGTGCTAGTGATGAACACTTTTCCTGTAGGTTTCCAAACTTCTTTAGGATTCATGTTAGGGGGCTTCCAAGTATAGGTAACCTTGACTTTATCTTCAACTAGCTCTAGATTTTCATTGTATTTCATTATAGGAATTGCCTTGGCAAACAAGTGAGAGTGTTAACAGCTATGCACACTCTAGTGAAATTAATTCTCTTTGTTTTTAAATTGGTTTGATCTAAGGCAAAGGTCTCTTTAAGAAGCTTGCAAGACGGTTTAAACCTTTTGTAGTCCAGTACTCAAATGGTATCTCATGAATGCCTATCCTCAAAGGAATATTGTTCATTTTGATTTCATCAAAACTAACTCCACATCTTTATAGTTGAATAAGGAATAACTTATTGAAAATGTGCCAAGGTCCAACCTTAATCATATCAGTGATTGAATTTTTAGTATCAAATTTGAAGAAAAAGATGTCTTCATTGTTCAAAATGACATCAATTAGGCCATACTATTTCCAGTTAATCTAAGCCCAGGTTTTCATAGCAATAAAGGACATCCTTTTATCAAGGAAAAAGAAAGTCAATTTCCACTTTAAGATTCCAACTTGAAGGATAGATGCTAGAGGAAAGACTAAAAGTTTGTCAACTAAAGAACTGAGGTGTAGTAATACAATTTAAGGTTTCCTACCACTTGCACCAAGGTGTGTTTGCTGTAAATAGGAAGAGTGGGTTTAAGTTTGTTCTGAAGAGTAAAAGAAGGAGGGAGGATTTTAAAATGTTGAAGAATTGATTGGAGTGGAGGGTGTGAGTGGCAACAATTCAGACAAAAGGAGCGACACGTTTGGATGGTTAGTTAAAAACACTAACTGTTGGATAACGAAAGTAAAAAGAAGGGAAATGTCTCAAGAAGAAAAATGAGTGTGAAGTTAAAGGATTGAATTATAAAAAAGAAAGAGTAGTAGACAAAAAAGCTAAAATGTAAGGAGTCAAAGAGAAGAAAAATCACCTGTAGCTAACTACAAAGCTCCTAGGTAGGTTGCAAGAAGAAGCAAAATTTGAAAGGAACCAAAAAGGAGAGGGTAGGGAGATTAGTAGTTGGCAACTACTATATCCATCTTCAGCTAGTATTTACTCCATCTTCATTTATTATATATTTATAGCTCGAAAGAAATAAAACTATATGTTGCAACTATAGTGAAAAAATGGCACCAATGGACTTATGGTATGAAGGACTTATGTTGTGAAGGATTAATTTTCTTGTGATCTTGTTGTTTTTTTAAATTTTCTTTCAATTTTATTAACCTTTTTTTTATCCTAATCATACCTTACCTAAGCTTAATTAAAACCTTATATCAAGATCTTTTGATTTTTGTTTCGAGTTTACTTATAAGTGGTGGAGGTATGATAATATTGCAAGCTTATGATTAAGAGTCCTACTATGCATTGACACCCTAAACACTTGAGTGTATTGAGTGAATTCTATGTATGGGTGAGAAAATTTATGCTTTTTCTTAATATTATCGACGTGATTTTTCTTAATATTAACTTATGAAGTTCAGTTTTAAGATAAATTGACTCTAATTTTTTGTTAATTTTATTGATATGATATGATGATTTAGAGTGTGAATGGACATGTTGAATTTAATAAGGGATGGATTTTTGTTAGATTGATAATTTAGATTATGATTTGCTTGACGACAAGCAAAAGCTTAAGTATGGAGATGTCTGATAAATGATTATTTGAATATATTTATATACCCATATTTAACATGTATTGATTATTATTTTTATAGTTTGCAGTATGTTTTGTACTTAATTCACTTTATGTGTGTTTTTAGGTGATAATTGCGTGCATAAACCAAAAGGAGAAGAATTTGGATGAAATCATGGCATGAAACAATGATTTAAGGCAAATGAGGACCTGCACAATTGTGTACAGTGATTGTGTAAGTCTCTATAAACATGTGGAGATTTGAATAATTCTGTTTCTGGTCATGTGGAGTTACATGCCTAGGTATGTTGATATACACGGTAGTGTATGTTACCCATGTAAGTCTCTGTGCTTATGTAAAATCAAAGATTATGGTGTTTTTAGAGATATACGATCACCTACGCGTCCATGTATATTGACCATGTATATCCCAGAAGCCTTAGTTTTATGACAAAGGACATGAACGAAGGCGAAATAGAGGAGGCAAGTTTTAGAGTAATTTTTTAGTCTTTAGAAACATAGAGAGGTGATAGTTTTAAGAAAAGGATGAGGAAAACAGGAAGATTCCATCAAAAGATCTGACATGTAACAAGATTTAATCCAAATTACTAGAAGATCCATTAGAAGAAAAAAAGGAGATTTATAATTATAATTTCTTTATTTTCTAGTTTTTCTTTTGAGTATTTGTCATTAATTTTGTTTTCTATAGATAGGAACTAAGTTGTTTAGTTTTTAGTTGTGATAAACCCTAAGTTGTGATAACAAGATGATTTGATCTTTTATTTAATGCAAATTTATTAATTCGTTTATTGTGATTCAATTATGTGTTGTTTCCTTATTCTAATATGTCTGAAATATTAGTTCATGATTTGATTTCATATGATTGAGATTATGAAATCCTGTTATGAATAGATCAACTATAATTGGAAGGAGTTAAATGCAAACCTAGAGATAGGTTGACATAAATATTCTAGATTAGGGTCAAACCTAGTAGTGCAATTCACAAATCAATAGTTTAAGTGCAAGAAATATTTATGTTAATCAACTGATGAATTAGTTGTAAATATTCTTGAGAAAGATATTAACATAAGATAATAAATTCCATGGTCTAATAATCAATAATTTAATTGCATGATAAAAGGTTAATATTTAAGGATTCTTAGGGGGTTTATTACTTGGACACTATTATTTGATATTGAATTTTCATAATATTTTCCCTCACTTTGGGTTCATTGTTTTTTTAAATATTAGTTTATTTGTTTAGTTTAATTTTAATAAAATCCTTAATATGATTCGACGGTTATATAATAAAAAGGGTAATTATTAGTACTACAGTCATTGTTGGATAAACTAATATTTGCTTGTGCTAGCTACAGCTACGTTGTACATTTGTAGTTTAAAAGCTTATAAAATATTTTTAAGTAAAACAACTCAATCACTTTTCTTCATTGGTTATTAATGAAGAGCATGCTAAACACTTTAGATCAACCACCTAATCTCAATATTGTCAATAGATGTTTAGTGTGTAAGCTAAACAGTGAATCCATATTGTATGTTTTCTTCAAATATGGGTTTTCTTTCCATTTATGAAAACATATGGTTAGGAAATATGAAATAAAGGTAATTGGGGACAATTATATGGAGATGATGGAGTTGATTTAGGTTTCTAACTTACCTGGAGCAAAAACAATATGTAGTGATTACTACATTTGGTACTTATGTGCAAAAAAAATGGTAAGAGGGGAATGCTAGGCTATTCCACCTTAAATAAAAATGATTAGACCAGATTATAAAGGAGATTACTCAATAGGTTAGATAGTAGATAATTTGGAATTCCAATATAAGTACATGTAGTAAAAACTTAGTAGGGGTATAGAATATCAATTCATAATCAGTCAAAATAAGGCAAAGGAAGGACCATAATTTTTTCCAAAGAAAGAATATGGAAATTGAAAAAGAAAATAGTGGATAACCAAGGATTAAATAATAAAGCATAAAGAAAAGAGAAATCATAACTCATCGTATAGTGACTCTTATATCAAAGGATCACCAGGTCATAATTGAGACATGTCTGTCACTATGTCATGATCATGAAAAAAGCTCAATTTCAAGTGTCATGATCATGAAATACCTATCACGATCGTGATAAGCGCGAAAATAGACATGGGGACTACTTCCAAACTCATTTTTTCGAGGGTTATTTCTAACATTTAAGCCTCGGTAAATGTAGTGTTTAGCTTAAAAAGCCCTAGGACTATAAAAGACAAAAGAATGACCTAATCTAGGATAGCCTCCATTTTCCATTTGAGGAAAGAACCAAGGAAGAGGAGGGAAGAGGAGAAAAGAGAAGAGAATATGGAGCTGCAACTGCTGCTGCAACTTCCAGTCCATTCCAAGTCATCTTTCTCATTCCATCTTGTTATTTCTTTCATTTGATGTATAAGATGGATATGATGATGATGGATCTATGTTTAGGGATGTTTTAAACTCTTTTTGGGATTTTTTCTTGAATCAATGTTAATTTGATTTCTTTTGATGTTAACATGTTAGGTATTGTGATTGTTTGTTATATTTGCATGCTTTAGTAATAAATCGAGACAGTGAACCAAAAACAAAATGATTAGGTTGGGTAATGAGAGTTAAGAACCTAATAGATCACACAAACAATTAAATCAGTAATTTCTACAAAGAGAGATCTTGTGTGAGGATTGTTTATTAGAGTGCTTAAGATCTAATTGGATTGTGGATTGTGTTTATTAATTGAGATATTGCAATTTCAACATTTCGATCCAATTGGGCTTTATGATTTAGGGTTTAATAATTAGAAATCAAGATAGAATAATCCACCTTTTGAAATTTTAGGACCAATACCAATTAACTCAAAAGTAACCAAATTGGGATGAAATGATATGATAAATCTCCTTTTCTTATAATTAGTTATTCTTCCTTGTGTGAATTTTCAATTATTAATTAGTTGTGCTCAATTTTGATTTCCCTACATTAATTTAAAATTTCAAATTTCAATCCCTCCATATTCAATTGCTTAATTTTTTGCTCATTTTTATTTTTCACTTTAATTACAAATTTAAGCCTTAGATAATTTAGGATTCCATTAGTTCACTACTTCCTTATGGGATCAACACCTTATATACTATGCTTACTACCTGTGTGCTTGCGAAATATTGAGGGTTTTATAAGATTAAAATTTGCTCAACAATTACTCTAATTGCATTACTCCCAGGCTTAGGGGGAATTTTATCTGGTTGTAAAAAAATCCATACATATATGATGAATTAGATGGATCACAAGTTCCTACCTAGTCTATTTTATTAGCTCAAAAAAGAGTTTATTCTTTTGCACAAATTGGTTTTTGAAAACCTTTAATTCATTTCTTTTTATAGGCTATGTAACATATTACTTAAGTAAATAACGAACACTAGAAGATCTCCATCATACAATGAATGTTTTTGACATAACCATTTAATCCTACATGGCCAACTTGAAGGAGAAGCAATGATATATGCTTAATTGATTGTATAACATAACACTTAGTGCTTAATGATATAAAATTACTTAAGATACTCATTTTGACTCATATGTGATTTTAGGTACACTTCAACAGTGCAGAAGTTAAAGTGAGTTGAAAGCACTATATTTAGGTCATTTTTTTGAAGATTAGTATTTACTTGTCCATGTAGAGTAAGAAGAAGAAAATTAGAGCAAGAACAAAACAAATTCAACTCAAAAGAAGTGGAACCACAATAACTGGAAAAATAAGGAAGCAAGGAGAAGTACATTAAAATGGCTGCAATTAGACAAAAGAGGGAAGCGTGAAATGACATGTAGCAGATAGGGATAAAAGACCAAAATGACGTCAACAAGCAATTGGGAAAAGATGAAGCATGAAATGACAGTGTGATGGAAAGCAGCCACAGACAAGAACCAAACGATGCAACAGCTAGTGGGATGATCAAAATGTAACTATTTGTGTTTTATGCAAACGTTATTTGCATATGCATAAATGAAGACGTTGTGCATAAATGCAAACAAAGTTTGTGTTTCATGTAAACAATAGCATGAAACATAGACGTATAAAAGAAAGCAAAACGTAGCCATAAAGAGGAGAATAAACAAGGGTTTAAGGTTCTTGGGGTTTTAAATAAAAAGAAGAGTAGCAGTGCTTTGAGGTCTGAAAAAATAGAAGGGATGGATTGTAGCAAAAGTGTGGTCTTAGGTGAGGGTTCCTTCTTAGGGCTGAAGGAGAGAAAAAATCAAGAGAGAATAAAATATAACAACTTTATTTTTTTAGGCTTCTCCAGTTGTGTAACAAGTTTTTAGGTGTTTTCTACTGGGCTGAATCGAGTGGGAACTTGGGGAGAGCATGAAGATGAAGGCAAGGTCTCTACCATAAGAAGACCCATAGAGGGGTAGCTTTCTGACATTGGTTCAATGGGGATATCGACGCTGATGACTTGATTAAGCATTCCTTTTCTTGTTTTTGTTGTTTCTTTCTCTTTTGACAAATTGATCATGTTATCTTATGTTAATTAAATTGGATTTTGTGTATGGATAATCATATTCTCGTTGTTGTTCGATTATTTGCGTATAAACCCATTGAGTATTATGAAAAGATGATATAAATGCATTTATTGGATCATTTATTTGCAAACCTATTGCTAGAATTTCGATATAATATGTAATTATCATGTTAAAATTCTTGTGTAGTAACTAATGATTTGTAATCATTAGTGATAACATAGCCTAGGTTAAATGACGCATCATATATGGTTGTTGCCTTGATTAATCGATTTTCCTAATTCGTAATGTTACTATCCAATTGAATCTAGAGATCCTATCATAGGTTATTGATCATGGTTTTTCAATATGTGTAAGTTCTAATTAATAATCTCAATAATCTACAAATATACGAGTCATTTTCGTAGTACCTAAGTAGTCGATCCCACGAGGAGGGATAATCTAATCCTAAAATCTAAGATTAAAATAATTTGCATTAATTCAAAATGTAACAAAACAAAGGCAAGAATTTAATTTAATAATTCAACTCATTTCTAAGAATCAATTATGAAAATATTAACAAAATAGCAGTTGCAACACACACTTAAGAATCAACCTAAAGGAACTATCAATTATGAAAAAAGAGAATTTTTACCTATCTTTAAAGCTAACCTAATTGATTGTAAATTATTGGATTACTGGTCCTAGATGATCCTAGGGTTGATTACTCTCTCTAGAGTTATAACCATTAACCCTAAATTACAAACCCTAATTAGATTATGAAAAATTGCAATCTCTAAACCAATAATCTATCCAAAACTCTTATTAGATCTGAAGTTGTCCAATAAACTAGAATATGAGATCTCTGTTCACACAGTTACTGATTTGATTAATTTCTCGTTCTTATTAAATCACCTAATTCTCGTTAGCCGAATTTAATTATTTTTCATTCGATTTACCCTCTCAATCTATTACCAAATTATGCTATCACAGAAATCAATCACAATAAATCCAATAAATATAAAACAATCAGATTTTATTAAATCAAAGGTAAAAAACTTGAAGGTGAGTAAAGAATATCTCAACATTCACAATCCTATCATCAAATTGCTATTCCTAATTCTATACAATAATAAAAATGGAAAATAACAGGAAATATGATTCTAAACGGAGATGGGAGGTAGCCATGTCGGGAAACTTCAAATCCAGGAAGTACATCGATGTCGACTTCTTCTCCACTTCTCTCTTATTTGTTTCTTTCTCAATCTCTCAACAATTCTCTCTAGGGTTTCTCTCCAAAGTGTTTGTGTTGGGACCCGATCCGAAAACCGGATCCCAACCGATGAAATGAAAAAACATCGGAAGAATTGAAAGCGAAGTAAACAGAACTGACGAAAACTCGAATCGGATCATATAGCGAAACAAAGTACGAATAACAAAATACGGAAACAAAATACAAATCGGATTAATCAAACATATGGCGGAGACAAAAACAAAAGCAAAGCGAATCAAAGCAGACAAACGAAATAAACGAACTGAAACATATCCGACATCCGGGAACGAACACTTTAGAAACAAAAACCAAAGGGTCGCGTTGGAGACCTTAGACTCAAACTATCCGAAATCCGGTATAAATTTTTTTTCTTTCTTATTTCCATCTTATTCAAACTAATGCAAAACAAATACAATTAATTCCCACTCTTTGGAATTCATCCTTATACAAATCTCAATACTTAAGCATATTCTTATACATGATCTAAAATCCCAAAATTCATTTTTCATTTTTTTCCAATTTTATCAAAAATTCGGCAGCATAACGGCTGCACGTGAACAAACCCAAACCTGCAAAGTGTTTCAAAACACACTTAAAAATTTCCAATCAATCATACAATCATCAAAATCCACCGGACCCTCCGTCCGGAATCTCAGCATAACCAAACGCAAACCTATTTCTAAAACACTTCAATAAATCACAATCAGTCAAATTCATCCAAACACAATCCAAACCATAACTTAATCCAATACATATGTCCAGAATTCATAATACATTCTCAAAATGGAT
>JAOSBK010000002.1:34990306-35001035 GCA_027568895.1 Erythroxylum shatona
CAATCAACTCATTCACTTTAACTTTCATAACCCATACAATTTACTCAAATCTCAAAGTCATCAAAACCAATCAAATCATTTTCTCATCAATTTCCTTAAGGCACAAATACATCTATAATACAATTCATGTACAAAAACTCTCATTTAATTTCATTTTCATATTTCTAATTTCCACTAAAAGTTTGGGGTCCAACATCCACTCACTGTACAATTACTTTTTGTCTCTCACACACATATGTATATTTAGCTCACATGACAATTAATCCACACACATACTTTATACCACACACAAATTTGAGAGAATAACTTTAGCCATATGTTTGTCTCCCTTCACCATTCACGCACGCACCACGGAAGCAGTTTCGCCATACCAATGATTCAAGATGTTACAAAGTGGTCAGAACTGAAAATTTAAACACTCTCCATTAAATTTCCAGCAGCAACCCAAGTTACCGAAGCACATTTGGATTAGAAAGGGTCAATTACAAATACAAAGACATTGTAAAGGAAAAAAAAGAAGTTGTCTAGATTCACAGTTAGTTACTGTTTGTAAAGAAACTAGTCAGATATAGGACAAGTCAGTTACTTCAGAAGAAGAAATCGATGAAAAAGATAATATGATGAAAAAAAGACCAAGTTTGAATTTCTTCGAGAGACACATGGATTGTGTGCTATACATTTTGGAGTATTTTTTGTGTTTTTTAAAAAAAGCAAGGAGGAAATGTAAAAAAAAAAGATTTGTCTTTTTTAGTTCTTTAGTTTTTTTTTTATGTTGCTATTGTCGTCTCATCTTTTTAATAGTTTACATTGTGACTTCTATTTGGTTCCACCGAAGACTCGTCAGTTCTCTCATCAGTATGGATCTCTATCATGTATCTCTCTGTCTTTCGGGCATATCTCTTAGTTTTTTGAACGGTGGTAATTTGTCTTCTTGGCGTGCTTATGATTCTTCCGCTGCACCAATTGTTGATTATTATGATTATACATTTTGATATTGTTTTGTCCCAAGGGGAGACATCAGATTGTTTATGGTAAATGTTCCATTCAAGAGGAGATTTCATGGTATATGTGTGACTATTCGTCTTGCTTTTTGACATCTTTTTGTCCCAAGGGGGAGAAATTTGGATGATTGGATAAACTTGATGTTCTTTGAAACTTGAGGTTTGATTAAGGGGGAGTATTTGTCATATTAATTGTGAATTTGATACTTATATGTCCAATTATGTTATTCAGGGGGAGTTTCATACTTGTAACAAACAATGCCCAAAAGGGGGAGATTGTTAGGATATATGTTATATATCTAAGTAATTAGTTTTGACATTATTTATTAATTGGACATATAAGATATTAATTAGATAATAACTAGGATTCAAAAGTTATATGGATAATCTTCTAGTTGAAAAATAATCCTATCTTGGATTGGAGTCTATTATCATGTTGTAATTAGATAGAATTACTGCTGGATTTGCTGATATTGCGCATAAGTGAAATCAAAAGGATGTGATAGTGGTGTAGTTGAAATTGGACTCTTCTTGCTTGGACATGTTGGCGTCGAACATGTTTCTAATACAACCAAAGTGAATCCTTGGTGTGGTGAAACTGCTGCCATGGTGCGTGAGTGAATGGTGAAGGGAGAAAAACATACGGCTGAAGTTATTCTCTCAAGTGTGTGTGCAATATAAAGCATGTGTGTGCATTATTTGTCATGTGAGCTGAATATAAGTATGTGTGTGAGAGACAAAAAGTAATTATGCAGTGAGTGAGTCTTCATTGGTGGGTCCATAGGTGGGTCCTTACATATAGTAGAAGTGGTTCTCATGTGTGAAGAGCATTAATGAGTTTAAGGTTGCAGTAGGTGTATGTTTTTCTATGTGGGTAGAAGTCTATCTCTATGTGAGTGTGTAGCATTGAGCAACAGCTGAATAAAAATTGTATGCGCAAGGAGTTCCTGCAGCAAGAGCATATCTTTGAACCTCCATAATGCATAGCAAAAAGGGTGGCTACGGTGTGTGTGTGTTGGTGGTGCAGTGAAGAGTAATTACGGTGCAGCAGGTGTGTGACTTCGTGTTAGTGTTTATGTGAATCAGTCCATTGTTGTTGCGACAACTTCCATATTTATTTTAGTGGAGCAGAACTCATCGGGAAGTTGTTCTTTTTATCTCAAGTGTATTATCATTTTTGTTTCTAGTTATTTTAATCACTTGAGTTGTTTGTTTAATTATCTTTATTATTAAACAATGTGTGAAAATCCTCTGTTGAGGTTAGTACAAGGTGGTCGTACTATTGAGTATGAAATTCTTTCACGCGAAGTGAGATTGAGAGATAATGTCAAGGGTTGAGTGGCGTCAGCTTAGTAAAGTCTTGGGTAAATCTATTGCACTTTTGTGAAAGTATTAAGCTAGGTGAGGGCCCAGCAGATGTAGGCAAAGTATGTCGAACTGCGTTACCAAATTTTCGGTGTTGATTTATTTTTGGTTCTCTTAATTTTTCTGATTTTTTTGTTTTCCATAAATGAATTGGAAAGTTTGCGAAACAATTACCCCTATGGTTTTTCAATGTTCATTAAGAAGAAACTTGACCAAGCAAAGAACTCGAAATATTCAGGAAATGTGTTCCATTTTGGCGGACATACAGAAGGAATGTTATAAGGATCCCCTTAATGATGGTTTAAAAGTGCTTAAGGCCGATCGGATGAAAAAATATCAGGAAGCTTTGAACTTGCAAGAATGAATCCATAAACAAAAGGTGAGACAAAATTGATTTAAGGAGGGAGACATTAACACCAAGTTTTTTTAGGCGTCTAATATAGCTAGGCAGGATATTAATACTATTACTGAACTGAATGATGAAAGAGGAAATGTGCTGAATGGTCAACAGAAAATTACTGAACACATCAGGGAATTTTTCTTCAAGCTAATGGGAGATACCGAAAGTGCAGGGAACGGTTATGGGGTTAAAGATGTGTTGGAGTTCTCTCCTAGTCTTGAAACATTAGAGATGTTAAATGCTACCTTTTCAGCTCAACAAGTGAAGGAGGCCTTATATCGGTTAAACGGATCTAAAGCACTCGGTCCTGATGGTTATTCAGCTGTATGTTTCCAACAGACATGGAATATTACAGGTCAACTCCTAACGGAAGCGGTACTAGAGTTTTTTTTCAAATGGTAAGTTACTGAAGGAGATCAATCATACTTACCTATGTTTGATTCCCAAGAAGGAGCAACCAGAGAGGATTACAGATTATCATCCATGTTGTACAACTGTGTACAAAATAATAGCTTCTCTGTTAGCTGAACGTTTGAAGAGGGCTTTGGCTGAAGTGGTAAGTACAACCCAAGGGGCTTTTCTTCCTTCGAGAAGTATTGGGGATAACATATTAGTGTTGCAAGAATTGTTAGGAGAATATCATACAGGCAAAAAGATTAACAGTTGTGCTTTAAAGATTGATCTTTATAAAGCATATGATATGATCGGTTGGGGATATCTAAAGGATTGTTTGGAAGGGATAGATATGCCTACAATGTTCTGCCATTGGATACTTCAATGTATTTAATATACTTCCATGAGTGTGTTAGTGAATGGGAATCCTACGAAATCATTCAGTATCACTAGAGGGATTAGGTAAGGGGACCCTTTCTCCCCTTACTTATTCACTCTGGTGATGGAGGGATTGTCTGGACTTTTGAATAAAATGGTGGAGTGTAATGGGTAGTATCAATATCATTATAAATGTAGGGAAATGAAATTGTCACATATACTACATGTTGATGATGTAATGTTATTGGGTAAGGCTAATCCACATGTGATATTGATGATGATGAACTTGTTGAATGTTTTTTCTAGTTGGTCGGGGATGAAGATGAATGTACAGAAGAGTGAAATTTTTATGTCTTTTGATGTTTATAATCCAAAATGGATTAGTAGTTTGGTGGGGTTGCCTATCTATGAAACTTCATTTGGGTATTTGGGTGTACCGATCACTCCAGTTAAGCCTAAATTCTCAGATATCTTGCTATTGTTGGAAAAATTGAAAGGCCGAATTAATGCTTGGCAAAACCGTTTCCTATCACTTGCTGCTAGAGCTACTCTTATTATTTCAGTTTTAAATAGCATGCACGTATATTGGGCTACTTATGTGGTTATTCCTAAGAAAGTAATAAAGGAAATGGAGAGAAGGTTGGAATCGTTCTTATGGATAGGTAAGTATGATAATTGTAGTGCCTAAAAAACAAAGGAGTTTGGGCATTATTTCCATCACACAGATGTAAAGGGTATTACTTATGAAGCAGATATGGAGATTATTTGTAGATAAAAAAGCATTTGTGGGTCAAGTGGGTGCAAATATTTCGACTAAATGGGTAGAGTTTTTGACAAATTCAATCGAGGAATGAACATTCTTGGATTTTCAAAGGTGCAATTAGGAGACATAATGTATCCTCTAATTAAAAGGAGGGTAGGAAATGGAGAGGAAACAAGTTTCTAGTATGATAATTGGAATGAGTTTAGCCCATTATGGATGCGGACATATTTAATAATGTTCAAAAATTGAATCTCTAAGGTAGCTACGGTGGCATGGGTTTTGTAGGAGAGGGCACAGTGGAATAGATGCAGATTTGGACACTTACTTGACCATTATTTGAATGGTGTACAAAGCCGAAACCAGATGGACAAAATGATTTGGGCAGTAACTCAAGGTGGGGAGTTTACGACTAAATCGGCACACAATATAGGGAGAGAACTGCATGTTGAGGTCCTATGGCCTAATGTTGTATGGAAACAGGTACTAAGTCTTAAATCTTCATTTTTCTTGTGGTTGGCTATTAAAAATATATTGCGAACTAAGGATGGTTAATTTGGTAGTTTTGATCCCTTGTGTATGCTATGTAAACATGTCAATGAGAGTAGAAATCATTTGTATTTTGAATGTGAATATACCAAAGTGGTGTGAAGCAGAATTTTGCATATGATAGGGACCCCAAATTTCCCCTATGAATGGAATGAGGTGTTGAATGATGTTATAAGGTCTTCTAGAGCTGGGATGCGAGATGGTCTGATCATCCGAACGTCATTTCAGATGGTGATATATCACATTTGGAGGCAGAGGAATAGATGCATATACAAGGAAGTGGAACTACACAAGTATGAACTTGCAGCTAATATAGTTAACTTGATTAGAGAGTTAATTATAGCAAAAGGAAAGCAACACATCATCAGACAGGAACTCAGAGTGACCTGGGGTAGTTAGATGATAATATGGTATGAGAGGTTTGTTAGTGGTAGTATAGTAGTGGCTGTAGTAATTTTATAATTATCCTTGTAATAGGATTGTATATTTTGGATTCCAGTTTTTGGTAATACATTTCTTTTAATTTTTAAAAAAAGTCTATCCACTTAATATCGGTTACGTAAGACAATTAATTTCTTCACTTTAAAAAGAGGTTAATCAAAGTACGTAACTTAAGAATTAAAATATTTAAACACAAAATATTAAGTTTAAGTAATTAAGTTATTACTTTCCTTAATTAAGTATTCAATTCAGTGTGTGTTTTAAAAAATAAAAAAATAGCATAAAATAAGTCCATAACAAGAGTAAATGATTGGCAAACAAAGTTACTTAAAAGTCTTAAATTTAACTATTCAAAATTTAAAATTCCATATATAGTAACCTAAAGGAAAATATTGGAGATTTTTCCTACCACCTTTAGGACTCAAATTGAAGAAGAATTGAAGAGATGAGAGAAAAAAGAAATACATATCTTAATTTAGACGAGCCTTTCTCTTTTATCTTAAGGCATTGAGTGCAAAAAATAATGAAATTGGGTGTTTACGAGGGGGATCAGATCACATGTTCTTATTACTCTGTTCCTATTCTATTTCATAAAAATCAATCCATTTAATAATAAGATCTACAAAAATTGAATATCTAAGATCATTTGAGAACATGAGAAATAGGGTAAGGAGGACAGAGAATCTCCTTCCGTCTGCGAGATATAACAAGAGCAAAAATGGTGAAGTGACCAGATGTACCTGTCTTTGAAGATATTCAGAATCAGAAGAAAGGAAAGAGGATCTTGGTGAAATATATGGAACAAGAATGTGCTTGCGATATGGTTACATTGAAGACATGGACAGCAGGTCTCTACTTTGGTACTTTCCTAGTAATTAGCGATTGACTGTGACGCTCCCAAAAATTCATAAATCATAATTAACCAAATATTTTTTAAATCATATTTTAATTATTAAATTCTTTGTTAGTTCCAAAAGAGAAGATTATTTGTCAAATACAAAAGTATTTTACATAACATAACAACTAAAATTGTCACATTTAAAAATATATATAGTCAAAAACTTTACACAATTAAATTGTTGCCTCACCTATTCTTCACTCTACCTATCACTTGCACTGAGGATTATCGACAACTACTCGATCTTCTAAAAAATGGTGGCAAAGGGTGAGTTGCCTACTCAATAAAGATAACCTACTATACCCTTAAAATCAAGTAACTCCATAAATAATTATAAGATTTAGTCAACCGATTCAATAATACATTATATACATATATACACAGAAAAGTACTCAGTCTACTCCCAATAGTTATCAAACATCTCAAAAATTTTGCCAAATTATGATTAACACAAATATTAATTATAATTTCATTTTTTGCTTTATTCCAATATTTAACTGAATTGCCTAGGCTCAACTTAACCTAGTAGGCTTATATCTAATAGTCTGTCGGCTCGTCTCAACTCATCGTAAACTCTCACCAAGTGGAAATGTAATTAAATGTATAAATATCAACACATGTACCTCAATTTCTCAATCCCTCTTGGTACACCCGGTAGTACTTCAGTACCTAGCCATCGACACAGGATATGTTAGACCCCAAACGTTTCATAAAAGTTGGAACTATTTGAATGAGAAATTTTGGAGATTAGTTGTGAGTAAAGAACAAATGATGAAAATTCTTGAACCAATAGGGTAAAGTAGTGAATGAGAAATGTGGATATGTCCAAGTTTTGCTTTAATGTTTCTGGTTTGAAGTGGGAAAAATTAAGATGAAAGTTAGAAGTAGAATGAAAGATAAAATGAAGTTAAATTGTGTAGTAAGTTGATGAAGAATATGTATATATGTGTATATTTTGTTATTGGTATTCATAATTAATCATGGATTATAATTTCTTTATGGATGATATTGATTTGAAATGGAGTTGAGAATGAGGAGTAAATAGAGTAGAAAAGATGATCTTAGTATGATTTGTGTTAAGGAAAGATCGTGAAACAAAATGGGTGGTTGATCTGAAAAATGTTCATGAGATGATGCTTCAGTATTTTAGCCACAACTTTTTCTTTAGTTATCTAAACGAGATGATTCTTAATTTGGATTAAAATAGAAATATAAGGCTACATTTCTTATGAAGACAATAAATTTAAATTCTATCTTTAAGAATCTCAAAATTTGTCATGAAGTTGCGAATTGGGTGCAATACATTGGATGGATGTAAATTTGTGTTTTAAATTAGAGGGCAACTCGAGATCGATCTAGGCTAGATTAGAGAAAGTTGTCTTCTGGAAAATTGTAGATCTTTCTTTTAGCTTTCCAACGATATATAGTATGGAATTTTTGTACTTCTAGGCTGAAAGTTAGGGTCCTTGTAAAGGAAGATGTATCATTTGTCTTTTCGCTTCTTCTATATTTTGTATCTTCTATGTTTTGCTTCTTCTGTGTTTTACTTTTTCTACTTTTTACTTCTTCTGTGATGACGTCATCTTCATCTGTGTTTTTGCTGTGATGACGTCATATTCTTCTGTGTTTTGCTATCTTCTGTCTTTCACTTCTTCTGTGTTTTGCTGACGTGTCGCCTTCTGTGTTTTGCTAACGTGTCTTCTTCTATATTTTGCTCCTTCTGCTTTTCGTTTCTTCTGTGTTTTGCTATCTTCTATCTTTCGCTTCGTTTGTGTTTTGCTATCTTCTGTGTTTCTCTTCGCCTGTGTTTTGCTATGTTCTATGTTTTGTTTCTTTTGTCTTTTGCTTCTTCTGTGTTTTGCTATCTTCTATCTTTTGCTTCTTCTGTCTTTCGCTTCGTCTGTGTGTTTGCTATCTTCTGTCTTTTGCTTCTTCTGTTTTTCGCTTCATCTGTGTTTTGCTATCTTCTGTCTTTTGTTTCTTCTGTCTTTCGCTTCTTCTGTGTTTTGTTGAAGTGTCTTCTTCTGTGTTTTGCTGACGTGTCTCCCTCTGTGTTTTGCTGAAGTGTCTTCTTCTGTGTTTTGTTGACTCGTCTTCTTCCGTGTTTTGCTGATGCGTCTTTTTCTGTGTTTTGCTGACGTGTCTTCTTCTGTGTTTTGCTGACATGTCTTCTTCTGTGTTTTGCTCCTTCTGCTTTTCGTTTCTTTTGTGTTTTGCTATCTTCTATCTTTTGCTTCTTCTTTCTTTCGTTTCTTCTGTGTTTTGCTATCTTCTGTCTTTTGCTTCTTCTATCTTTCGTTTCTTCTATGTTTTTGCTTCTTCTATCTTTTTGCTTCTTCTGTCTTTTCGCTTCTTTTGTACCTATCTTCTGTTCCATTTTTGACTCTTCAGAAGATAGAATCCATCTTTGAGGTCTTCATAAAAGTTGTAGATATTGAAGTTATCTTTCGAACCATCTAAAGAATACCATAATCTGATATCTGTAGGGAAAATTATAGAAATTTTCCATCTTCTTATGTCTTTTTTCCATTCGTCTGCTTTTTCCTTGGCTTCATCTAATCCTATTGTCTGGTCTGTTTTGACCCTTAAGATGATAAAATTTGACCTCAAGGTCTTCTTCAAACATGTAGATCTCAAAGTTCTCTTTGAAATTGTCCTAATATGATCTTAATATAACATCTCTAGTGAAAGTTATGCCACTTGTCCCGAGATAAGTTCAATATGATTGAGGACCAAACCTTGTTTGATTCATTTAGTCATAATTTTGTTATCCAACCTCTAAATGAAGTGATTCTTGATTCACTAGTTTCTTAACTCATTTTTCTATCCCTACATAGATTTTGATAGCTTTGATATTGATTGGAAAAAAAGATAGATTGAATCAAAGTAAGGGTATCTATTGGAAGAGTAGGAATTAGATATTTTACTGAACATGCTTCAGTGTTTTGATGCTTTTTGGATCAGTAGAGCTCCAAATAAGATGATTCTAGTTTCAAGATAAGCTAGAGACATGGAGTTACAAATGATATGAAGAAATAGAAATCTAATTCAGTCTCTAGGACTTTCAATTTCTGGATGGAAGTTGGGTATAGTATATTATTTCAGTCTAACAACAGTCTGAAATGTTTGGGGCAATACTTTCAGATTTCTGAACCAAATGAACTGATTTGGTATCATTGGAAACTTAAGAAAAAGGAGAACACTTTTTCTAAAAGAAAGAGTTATGTCAAAATATTCAAAGGTGCTTTTGGCAAGACAATTAAGTATAAAAGATGTAAGGCATAAATGGAAGGAAAAAATCGGACAATTCTCAATTATTAAGGGCATAATTGGAAGAAGTGTTGTCTTGCTTATAAATGTAGAAGAAAAACGTGAATGGAGGGATAAACATAAGAGAAGAATGAAAATTTAAAAGAAAAGAGAGAATGTCATGAAAAAGAGAGAGAAATATAAAGAGAAGAAGAGAATGAGAGAAAGAAGAGAAAGCAAGCTAGGGTTTCAATTGTGTTAACCTTCAAGGAAGATTTTGGAGTTGTTCAAGAAAGAAAAAAGGAAGAGGAAAAGAAGAGCTTCCCTTTGAGCTAAAGATCCCTTCATTTGATAAAGAATGAAGGTAAGATCATTTTAAATCTTTTGAATTTTTGGAAGGATTTTAGTTCATGGAGTTTAGAAAATGCTTAGGTTTAAATATTCTAGAACCAATTTTAATGATTGTGCTTTGAGGAATTTTCAATTAAAAATCCTATTGAGTGAAATTTTTGTTATTGTATAAAAGGGATCAAAAGAGGCAAGAGGAACACGAGAAGAGGCTTTTTGAGCAAGTCCATAATCAAGGAAATCAAGTTGGGTACATGTTTATAATAGAGTAAATAAGCCACTACTGTTTTCTTTAAATCAAAGAAGTTTTCTGGTTTTCATTTGCATCATAAATGCTGCATTATTGCTCA
The DNA here is from genome assembly GCA_027568895.1 of Erythroxylum shatona. Classification (NCBI taxonomy): domain Eukaryota; kingdom Viridiplantae; phylum Streptophyta; class Magnoliopsida; order Malpighiales; family Erythroxylaceae; genus Erythroxylum; species Erythroxylum shatona. Next base: position 35,000,439 of record JAOSBK010000002.1, read on the forward strand.
TGAATGATTGTGAAAATTGCTATATGTTTTGGTATATGAATTTTGGATGATGAATTGTGATATGGAAATGATTTTGAAAAGACTTTATGTTTATGAAATTGAGTTTCAAAAATGCACATGAAATATTTCATGCTTATGAAAGACAAGTTTTTCAAAAATGTGTCATATGGGCAAAATGTTTTTAGTTCATGAATTATATGTTACGTGGGTTTGTGGTGGTCCCCTAAGTTCAGTCACGTGCACGTTGACCAAGTTAAAGGCTTCTCCCGCCTGCCCACTAGTGACATGGAGCTCCTTCATGGACTCCTATAAGTTCACGACTACGCAAAACCATTATGTGGGATTGCGCTAATATGTTCTGTTCACGACTACACAAGACCTTAGGGGAAATGTATAATACGTTCTGTTTTGGATCCACCCAAACCATTTTGATGTGCTTATGTGTTCATGATTTGTGAACAAGTTAAAAAATGCATCAAATGTTGGGCATCGATTGCCGAAACCCAACTCTTGCGAAATCATGAAGCGAGAGCGTAAACCCATAGGGTTATTTCCATGAACCCTTATTAGGCATCATCCCACAAGGGTGGCGTGCCC
>JAOSBK010000002.1:35012122-35028194 GCA_027568895.1 Erythroxylum shatona
TTATCATTAAATGGTTTAATGGTTGTCTTTTAATGATGGCATGTAATGTAACCTTTTAGCATTCATTTGATTAAAGATGAAAGATGTATATTTGATGGATGATCTTCCTTCTTTTGTCACTAAAACCAAAATTGACATATCCTTTAAGGTTATTAGCCTTTTTATATAGCCATCTTAAAACAAATTAGAAGAGTCTCATTTAATGACTTCTTTATGTTTGATTAAAGAATGAAGTGATGCATTGGATGCTCTTCTCTTCTTTCTTTTCATGCATAACTGAAATTGACAAGGTGTAAGAGAGGTGTTCTTGCATTTTTGGACTCTCCCTACTTTCTTGCATATGTTAACAGAAATTTGCATGAGAGTTGTGTCATCTTTGGCTTCTTTCTTGTAAGAAAAATTTCCTCCAAAGTTTTCTTCTCCTTTCCCATCAAAGGATCTGATTAACCAAGTTAACCAAGAAGAACAAGTGGTAGATCAAATTGGTCGATGATACAATATCGAGAAGAGGATACAATAACGAGAAGAGGACACATCGCTTAGGAGAGGATGTATTGTCGAGGATAGGATAGCACAGCGAGGAGTTAAAGCTTTAATGAAGGAGTCGGTAATATAATCTCCATCTTGTTCTTATGATAATTATTTTCCATATACTATATCATGTATGACTTGGCATGTTGATTTGGTTATCTCGATTCTACTATGTTTTGATTTCTAAAAAAGGTTTTGAAATATACCATTTTAGCCAAATTTGGCATGCTTTATTTTTCTGATCCAATAATATGGCCCGACCCATTCGGTAAAAATGCGTAATGACATTTATTTTACAACACTTTTAGTTTTTCATAAAACCAAATTTTGTCAATAGGAAAACAAAAAATTTCAGCACTTGAAAAACTCACAAAACTGAATTTGTCAAGAGAAACTCAAAATTCTAGCACTTGAAAAACTCATAAAACCGAAACTGCCATTACACCATATCATAAACTAAAACCATTACCTATTATTTTCTTTGATCCATGGTTGCTTCATCTTCAACATTACAAAAATTTGTACTTTACAAAATTAATGAAAACAAAAAAATGAAGACAAGGAGGAAACATGGAGATGATAGGCCTCCCTCCTTGTTACAAACCAAACGAAGAAAACTTACAAGGTAAATCTATATTCTATAGGCAACCAAAAGAGTAAAACATACACCGTACATATTTCTATACGCAAAAAATATACATCATACATAAACATAATTGCCATTCCATGCAATATATAGGAACTGAATCATGCATAATAAAATGGCTATGATACCATTTGTTGGATAAAAAACAAAAACATACTAGATTTGTCTAAAAAGTAGATTTCAAAGACTTTTTCCTGAAATCAAAATGCAGCGGAATCATGATAACCAAATCTACATGTTTAATCCATACATGATACGGTATTATAAAAATAAATAGCATAAGAACATGATCAAAATTTTACTGACTCCTTTGCTATAGCTTTGACTCATCCCTATAGTATCTTCTAAAAACTATTATATCCTCTCCTCACTATTGTATCCTCAACCAATCCGTTCTACCACTTATTCTCCTTAGAAAACTTGGTTAACAAGATCCTTTGGTGGGAAAGGAGAATATTGTAGAGGTTTTCCCTTTATGATCAACTAGTTGAAAGAACCAAAATGGGACACTCTCAATCCTAATTTTGGCTAGCTCATGAAAGAAAGGAGAGGGGAGTCGTAAAAACCAACCAATGCACCACTTCTTTCTTCTAATCAAAATGAAGGAGAGGGTAATAAATGAGACATTCTCATTTGTTTAATATGGCTAGATGAAAAGACAAAAAACTAGTAACAAGACACTCTTATTTTCAGTTATATGATGAAAGAAGGGAGAGAGAGCAACAAATGCAATACTTGCTTCTTTTAATCAAAATGAAAGAGAGGCCAATAAATGAGACATTATCATTTTTGGTTATAAGATGAAAGAAAGGAGAGAGAGCAACAAATGCACTACTTTCGTCTTTAATCAAATGAATGCTAAAAGGAATATATGTTTTTCTACATGCCAACATTAAATGACAACCATTAAACCATTTAATGATAAGACCATTAAACCATTTAATGATGATGAAGCATGATAAAAACCTACCTTATATTTAGCAATTCAATGTTAAATGTGTAGCTATCCATTTAGCTATTAAAAACGAAATCTACATCAATGTAGATTTCCATTTTGCCCTTCTTTTGTCTTTACAAAAGTTGTTTCAATTTAATTAATCTAATTAATCAAATCAATCCAAAATTTAGGCCAATATCAAATGTTCATTTTGGGCTTCTAATTAATAATTAATTAGTGTAAGCCCAACATTTAATTATAGGCTGAAAACCTAATTTAATTAACTTTTAATTAAATTCTCTTTTTGATTTTTTATCTTTTCGGCAACCTCTATTTATTTTTCTTACTTTTCTTGATAACCTTTCATAAAAGCCAAGTCGGGAATCAAATTGGACTTATATAATTGAAATTCCAATGAGCCCGAAATTAATTTAATCTTATTAGAATTAATTCCAACTTATTAACCAAATGCCATTCCACTAAAGACAATTAGCTGAACAGTTGAATTACTAAATACTATGAGAACACATATTTCAAATTAGATTTCCAATTGCAAATTCTATTATGAACCATAATATAGCCATTCATATAATAAAGGGTAAAATTACAGTTTTGCCCTTAATTGGTTTTTTCTTCTAGATCTCCCGCTTTACTCTATATAGTGATTAACACAGAAGATCTCATTTTGATGTTAAGACTTGATGGATAGCTAGTCCATCAAACTACTGGTGCTAGTTTAATCACAAATCTCCGTAAAATATCTAGAAGTGATAATATCACTATAAACTCTTTATTTGAGTGAATGTTCTCTGATATATGTTCAATTAATAATGCCAACATACAAACACTAGATTGATACTCTGTGAAAATCCATTCCGATCATATCAAGAATTATAAAGAAACATATATAAGTTCACCACTCATCAAGATTGTGGTTCGTAATAAAAGAATGCTAAAGTGTATGTTTTAAGATTAAATAAATGGTCTACTTTATTCTTTAAAAACATACTTGATTCTAGATTCATTTAATAGTGCCATTATCGATCGTCAACTATTATCATGATGTGAAACTCATCATTCCATTAAAGTAAACTCCTTTACTTACACGGAGATAAATCGCAACACTGTATTCTAAATCATAATCAAGCAACCAACTTGATTATTCATCTCTGAATCAACTAATTTAAATTCTAATAATATACATGTTTTTCCATACATCTCCATGTATATGTGTATTACTTACAAAAGAATCTTGGTACCTTATGACTAGTTATATAATGCTTATACAAATAAAACCAAACTCTTTTGTTTTATTAATAATAAATATTTTCATTACAAAAAGTAACTAGAAGAAGATTAAGTTATAAGTGAATACACTTTCTTTCCAAGGCATTATATTTATATAACTCCAATAATCTCCCACTTTCCCTAAAAAAAGTTTGACATATCCCTCATTCCTATCCCTTCTAGGTGACGCTCGATACTCTTTTGAGATAGCATCTTCGTAAATGGATCAACAAAGTTTTGTTCTGTAAGAATCTTAACTACATTCACCTCACCATATTGTATTATCTCCCTTATGAGATGATCCTTTCTCTCAATGTGTTTAGCAACTTTATGGTTTTGAGGTTCTTTAAAATTAGCCATTGCCCCACTATTATCACAATAAAGTTGAATGGCCTTTTTTGCCTCATGAACTTCCTCCAAGTCATTTATAACTTGCAGAGCTAGACTGCTTCTTTTGCTACTTCATAAGTAACAACATACTTAGCCACCATAGTCGAATTGGCAACATAAGATTACTTGACACTCCTTCTGACTATGGCTCCACCTTTTAAAACAAATATAGAACCAGAAGTTGATTTCCTTGAATCAACATCTGATTGGAAATTAGAATCTCTATATCTTGTTAGAATAAGGTTACTTCTAGAGTAAACAAGCATTAAGTTCTTCCTCCTACGAAGATACTTCAATATGCATTGAACTGCAGTCCAATGCTCCATTCCTAGATTGGAATGGAATCTACTTACTAATCCCACTACGTAATAGATATCTGATCTAGTGCAAAGCATAGCATACATTAAACTTCCAACAGTCGAAGCATAAGGAATGTTATGCTTTCGTTTTACCTCCTCTTAGGTCTTAGGTGCTTGCTCCTTTGAAAGTTTGATTCCATGTCTAGTAGGTGTGAAACCCCTCTAGGAATCCTGCATGGAAAAATTGTTGAGCATGTTCTCAATATAGGTTAATTAAGACAAGGCTATCTATTTATTCTTACGATCCCTTATAAGTTTGATCCCTAAAACATTGTTATCCTCTCCTAGATCCTTCATTGAGAACTATTCGTTGAGCCATCCTTTGATAGTAGATAACATTTCTACATCATTCCTAATGAGCAGAATGTCATTGAAATACAAAATTAAGAAAATAACCTTGCCTTCTTGTATCCTTTTATAGACACAAAGTTCATCTAAGTTTTGTATGAACCCGTAGGTTTTGATAGACTTATCAAACCTATGTTCCAAGACCTAGATGCTTGCTTAATAAATAGACCTCTGTAGTTTGCATACCTTATGCTCATTACTTGGCTCAATGAATCCTTCTAGTTGGACTATATAAATGGTCTCCTCAAGATCCCCATTAAGAAATGTGGTATTGACGTCCATTTTCCATATTTCATAATCGAAATAGGCTACTATGGTATAAAGAATTATGATGGACTTAAGCATGGCAATCGGAGAAAAAGTCTCCTCATAGTCTATGCCCTCTATTTTCAATTCCATTACCTTAAGCCATTTTTTCTGCATCAAATCATTAATAGCCTGTGTATGAGTAATGAGATTTGTTTCTTCTCAGTCTGAGATGGAAATTATGCCTTCTCCTAGACCTAAATGCCTGTCTGGTTATCTCACAACCCTCCCACTATGTCTAGGCACTACTTGATGTTCAGGCTACTCTTATGATTCAACTCTTGAATCCATTTCAACATCTTGTTATGCTATATCTAAATCAAATATTGGTTTGGATGAAATAGCTAACTCCTTTAATACTAGTTCACTTCTTTCTTTTGGATTTCTCACAAATTCTTCCTCCAAGAAGGTCGCATTTATCAACACAAATACCTTCTTGTCCTGAGGACTGTAAAAATAGTATCCTCGTGTACCCGTAAGATATCTTACAAACAAACATACTTTTGACCTTGGTTTTATCTTTGTGGATTCAGACCTTAGAATATGGGCTGGCCAACCCTAAGTCCTTAAATGTTGTAATAAGGGAACTTGACCAATCCATAACTCCCTAGGTGTTTTAGGCACCGATTTGGAGGGAGCAAAGTTAAGAAGATAAGTTGCCATTTGTATGGCATATCCCCAGAATGATTCTGAAAGGCTAGTGCAAGACCATTTCCAATATAGTCTTATTCCTCCTCTCAACTGCACCATTATGTTGAGGTGTTCGAGGAGCTAACAAGTTAGAAACAATTCCACTATCAATTAGAAATTGTTAGAACTCTCTAGATAAGTACTCACTACCTTGATCCAATCGAAGTTGTTTTAATGGCTTGCCTAGCTGCTTCTCAGCTTCAGCTTTGAATTATTTGAACATTTTAAATGACTCACTCTTTTTATGCATCAAATACAAATAGCCATGTCTAGAGTAATCATTTATAAAGGTTATGAAGTATTCATAACCTCCTCTAGCTTGTACGTTCATGGGCCCACACACATCAATATGTACCAGGTCCAACTTGGATTCAAATTTATTTCCTTTGGAAGGAAATAGGGCCTTGGTCATTTTTCCTTCAATACAAGATTCACTAGTGGCTAATGGATCATTATCCAAGCCTGCAAGGATCCCATCCTTCACTAACCTGTCAACTCTTTTCTAATTGACATGACCCATTCTTTAGTGCCACAGATATTTTGAATTAATGCTAGAGTCATTGGATTGTTTTGGTTTTATTAATACTATGGTGTTTAGTGAGCTTGTCATAGTTCTATAAAGAACAATCCCTGTTTAATTATCGCATTAGAAATAAAATCCTTATTCTCATATATTGCAACAACATTTTCAAAATATAAGGAATAACTAGATTTTGTTAAACAAAAAACAAAAATCATGTTCCTTACAATCATTGGGATGTAATATACATCCTCCGAATATAACCTATGACCACTAGGAAGTCTAAGATAACTACTCCTACTGATTCTGCAGAAACATAGAATCCGTTTGTTATCTTGACTTGAAATTGACATTTAGGTAGTCTTTTCCTTTGATAGAACCACTGTGAAGAATTGCAAACATGATTAGTGACTTCTAAATCTAATATCCAAGAATTAGATGAATCTACCACATTTCTAGTTCCTAACAAACTTAGGAAACCCATACCTTGTTTGCTTTTGAGGGACTCAAGGTAGACTGTATAGTTTCTTTTCTAGTGGCCCTACTCACCATATTGGAAACACTTTCCCTTGGTGTCCACTTTGATCTTCTTTTCGTGGGTTAGACCTTGACCCCTATTTGGGCCTTTTTTTATTGGAACTTTCTTCTTTTGCTTGCCCTTACCTTTGGGCTTAAAAGAAGATGCCACATTAGCCTTGGGCTTATGAGCCTTGATATTTAATATCTCCTCTGTACTCTAGAGGGTATTCATCAACTCACTCAAGATGTAATCCTTGGTTTTGAGCGTATAGTCCAACTTAAACTATTGAAAAGAAGAGTTTACTATTAATGGTCATAATCATATGTGTTTCCACTTCCAATTCTACCCTAAGCATCTCAACCTTAGTAACCACAGAGATTACCTTAAATATGTAATCTCACACCGGTTCACTAGGTTTTTGTCTGAGATTATGAAAGGTTTGGATAGATTTAACTCTTGCAAACCTGGTCCTCACACTAAACATCTCATGTAGGTGATGGACCATTGCACTAGTAGTTTTAAAGCGTGCAAATTTCTTTTTCAACAATTCACTTACAGAAGCTACAATATAGGACTTAGTAGTCTTATCAGAATTCTACCAATGCTCATATTGTTGGACATGCTTAGAAGTTGAATTGTTACCCAGAGGTGCAGGCTCATTATCCATTAATACCTATGAAATTTGTTCATATTAAAGAATAATGTCAAGGTTACATCTCCATTCATTAAAATTCTCTCCATTTTCTAATTTGTTATTAGTCAAGAGTAAAGTGAGTGGATTCATATTGTGGTTGATTATGTTTGAAAATATATATTATTAAAGCATGAGCATACTAGTCAACAATATTGGAACTTTGTATAAAATCATGATGCATATATGCATGATGCTAGATATAACAAAACTTAAAAAAAATAAATCTTTATACAAAATTTATTTTCGTTATCCATAATGGACTAAGTGATGGTAGGCCATCTTATCCATAAAAGAAAAACTGGGACCCTCCCACTCAAAAAACTATCAAGCATATTCATGCCCAACGTTTTGGGAAGCACCATGATTTGGTCCATTCTTTCACCAATAGAGCTACGGTGGGCATGTTATTCATAAAATATGTTGAGTGTGCAACCATTTGATTCATCCATTAAAAGTACTTGCAAACTATGCCTCGGTGGGAGGCCAAATTTGTTACCAATGAGTGGACTTATCCTTAAGGAGGCCCAAACCATGGAAGATCTAGGATTCATGTCCTCTGGTAGGGAGTAACACTTCACCACATGCAAATAGGTCATCACATAGAGACCATGGACTCTCACAAGAGCATCCTCTCCAACTCAATCCTTTTGTTTTTTAAGTTTTAATAAATACCATCTTGTCTAGATGCAATTTATTATCCATCCTATATTGTTTCATTATATATCTTATACATAATGAATACATGGCAAAGCCTAGAGTTGGCAATTTTCTAAATGGCATACAATCACATAATATCACATATTATTTGCATCCATTTATCCATTCATCTCATGAACTAATACGCCACTTTTGATTGTCCATCCTAGAACATAAACAAAATTACAAGGCTTTTAGGCCCAAAAATTTCTTCTTGGACTTAGATCTTTTGCTTCGAACTCTTCATCCACATGACTCGGCCCATTCGGCAAAAAGTGTATAATGGAATTTTCATAAAACTGAATTTTGTCACTTTGAAAACAAAAATTCTAACACTTGTTTTTGGTAAATCCAAAACTCAAAAAATTCCAGCACTTGTTTTGGTAAAACTAAAACTCAAAAATTCCAACACTATGTTTCATAAAATCGAAACTTTGTTAAAACGAAAAATTCTAGCATTTTGGTTTTCATAAACCGAAACTTTGCCAATACATCAAAGGATACAACGAAACCATTACCTAGTCTTTTCTTCGATCCATGGTTGCTCCATCTTCAATATTACAGAAATTTGTACATTACAAAATCAAAGAAAATAGAAAAATGAAGCCAAGGAGGAAACATGATGATGATAGGTCACCCTCGTTGTTACAAACCAAACGAAGAAAACTTACAAGGTAAAACTATATTCTATGGACAATCAAAAGAACAAAACATACACCATATATTTTCTATCACATGAAAATATGCAGCATACAAAATTTAATTGCCAACCCATGCATCATATATGGGAACCAAAATCATGCATAATAAAATGGCTCTAACACGAATTGTTGGATCGAAAACAAAAGCTTGCAAGATTTGGCTAAAATGGTAGATTTCAAAACTTTTTCCGAAATTAAAATGCAGTGGAAACAAAATAACTGAATCAACATGTTTCAGCCATACATGATACGGTATAAGGAAAATAATTAACATAAGAACAAGATGGAAACTATACTGACTCCTTGTTATAGCTTCGACTCCTCGCTTTTGTATCATCTCCTTGTCAATGTATCCTCTCCTCGTTATTGTATCCTCGACCAACCCGATCTACTACTTGTTCTTCTTAGACAACTTGGTTAGCAAGATCTTTTGGTGAGAAAGGAGAAGAAATAATTGAGGAGATTTTCCTTATATGAAAGAAGCCAAAAATGAGACTCTTCTCATTCAAGTTTTGGCTAGCACATGCAAGAGAGGAGAGAGTGAGTCAAAAATGGAACAACACTTCTTCATACTCTCTCAATTTCAGTTATAGATGAAAGAAAGAAGCGAAGTGCATCCAATGCATCACTTCATTCTTTAATTCATAGAAAAATGCTCTAAGGTTTCTTTCCAATTATATTTATTCTTTTAATTATAATTAAGATATAACTCTATTTATAATTTCATTTTAATTTTAATAAAATCAATTGTCTCACATTTGGTTCTTAAAGTTTCTTAAACATCACAATTAAGTTCAGCTTAATTTAAATTAATTTTCTATTTTAAAATGCTCTTTATATGTGATTTACTACATTTATAATATGTTAGCTGTAATTTTAAATTACAATTATAATTTATAATTAGAATTAGATAAATATTTTTAGTTTACCTTTCATTTTCTAATTAAACAATTCATAATTATAAGTCAAGATTGATGTCTAAAAAATATAACAACCCAGATATTAGGAATGTCAAATTAGTTTGACTTAACTTATCCGTGTATAATTATAATGTATAATTTAATCATTTCACTATCTAATGTTCTAATTGGATATAAAGTATAGAATTTCTTGTCTACTCTATTTAAATATAAAAATGTTCATTCTTTCTAATTAATAAATGATTCATAATTGATATTTAAAAACAATATTTTTCAAATGTCAATTCATTTTGGACAGATATTTTCTTAAATAACTATTAATTAGAGTTAGTAAAACATTTTTCCTGGTTAATTTAGGAAGACAAATCCTTTATTGACTTACCTAACTATCTCCACATAGTTCATATTATATCTAAGAACTACTAACTGAGCTACTCCAAAAAGAATATGTCATAAGTAGCACAAAAGATAGAAATTCCAAAATAACATACCTTGGTAATCTCAAGTCTCAAGACCAATCAATAACCATCATAATGAGGAAAATCACAGACATATAAGTAATATTCTATTTGAGATCCTCATAATCGGATTAATTTAATGAACTTATTCTTTAATAAGTGTCCACACATTTGTTTAAGTATCTCTATACTTTAGTCTATGAGATTGACTACTTCCTTTATAAGAAAGAAACAAAAAGTATGTTAGTCTTTCTACTTTATTAATGTCCAGTATTAATATAGATGAATAGGAACAATTTAGTAGTAATATGTAAATATAATATAAATCTCATAATTATGATCTCATTATAATTTTATTTACAAAAATATAATATTCCCGTGGACTTTATCTTATATATTATTTAACAAACAAATATATATAATTAAAAATCTTTAATTAACCAATAATCTCCTAGTTTCATTAAACCAATTGCTTAAGTATCTTATACCATATCTGCATATGTAGGGATGGCAATGGGAGACTCATGGGCCTAGATTCAAATGTTTTTAATGGGCCAGGCCCAGGTCCAGGCTGACTCGAGACTTAACTCTTATAAGTGAAACTCGTTTTGCTTAAAAGAGTTGACCCAATTAAAAAACATTGTTTTACATTTTTAATTTTTAAAAATATTTTCAAAAAATTGGCGGAGCTAGCCCCTGGGTCAGCCCATTGCCATCCCTACTCATATGGTGATCATGTTACATTTGGAACAATGATTTAGTGAGAGAACTCTACAAGATTCTCTTTAGTGAGTACTTGATTAAATATTACAACTTTCATACTTATTATTATTATTATTAAAAGAAAATGTCAAAATATAAACTTAGATCTTTGATGAGACCTTAGCTCCTTCCTCATACCTAATAACTCTATTGTTTCATAATGCCTTACTATTTTAACAATGTAAAGAATTATACCAAGTTCATTAAGGAACTTCTTGATCCAAAAAATCCTTTTCACTAAATAGAAATTGTATTATAGCTTCATTAGCAATTGATATTACATTGAAAATTTTCTAACTCAAAATAATATTGTTTTAACTAAAACACACCTTAATTAGGACTTATTTCTATCGAACCAATTTAACATCCATATAATCTTAAACTCAAACATCAACTTATATGTAGAATATTTGATATCATTAATACTTCATTAGTATCAAATATCTCAAGTACTAAATACCTTTAGTACATTATTTATGTACTTGGACTAAAATAGGTCAACAACTTTTTTATCTATCTCTATAGATTTAATTCTTAAAATTAAGTTATTATGTTTTTATCTACAATGAGAGTTGTTCTTAGATTATCATATGTTGAAAATTTAAAATTATGAATTTTTGTTCATTACTAATAGTTTGACCTTTATATAGACATGATAAATGCACAATCATCTCTAAAATAAACTCTTTTAATTTATCATAAAAGTGAATCTTTCAATATCTCATAACCTTTTGACTGTACATTAAATATGTTAATAAGGGCATTAGTTTTATTTATATGTACTATCACTAGATTTAAACATCTCCAAGCTTCATCTTATAAAATCTATCTTGAGAACCATTCTCCTATAAATATGTAAGATTATATCTAACCATTTGATAACTTCTAACTTTCTATTATCCAGTTTAGTTCTAAACTTATTGGATAATATATGCTTTAACTAAGCATCATATCATAAAATCATTAACTTTGACTTTTATAGAGTCCTAATCTTCCATAAGTAATATAGAATCTTGCTAATTGATTTGAATGGATCCAACAAAAGCAAGTTCTTATATTAGGCATAACTATATAAAAAAATAAGTATTGTCATACAATATCTTATATTTTGCAATACTCTTTATAGAAAGCATACTAATATGGAATTAGTTTTTGAGATATTTACTAGAGAATCTCATTCCCTATAGATAACAAAGAAAATTTAATTCTCACTAGATTGATCTCGTCGAAGTGTTTATGCAAAGTGTGCATTGTCTTCTCTAGACTAGGTTTTTTTACCTTATGTTGCGACCTCTGCCTAGTTTCTTCTCCTATCATTAATGCTTCTCAATATTTTAAGATGTTGCCTATGCTTTACCATTTGGCATCTTCTTCATTGCACCCACTACTTTCTTTTCTCCTTGTCAGTGTTGGCTTGCAAGCATCTTATTAGCGACAATAACCATTGCAGGTGGAAGGACAACTTTCATGTAATAATGAGATGAAGCTTCTAAGCCTCATCCAACAACTCTCAAAAACAAAATCTCAAACCTAGAACACATTCATTCCAATCACATAAGAAAAATTAATCTAGGTATATCAAAGGCTTTTTTCAGAAACAAAAAGTTAGGGAAATAAGAATGTAATTCTTTAAAACTCAAGTTTTACAAAAACTAAAACTGTTATAATATGATAATCTAAAATGTAGGAATAATAACTATAAAAGGCAAAATCAATCCAAATTTCCAAAAACTACAAAGCAAGATTATGGCATACGATTAAGTTTTCATAGATAGAAAATAAAACTCAAGTTTTTACAAAATCTAAAATTATGGATGCATGCATCATGTTTTAGGACGATCACTAACGAGAAAGATGGTAGCTGAAGCTGAAAAGTTGATAAAGGAGATGGCAAGTAATAGCTGCCAATAGATGAACGAGCGAAGTAGACAAGCCACTACCTTTTGAGAACAAAAAGACATTGTGGCTATTGATCAAATGACGAAGATGCAAGCTAAAATTGACAACCCAACTTGAAAGCTCAACAACATGACGGCTTCATCCTCAGCTTCGGTAAAAGTCGTGCAACTTAAGTGTGAACTCTATGGACAGCTGGATAATGATACGGTGGACTATTTCTTGATGAAGGAAAGTGATATAGAGCAAGTGAATTATGTGGGAGCTTAATATGGATGAGGAGGGGGAAATAATCCCTACTCCAACATATACAACCCTGAGTGGAAGAATCACCCTAACTTCTCGTGGATGAACAATGCTGAAGGATAGTTCAGACCTTAAGGACAACCAGGCTTCCAACAAGATAAACCGAGCTTAATGGAATCCAAGTTGGATAGGATTTTAGATAAAATTCGAGGCATGAAGGATGCACATAGAAGGCTTGAAAACAAATTTGAGCAAGTTATTAAGAACTGTGCCTCTTCAATACACAATCTAAAGGTCCAAGTAGGTCAACTAGCAGAGCAATTTCTACTTGGAATGCAGGAACCCTTCCAAGTAATACCAAGTCTAACCTAAAGGAATGGATCATGGCCATTACTCAAACCCAAGAAAAGAAACTCGAACATATGAAAGAAGATGGACATAAGGGAGAAGGACAAATAATTATAGAATTCCTTCTAAGTGAGCTCGTAATCGAGCCAATCGAGGAACCTTGACTTGAATTTTTGTACCCTATTCTAGCTCAGCGGAAGTCAATTTCAAGTAGGGCGATAAGGAATTCTAAGGAGGTTGAATTAAACAAGGTTGAGGATATAATGGAACATCTACAAATGAATCTCACGCTAAAGGAATCAGTTAAAAAGAAGGTTAAAGAGTGCATAGTAGAAGAAAACCCTAACATAGCACAGAAGAAAAAGGACCCAGGGGATTTTTACATTCCCTACAATATCAATGGAGTCAACATAGACAGGGCATTCGCAGATTTGGGAGTGAGTATCAATATGATGCCCCATACCTTTAGTCAAAATTTGGGGTTAGGAGAGTTAAAACCCACAAAAATGCTAGTAAAGACGACAGACATAACAGTTCATCAACCGAAGGGGATTATTAAGGATGTCCCAATGCAGATTGATACTTTTACCTTCCCCACGGACTTCTTTATATTGGATATCAGATAAGATATGGAAACCCCTATAGTCCTTAGACCATCATTTTTGGCTACTACTCGCTCCATAATTGATGTTGATGAGGGTGAACTAACTCTGAGGGTCGAAGAGAACAAATTAATCTTTACTATGTTGAAGAAAGATAATAGTTGTCCTTTACCTCTAGTTAACATCAACAAAACAGAACCTCGACAGCAATGGGAAGATAGTGAACCCTAGGAATGCTTTTAGAAAGAAACGATCGTAGAGGAAAAGGCGAAGGAAAGTGAAGCAGAAGGAAGGTGGAACCCAAGACATGTTAGCTCATTTGCAAATGGTAAGATCAATGACTGCGCTACCATTACATTATTCATTTGAACCACCTTGAGTACAAGAAAATCGTCGAGCTACTGACGTAAAAAGAAGCGTTGCATGGGAGGCAACCCATGGATTGTTAATTTAATGTTATTTTCGTTGATTTTTTTAGATAGTTTGAATTTCGTAGTTAGGTTTTTTTTTGTTTCCAAATAAAATCGAGATGGCATAGGACCTCGACATGAAATTGATGATCAAAGAAGTAAGGAAAAGAGAGATGAAAGGGCCATAAAGAGTTATGAAGTGATTTTGGAAAAGTGTGAAAGAATAACAGAAGAAAAAAATCAGAATTTGGTGGAAAATTTTCAGGCTATGATCGTAGCCTAGCAAGTCACAATTGTGGCCTATGGCAGGGTAAAAAGGAGACACACAAATTTTAGTTTCATTTTTTACCATATTACCCTCCATTCACCTATATATTCATTTCTTACTTCTCTTTTTTATTCACTTTTATTTTAACTTTATCTCTCTAAGTTTAGAACCTCCAAACACTCTCACTTCTCTCTAGCCAAATTTCAAACCTCCAGTCTCTTCTGACTTTTACCTACTTAAAATTCAGTATGCTGCACATTAAGTAGTCAGCAAAGCAACATCAATCATTGGGAAGAAACCAAGTCTTGAGACGAGGGAAAAGGAACAAGGCAACTAACTATGGAGCACCTTTCCCGATATTCTTAGATGAGGAAGGTACCCACTTTATTCTCTTCACAATAAGCAAATTATAGTTCCAAAGTATTTTCATTTTGAGACTTTAGATACACTAGAATTGAGATACAAGGTCAAAAAGTTAGCAGAGAGAATTCAATAGGGACAGTTTATTCAATTTCAATACCTAGTTTACGAATAACTTACCTTAGAAATTCTTTACATCCCTTCAGTTTGAATCCCATAAACCTAGGGAATTGTGGGTTAGGTTGCAGGGATAGCCTTATGAGCTTAATTATGAGACTTTGTATGAAATTTGTGGTTTCCCCAAGTCGTCTGTAGTGGATCAGCACGATGATTTCTGTGTCATCCCCTACTAGACTGAACTAACTAGGTTAGAACGTTTCGACGCTAAGAATGCACACAATAACAATATCAGGAGCCACGAACACTTGTTGCTGCACAAATTCATGTGTCAAACTATTTTTGACAAAATGGAAACCAACAAGTGTTTGACAAAGGAACTTTTCATGTTGTGATGCATGGACCATAACATCCTAGTTTGCACAACCACCCACATCTTTAACGCAATTATTTCTACTTGACATAAGAGGAGAAATAACTTAGGAATGGGTTACTTGGGTTTGGCCATAGCTGGAGCTTGAGAATTTTAAGGTCAACCCTCAACGAATTGTTTGTGTTGAAGAAGTGGAGAAGGAGTCAGAGGCGGCCAAAAAGGACACATCTTTTAGCTCAGAGGTAAATATTGAGTCTATGATTATTTTTTAGACTAACTCTTTACCTTTACATTACATATTGGAGGAGTTAAATGATGAAGAAAAAGGTGAAGAGATTTTCGAAATATTTCCAGAATGTATGGGCTCAGTTGGAATTGAGAAGCTGAGGATAGGGAAGCTGAAGGAGGATGATGATCGACTAAAGCCCTATCCGGAACTACCTCATGTGGAAGAGCCGCATGTAATTCCTGAAAATCACAATTTTGTCACATGAGGAGAAAAAGGAGTCGAGCCAGCGACCCTAAACAAATGAAACAAATGAAACAAACATTTTCTCATTTTTTATTGCTTCTGGGATTATATCATCATGATTAGAGTGTGAATTGACTAGATAATTTCATAGCAACTTTAGCATGTACTTTTGCTCTTGTGATTGGTCGATATGCATTATCTTTGGAAGAGTAGTG
>JAOSBK010000002.1:35036994-35052152 GCA_027568895.1 Erythroxylum shatona
TAATAATAATAATAATAATAATAATAATAATAATAATAATAATAATAATGAGTTTAATAATAATAATAAAAATAGTAAGTAGAAAATTTATAACAATAAATAATAATAATTAATATTATTATTATTATCAACAATGAATAATAATAATAATAATAATAAGTTTATTAGAAATCTCAACGAAACAGATTTTTATTTTCAGTTTTTATATTACAAATCTCAACCAAATAGGTTTTCATTTTTTAGAAAAAACAAAAACTAAAAACAGGAAACAGAAACTAAAAATAACAACAGAAAAACAAAAGTGAAACCAAACAGTCAATTTTAAGTACCAATCAATATTTAACCGGTATTTTGAATACCGGCCAGTACAGCCAAAACGAACCGGTATAAACCAATATTCAAACCCAGTGTCAAACTCAAAATACCGGTACCGATTTTAGGCAGGAACGGAACGGTATTCAAAACGTTGAAACAAACACCTCCTAAACTTTTCAGCCTCCAACACGATAGGTTCCCACAAAAACCATATATAAATCACACAATCATGTCTAGCATTTTCCAGCCACTATAGCTTCAATCATTGAAACTCCATCAAACCGCCATTAACCAGAAGTTCCAATGTGGACAACAACAACCATAAACTTCTTCAATGGTTTTTGGATTTCTAATTTCTAGGTTTTGTATTGGTTCTAAATCTGAACTTTTCAAATTTGACAAGTCTCGTATTACAATCTTATTATAATTGATTGTGAATTATTAGTATTATTTAAATCTAATTTGATTTCTTAAGAACTTAGATTTGTCACTACAATCTTATTCCAATTTTCAAGATCAATAATAATCAAACAATTTAATCAGATTATAAAATTAAAGTCTATTCTGATACTACATTTGAGAAATTGGGACAAATCGATTCCATGTGCAACAGAATAATTACGAATTTTTTTTGTAATTAAATTTTCAAAAGTCAAGATTTCTAAAATTCTATAAAATGATTAACATATAAATCATAATAAAATGTGAATTTTAACTCGTACCTTACTCTGAAGCTTGATAGTTTTCTTGTGGTATCCATTGGATCATTTTTTAAATCAGTTCATTTCAAACGTCGTAGCTATACAAGTATTCGACTTATAATTATATCTACAAAACGTCGTAGATACACAAGTGTTTGACCTCTAACAATATCTACAAAATGAGTTGGGAGAATTCTACAACTATTGCAAAAAAGGTTATGCAAGGAGTGCTAACTTTATTAGAGCTTAGGCTTATTTATAATAGGTTTTGGACATTTTAGTAATTTAATTTAAAATAAATTCTAATTTAATTAAAATTGCAAATAAATCTAATTAAATATCAAGTATGCCTAAATAAGATTTAACATCTCATATTGATCCTTATTTATTAAATATCTCATATTTACTTTCAAAGTTTCTTAAACTTTATAATTAAATACAACTTGATTAAAATATTTTTCTCTCTTTAACCCGCTCTTTGTGTGTACCCATTAGGTTCTCAAATATATTGGCAGTGAATATAAATTATAACACTAAATCATATTTAGGATTAGATAAATTAAAATTATTTAATTTATCTTTAATTCTCTAATTAAACAATCTATATCCACAGATCAATCTAATTCACTGGTGATAGCTTCACTACCCTACATCTTCATTTTATGATGTATTGTTGCTACTTCTTGCCTACTACTCCCTGCTTGTCTAGTATCATTAGGTTGAGAAATAAGGTCATTTTCAATATCTCTACGGTTGCAACAAATTGATGAATCACCCTCTCCTCTTGTAACAGACTAGATAAGCTGGGCAGAACTTCATGCTTCATATCCTCGACTTACTCAGCCTTACCATTGTCTATTTTATCTTGCTCCATAAGTTAAACATCAATTTCAACTTCTTTTAATTCATTATGCCAACCTGTTTGGAATAAGTTACCAATATGGATCTATTTTTTTGTAGTATTTTTAGGCCTCCATAGATAGGTAACTTGTATAACTGCTTTTTGAATTCTCCAAACTCTCTCCAAGCCTTAGAAAAGATAAGCTCTCTGCTAATAGAGCATTTTTCTCTATTTTTATGCACATTGTGGTATAACAGATCCTCTACATTGTGGCAGGTCGAGTGTCCATGTAAATTGGCTTCCCCAATGAGTTGCCTAAGAAACTCAGCCTCTCAATTGTCCAAAGCTCCATTGGAAGATTATGAAAATTGACCTACAATGCCAACACCTCTATTTTACCTCGATCAAGCTCCATTCTAGGTTTCCACTTTTGAACAAATGGGGGTTGATCCTCAACATGTCAAGGCCCTTTTCTCAACAATTTCAACTAAATATTTATCAGCACTAAATTTAAACAAGAGGGAGCCATCTTCCCTCAGCATCACCTTATCCAACCCCTTTTTACTCCATCTAGCCTTAGCCGATGCTCCCATAACAGGGAAAGTAGGTCTTTTAGACTAGAAAAACCAATCAAGGATATGAACCAAGCTTGAACACCTGCCTTTAAGATTTTGAGAGGTGGGAACACAACCCCATCCTTTACCACATTCTAATAGTGTTTAAGCATACCTTTATTATGTTGAATCTATACCTTATTCTGCCAAGCTCCCACAAATTGAAATTCTTGGGGTTTTGGTCTAACATTCACCTATTTTTTGTTAATTGAGTCGCCATTGCTAGCAGCAAAAGCTTCTCTAGAGAGGGCTAGAAAATCATCATTTGAAAAAGAGCACTCTCCTTGTTCTATAACCACTAGGAAGGCCTGAGAAAATCCTTCCTATGAGTTAGTGCCTTCTTTTGAGGCAGTAGCCCTAATAACCCTTCTTTTGATGAGAAACTAGAGGAGGAAATTGTTATGCGTAGGGAGGGATGTTTCGAGAAGTGGAAAGTAGTAAGGGAAGAAAAGGGGTTTCAGTGAGTGGGAAATCAGAGAAAAGCAATGAGATGAGATATGGAACCTTTACTTCCCCACCTCTATCTACTTTTATAAGCCATTTTAATCAAAACACAAAGTTGAAGTCCCTATTCACAATAAATTTGAGCAATTTCCTTAAAGAAAAATTTATAGTGTATCTAAATGACAAATCAATTCATAAATAAAACAAAAGGTAGGAAGCTTCTTATATTTGAATGACATAATACACTTTCCTTAACTTAATTTTTTAATTTCTTTATACATTTCAGAGGTTTTCAGAGATCTACTAATACTTAAGTTCTCATATAATTATGCCAAATATCCTTTTTATTATTGCAATTATAATCTTCAAACACTCTAATGAAGTCTTTTTTAAAATAATTAAATAAAGTGAAGCCAAAAAATGGTGCTTATAAAGCTATAGCCCAAGCCAACAGCTAGGTGTTTACACCACTCAAAAGTTCACAAGACAAGTATAATAACGAATCATATAAAAATTAAAGTAGTTAAGTTGTAACATAACTTGGACACGACCATACTAGGGAGAGACATGGTTGTGTTTTTCATGTGACATGAGTGTGTTTAGGAGTATGTTTAAATGGAAACATGATCATGTGCAGTGATATACAATCATTTCTAGTAGATCCTTTTTGCCTATAATCAATATGATATATTTTCTAGTAAAAATATGTAGGTTAATTTTAGATCATATGGCTTATATTCTTCAATTATTTGCTATTGTTTGACTTACCTTATTAGCCAAGCCCTTTCCAACAAGGTATCTTTAATCCAAGAGATTTCCATTTGATAGAATTGGTTAAACTTAAGTTCAAAATAAGATGAAGTACCCAATATGCTTTCCAATGCTTTATGACATGTAAACAAATGAAATGTCAAGAATATGAATCTATAAGCTAATATGAAAAAGTTTCATTAACAATGGGGCTTTACTGAGGGTGATGATGAAAAATTAAAAGAAAGTCATTAAACATCTATGGACCACCTTCTTTGACCCTTTGCAATTCCATAAGTCGGTTAAAATAAGAAATATTAAAAAGCCAATTCTTTGATAGTGATACCTTTTTGATTTCCAAATACTATCCATTATATCCATTATAGCATTAAAATTTATGGTCTTCTTCAATGAGACGTAGTTCTACCTTCAATTGATTCTATCCATTAGTTACTTCTAGAAGCATGAGCTCTTTCTCCTCATCTTCTAGTAGGGATAAGACTTCTAAGCCAGGATCTATAGTAATAAAAAAAAGTTCAAATAAAACTATAATTAAGATAGATGAAGAAATCAATCTCTCAATAAGAAGAGGAGCCAATAATGATTAGTTAGTGTTAATAATGAGATAGTAACATTAACAACCTTCCCCTATAAAGTCATCTTTAATTCATTGGTGATTAGAGAAACATATCATATTGCAATTTCCTTTATAAAATCATCTATAAGCTATTGTCCAATAGGCTGAGAAAGGCACTTAGATCTATAATAAATTAGGATCAAAGTGCATTTATCGAAGGGAGGATGATCGGTGACAATATACTCATTGCTCATGAGCACCTAAAGGGTTGCACAAGGAAGAAGTCCCCTAAGAATCGTACAACCAAGATAGAATTCAAAAAGTTCTTTGACAACATTATATGAGACTTTATGATTCAGTTACTAAAGGTGCTTGGATTTCCTAACAAGTTTAAAGGGTGGATCATGGCATGCATCACCACTACTTCCTTTAGTGTATTCATTAATGGAGAACCTACAAATTTATTTAAGAGAGGTAAGGAAATGAGATAAGGGGATCCACTTTGCCCACTTGTTCATACCATGTATGGAAGCTTTTACTAAGCTGCACTCCCATAACATCTCCATGGGCAACAATTTCAGATTCCATAGTAAATGGAAAAAGAAAAAATTTGTCAACCTATGTTTAGTGGATGATCTTATTATATTTTCTAAAGCTCATGCTAACTTTATTAACTTGTTAATATCTACTTTAAAAAAAATTTAGGAACAATTACGACTGGGGTTAATAAAAACAAATGCCACCTAATACTCTCCTCCAAAGCTTACCCACTTACTAGTAGACACTTAGAAATCTCTTGATTGGAACTAAATAAATCTCCTTTCACTTACCTAGGCTTGCATCTAGCTATAAGAAGACTTCTTTTCAATGAATGTTTACCACTTATTGAGAAAATACAAAGGAGGTTATGAAGCTGGACAAATAGAGCACTTTGGATCAGAACAATCTTGAACTTTATGCATATCTACTGGAGCTCTCATATTTTCCTTTCCAAGTTCTTGGTCAGGAAATGGAAAGGATCATTAAGAGATTTCTTTGGGTTAACAATAATAAGGGATGATCAAAATTTAATGTTAAAGAGAAGGAAATATTCAAACCAATTGATCAAGGTTAGGAATAAACCCATTCAACTTAAGCAACAAACTTCTACTAGGGAAGGGACTATGGAGGATTCTAGTAGATAAACACTCCTTATAGATTAAATTGATGCAAAACTATTTCTTAAAGGGATAAAGCACACGGGGACTAACTAATAAACTAAGTTACTCATACTTCCTAAATCAACTGCACATGATGAGACAATCCTTGTAACAAACTATTACTTGCAAGATAGTGAATGGAGGAACAACCTCACTATAGTTTGATAATTATAGAGAGGGGTCCCCTAATAAGGAATCAAGTAGCAATTTAGCTCTTGACAAGCATCCCCAAGGAAGCTAAGGTTAGTAGGTTGATAAATGAGAATTAATGGGAGAACTATCCTAGAGGGATGGAATATTGGTTCTGTCATTATAGCCTTTAAGAAGACCTCTACAGATGGAAAAATTATGTTAATAGAAAGTTCAATAATAAGGTGTACTAAGATCAGATCAAGCTTAAGGGTCCTAAGCTTGGATGGACCAAGATTATCTGGAATAGTTGTTTTATACTAAGAATCTCATTCTTACTATAGATGGGAAGAAGAAATATTCTTCCTAAGAATGTGAATAGGCATGGTTATGAAAGCATCATTAAAAACCTCAATCTTATTTAATCAGAATCAACAATTAGCTTAAACTTAACCACAATATAGGAAAAGAAATATACACTACAACATCTTTATATATGCAAGAGAGGTCCAAATGAGCACATTCAAGTAGTGTTGTTCTTGATTTAGAACAAAAATTAATTTTAAGGTATACTACTTGGAGAGAGGTAAAGAGAAAATCCAAATTTCTATATGTCCCAAATATATGCATAATATGTAGGAAAGACTAAGGATCCTTGAATCATCTATCTTCAAATTTCAATTCACTTATGTAATATTGATAATCCTTTTGATAATTGGATAGAGAGTATTAAATGGTGTAGTTGAATGAAAGGGATAAATGTTTCTCCAATATAGCATTGAGCTACTTCATGTACAACATTTAGGATGAGCATAATAACATTTAGGACGAGCATAATAATATAATCTTTACCAACTAAATGGGAAGCAAAGAGACATTCTTGAAAGTGCTCATTAGAAAAATTAGGATGCATCTAATTTTATATAAGAAAAAACACATATTCAACTCCCTTATTAATGCTAAATGGAACCTTTTATAAGCTCAATCTTAGCAACAACTTTCAGTATTGTGTTGTTACTATGACCTCCTTATATTGCTATGCTAGTTGTAATCATTTGCTTAGTACTTAGGGCT
This sequence comes from Erythroxylum shatona, assembly GCA_027568895.1. Classification (NCBI taxonomy): domain Eukaryota; kingdom Viridiplantae; phylum Streptophyta; class Magnoliopsida; order Malpighiales; family Erythroxylaceae; genus Erythroxylum; species Erythroxylum shatona. Next base: position 35,043,639 of record JAOSBK010000002.1, read on the forward strand.
ATCCTACTTCAACTCTCATATGGTTTTGCTAATTAAATCCTTGACTATATCTTATGAAACTTTTATCCTTTGAGTATTTAATTCATTTACATTTTTTTAAAAAAAATAGTTTGCATCACCTAAATTATAAAAATATTTTAATTACAAAGTTTGTTTTGAAAATTCTCGTATACATGGTTATCTTTTTAATTTGTAAATAAATATGGTATTTTTTATAACACCCAAGAGGAGTAAATTGAGTATTTTTTAATTTAAATATTATTTTTATATAAACACTTTTTTTAGGAAAATAAGTAAGATGTATTAAAGGGTCAATAAAAGTTGGCAAAGTACAATAAAATAAAGAGAAGCATCCTCGATATGAATGTTGGAGGAGATCACTAACAAGTGAAGAAGAGAATAACTATGAATGAAGACTCATACAGTGGACTACTAGAACTCAATGGGGCTATTGAAGAAAGAATAATAAAAGGAAAGCACTGTGATTAAGAATTTGTTGATATATTCCATCTTGAAGATATAGCTTGGCTAATTCCTTTTTACTATACTTTAACAATTCCATAGATTCCCTTTTAAAGATCCTTCTTTTCCTCTCCCTCCATATTGAAAAGAAAGAGTAGTTGAGGTAAATTTTAAAGATATTGAAATCACTTTGATAGTTATAAGGTACCTTAATTTTCTAGCTTATGAATGGGAGTGCAAACATCTTATATCTAGCAATGACTAAATTCCATTCCATAAATTAGATGAGAATTGACACCTAAAGAAGATATGATCATGGGATTTAGCTCCTACCATTCCCATAAGGATTATGCAATGGCTAACAATTCGAACCTAATTTTGTCTAAGGTAACAAGTAATCAATTTTAATAAAAGTAAACAACAGAAATTAAAACAGAATAATAAATGAAAGACTTCAACAATTCAATAATAAGATGCCAATTAATTTAGGGTTTGATCAAGATTAAATATTTAGGACTTATTCTTTCCTTACTTTGTTTCCTTTACTATTGTTGATTGAATTATATTTTTGATCCTAGAATTCCTACGGTATTGATCGCTTTCTCTAATGATCTAATCAATTAATCTTAATTGAATTCGAATTCTCCAAATTTGCGACCTTCGATTCACAAACCTTTCCCTAACTTATTCAGTTAGATCTAAAGCTATCTATTAGATAATTAATTTCTCAAACAAGAACTCTCTTCAAATGATTGTTAATTTGATAACTATGGATCTATTAAATTACCAACTCTTATTGTACAATCTAATAATGATTACTTTTGATTCACTCTCTCGATTTGTTGTTAAGTTTATGAATGAACAATTATTAGAAAAATCTAACTATGTATTGAAATTAACAATGATCAAAGTCACAAAATAATTTCAGAAAAAATCCTAATATGAAATTTAAAACTCCATAAACATGTTTAACATCTTAGGATTTAGATACACATCAAAGATAATGATAGAAATAAAGGAAAAGAAGAAAATTTCTATCAAAGCCTTGATCTAGAAAGCTAGAATTCCTGGACCTTGTTCTTGATCTCTTCACTTTGATTCACTTTCAATTATGGTTGTTGTGTTTTCTAGTGCATTCCACGTCCTTATATAGTGCTTTAGGATTCAGGGGGTCTAACTAGGATTTTCTCACTTTGTTTGATTCCCAAAATAGCCCCAGACTTGAAATTGGATGAAAAAATTTGCAGCTGAAAATTCTTTGTCACGGTCATGATGTAGGAGTCACAATGGTGCTCCTAGTGTTATCTTCTCTATCACAATCGCACCTTAAGGCCCTATACACAGCTATCATGATTGTGTTCCTCATGCGCGAACATGTCACTCTTCATGTAGTTTCCATCTTCCATATTCTTCAACATGAAACATAAAATTAAAATTGAATTCATGTCTAAACCACAAAAACACTAGAATATAAACAGATACTCACACTAGCACAATTCTAAACATATATACAATTACCATCTAATAAACAACTAAAGACACACTAAAATACTTAGGAAAACATAGTATGAACTATACCTATCATTTGTTATTGTAGGACAAATACACATTAACAGGTGACTACAGTTTGACACATTACCATAACGACAAAGCATGTTGTTCAAACTAAATCTCTTAGTAAAATCAGGTTTAAAAGATAAAGTTTTGAAAATTTTTAGGTTACTTTGACCAAAAAACAAATTTACAAGACTTTTCATCAGCAATTTTTCCAAGTTCAGTTAACTAAAAATTTTCATTTAACTAAAATAGATAAAATAAAAAATAAAAAAGAAATGAACTATAAATAAATAAACTACTTTTTTACTTATTTTATTGTTGATTTATTTTTTGATAAGATTCCTTTTTTATTTTCATGAACGAGCCCACGATTACGGGTCTTTTTTTGTTCCAACAAATACTAACTATTAGTAAATACAATGGCTTATTTGATTCAAAAAACTAAAAGGGTTGTTGAAATAACAATCAGAAGCAAAACGCTTTCCATTCCCATGTGATAGTATTAAACGATATGAATCAAGGATTCTTCATCTCATTACGTTCCTTGAAGAAATCAAATATGTGAACACTCAAATTCTAAGCTTTATGATTTTTTTAGTATTCTATCTTAATTCTGCTCAATTCTTTTATCTCAACAAAAGGTTCATTTATATGCAATAATCGTGTCATAGCAAGTATAGTTTAGTAGTAAAAGTGCGATTCGTTTTAGTATCTCTAATAGTTAAAAAATCCTTCGGATCATATTCTGATCAAAACTTCATTTCTTAAAAGGATTAGATTAACTCCTTTTCTTCTCAACGAAAAAATTGAGGAAAAATAGATACTCTCGTGATTTGTATCTATATATAATAATTTATTATAAAATAATGAAAATAATTCACAATGTTGATTATGCACCTTGCATCTAAGTGAGGCCTATTTTGAACTTTTTTCCTTTTTTTTATCATTGTTGTAAAATGCTTTTGTTTTAAAGAAATTTAAGAATGAAAAGGCAATAGTTTTCTTTATCATTGTTTTAAAATGCTTTTCTTTAAATAAATTGTAATAGGATTTAACTTTTGACTAGTCGAACTTTTGCTACTCATCATCAAAACTTCACGTTTTTATAAATAAATGTTTTCAAACAAAATTTAGTAAGTTAACTAAAGAGAAGTGGACTAGTACAGCAAAATGTTACATGCGATGGTAGACTACTATCACCTATCAAAATTTTTTTTGACGCGTTATATTAAAACATGATCTTCCTGGCACGAGGACTCTCCATGTTGATCATAGGAACAATGATGAACAAGATCAAGGAAATCTTGTGGAATAGCACACCACCCTGCATTTCATGTTTTGTATGCGGACTCCTATCATGTATCCGTCCGCAGCTGCTAAAGGAGCACAAGGCCCTCATTTCCTGCCTAAAGTATAAGTCGCCTGAACAAGGACTTCCATTTGTTTATTCCTTAAATTTGGTGCATTTCAAGATTCTGGTACAAACAGATCAAGAATTGTTCAATGTACTATCAGCTTTGCGACTTGCAATGCACCTCTGGGATGCTTCAGGTCAAACAGAAGTGCAAGAGACCCAAAACACCCATTTTGCATTATGATATATGTTCAGAGAATATGTTTATCTACATCCAACTTGCCAATTAAGCATTTTCAGATCCTTTTACTAAATTAAACAGAAATTCACTAGGGGTAAAATTAAATAGATATACAATGCAGAAGGGGAAACAAATGATTTTTCTAGGTGCACTGCGTCACTGCTTAGCCTAACCACAATACTTACACGGTTGTCCCACAAGTCCAAAACTGTACAAAAGGAGCAGGATAAGAATAAGCTTGAGAAGCCATTGATCCATTGTCTTTGAACAACAGGGCCTTCAAAGAACCTAACGAAGCATTCAAGAGAAGAAAGAAAGTACTTTAACATACCCAATAAGAACTATAATATCCACAAAATTACAATCAGTTATGAACTTGGTTCTACGTAACTGTTGATAAAGAAAGAGAAAGTGATTTACAAATTTAGCTCTCTTTGCAGTCCAGGAAACAGTTGCAGCTGGCACTGCTTCCACAATAAATTAATGATGCATTCATGATGGATAAAGGATAAAGGTGTCTTCTCAGTTGTATAAAACTATAGTTCACCTAAGCAATTAGGCATATCTTCTCCGCAAGCTATTATTTTGGAAGGCAGATTGTTTTACAAATTCCAAGCTCACATATACAAGTTAATAACTCAGAATAAATAAAATTTGCAGTTTTGAAGCAATGTTACAAAAGCAATGTGCCATGGAATGCAAAATGAAGCAATTAACCAAATTGCTAACACTTTCTACTCCACATCAAGCAACTAACACTAACTTCTCATACCAAACAAAGGTCAAATAATAAAAGGATTCAAACACGTGTAACAGGAAACCATTTCCCAAACAAAGAGATATACATCACATCCCTTTGTTCTTAGGTACGTCAAGATAGAGGAAAACACATTAGCCAGTCACATCTGCCATTAACAAAAGTGATAAGTCAGCATTGCAATTAAAATATGCTCCCATAGGAACATAATGTTCTGGCAGGAACACAAACTTACACAATTCATAATTACCAAAATCCTAAAAACCAAAAACTATTACAACTGCTAACTTGAACAGCATAGAACTCAAGCAAAAAATCAAAATGTATACCTTCCCAATTATATCAATCCTCCTGAGCTTTATAAGCCTCCAACATTAATTTCGTCTGCTCTCTCATCAACTCAATCCTCTTGAGAAACAGCTCAACCTCTTCTACATGCAACTTTTTCCACTTCTCTTCCATCTCTGCTTTCTTCTGTTCATCTATCAAATCCAGTCCCTTCTTCATCACATAGTCAGCCATTCCTCCAAAGTCAACAATTTTATCAAACATTCCGTTAGATTTTGATTCTGAAGCACTCCTTCCCACATCAACTTCTGCCTTTTCCGTCTTCTCTCCCTCCTTTCCACTATTTAACCCCAACTCCGCCTTCAATTCAGCTAAACTCTTTCCACCCTTCTTCACCTTTCCATTCGGATTAGCAGCACTAGACTCCACTCCAACCCCACCACTTTTCTCACTACCCCAAATCTTTTTCCACAATTCAAATGCTTTCTGATCATGGGGTTTCGCAAAGATCTTATCTTCACCTTTCTTCCCTTTCACCACATGATTCCCAAACTTCTTCTTCAACCTCCAAACTTTATCCTTCAGCTGGGTCAAAGTCACATCAAAATGTAACGACTTCTTAATAAAATCATAAAACAAGTTCATATCTTTGGCGGGATCGATCCCTTTCGTCTCATTAAACTCGATAATCCCTTTCAACACAGCAATTTCATCGTCCTCACTCCACAGCCGTTGAAATAGCTGCTTCTTCGCATCCTCGGACGTCTTACCACCAGATTCCGAATCCTTCACCTTAGCCCTTTTCGAATCTTTCGTCGGAGTTCGATCAACTTCACTAACCCTCTTCTCCCCAACTGCAGATTTCAAGGTTTTAGATCTGGGTTTGGTGGCCTTGGGAGGCGGGGCGTCCTTCATTGGCTTGGAAGCGACAGGCTTTGTTTTCGCGTTTTTGACTTGTAACTCAGACTCCGACTCCGACTCAGTCTCGAATTCTGAATCAGAATCGGGTTGTTGGGTGGCGGAATCAGGCTTCTTGGAGGCCTGAGTATGGAATGGAGGAGAAGAGAGGTTGGAGGGCATCCCCTGAGCTTCATCTTCTTGATCGGAAGAAAGGTCTTCCTCTTCTTCTTCGTCTTCCTCTTCGTCTTCCTCTTCTTCACTTTCTTTTCCTTCATCATCTTCTCCTCTAGCCGCTGTCTCCTCATCTTCGGAGGAGGATAACGCAGACGCTGGCTCCTCCATGTGGGTGGGTCTCTTTGGTGTCATTGGAGACTCGAAATTGAGAAAATAGGGCCTCGGTCAAGGAGGAAAGGGCGAAGTGCGGATTCCTAAATTGGGGTTAAAATTTGTGGCATTTTGTTGTGGCAACTTGGCAAGGCGAGTAACAATTTGGACGAATATGACAAGAGTTGCACCTTGCACTTGCAGGATTATGGGTCACTTCTTTGCCTTTTTAAATTTGTCTTCGCTTTTCAATCTAATTATACGTCACCCTAATCGTTTCATTTGATTTCTATTGCACACGTTGACATGGTGATAACAAATGTGACAAATATAGATTGTCCCTCGGAAACAATGTTTTTTTTTTGGTACAATAGAAGAGAGAGAGAAGTTTAACTAGGAGGAAAAGCAATCCTGTGCGCATCTGCGCGTAAATGATTAAGTATTCTAGGAAGCGGGTTGTGCCATACACACTCTCCACGTACATAGCCTGAACCCAGTCGAGCGATGCAATCGGCGCATTGATTGCCTTTATGCAGAACATGTGCGGTAATAAATTGTAGACCACCTGCGAGGTGTAAGCGGATGTCATATATCACATTGGCTAGGGGATGAAAGGTTAGATTATCCGGAGAAGCAGCTAGGCAGCATAGTGCCTCCATGGAATGACTCCACTACTAGGTCGTCACACTGGAAGTGTCTTGCGAAGGCAATATCATATCGGAGAGCCTGGAGTTCTACTACTATGATGGTGGTACTCCCAATACAGCATGAAAAACCTGCTACCTAGGTACCGTGGCTATCCCGAACCAATCCACCAATACCTGTTGTTCCCAAACTCCTAAGGACACTGCCATCCATGTTAAGTTTCAACCACTTATCAGGCGAAGGGGCCCAGGCAACCATGAGTGGGGTCTGAGGGTTAGGCATCCTACGATCTTAGACTTCAAAAGCATCTATATAGTCCCGGAACAGGAGATCAACCTGTTGGAGTTGCAAGGAACATGTGGAATGTTCGCCTTCAATCACACTTTTATTCCTTGAGCGTCAAATGATTCGATAATTATAAATCTCCATGCCCTATGTACATCCCGGGCATAATGGACAAAATTGTGTTTTAACCAACTATAGATATGTTGCTCGCGGTAGAAATCATCATGCCATTGCACTCGAGAGGTTTTCCATACACATTTGGCATCTAGGCAGTCCCTTAATAGGTGAAGCATATAATAAGTATAGTTGTATGAGGAATGAATAATATATTCATGTTGAATGTATCTGTTTATATACACGTATAACAAATATACTTGAGTATTCTAAAGTGATTCTGCCTGATCCTATATACAGAAGATTGAGATAACCTTAGATCTATTTAAACTTATTCTTGCTTTATCCTATCTGATTGTGTACATTATATTTATGGGCTTGGACTAATACATGTATGGGCTTGTGGAGTCTGCAAAGGTATATGTCTAATACGGCCCCTCAAGCTGGTAGACGTCGACGGAGACCAAGCTTGACCTTCTGTCTGAGAAAAGATTGCCGAGAGAGTGGTTTGGTGAGACAATCGGTTGTCTGATCAGCAGCAGAAACATGAGAAACACGGAGGGAACCAGATTGGACCAGATCCCTAATGAAGTGAAAGTCGATAGCAACATGTTTCATCCGAGAGTGGAATATAGGGTTGGAACTCAGTTGGGTAGCGCTGATGTTGTCGCAACAGATCACCGGAGTGGAAGGCAACCCGATGCGTAGTTCAGCAAGAAGATGACGTATCCAAGTGAGCTCGGCAGCCGTGTTGGCGACAGCTTTGTATTCAGCCTCCGTGGATGACCTAGCCACAGATCGCTGCTTCTTTGAGCTCCAGGACACTGGGTTTTGTCCTAGGAAGATGACAAATGCTCCAGTGGAGCGATAGGTGTCCTTATCTCCTCCCCAATCGGCGTCAGAGAATGCGTGAAGTTGAGGGTCATGAAGCTGATCAGTGAAAGCATGAAGATTCAAATTAGGGTTTCGAAAAAGTTGAATACCTTCATCAATAGTGCCAGCTAGATACCGAAGGAGTCTTTTAACAGCCATCCAGTGCTCAGTGGTGGGACAATGATTGAACTGAGATAATTTGTTCACAGCAAAGGCAATATCGGGTCTGGTAAGTAACAGGTACTGTAGACTTCCAATGATTTTGCGATAGTCACTTGCATCTGTTAATTTTGTGCCTGAGTGCAAAGTGAGAATCGGATGACTTGCCATAGGTGTGAGGACTGGTTTTGCTTCATGCATATTAGTGTCATATAGGAGATCAGTGATGTATTTTCTTTGAGAAAGTAAAATGCCGTGAGTATTCTTGAGAACCTCAATGCCAAAAAAATAGGATAGACTTCCTAAATCCTTAATAGAGAACTTCTGTGCTAGAAGACTGATATAGTGGTTGAGGAGAGTAGGATTATCACCTGTGACAATAATATCATCGACATAGACAATAAGTATAATTGTACCATGCAGACTGTGATTGAGGAAAAGAGAAGTATCGGAGTGGGAATTGGTGAACCCAGACTGGAGTAAGAACTGCTTGAGTGCTTGGTACCATGCTCTTGGTGCTTGTTTAAGGCCATAGATAGCTTTCTTCAGTAGACA
>JAOSBK010000002.1:35052252-35066399 GCA_027568895.1 Erythroxylum shatona
CTGCTTTCCTGGCCAGTAGAGAGGAGAAAGGAAGAAGCTTTTCACAGATCCCCATCTTCAAGCCCTAAAGGTTGTAGCTTTCCACACCATGGGCCATTTAATTCAAATTCAGCCACACTAGCTCATATGACCACTAAAAATTCTAGAGATTACCTTGGACCCGATAATCCAAAGCACCCGAAGAAGTCTCGACCGTCGGATAAACCTCCTGATGATGTGAGTCACAGGGACTCGGACATGGTGACGTTGAGGGGACCTTCTCTGCCACCCATGCACGTACCGTCCCACCAGGAAAAACTCTTGGGTCAGCTTGAGCAGGTGAAGGATTCTCCAAAGGCCGACCCTGTAGATCTCCTAGCATCCAAAGTAATGATATTGAACTTCCGTAACGACGATGTCCTTTGCCCTGAAATTACTATTGATCTCCAGTACAAGCAACAACTCATATCCACCTGGCAGCAAGCTCTCATAGTTAAAGTGCAGGGACACACAGTAGGCTACAGGGTCCTCTATACCCAAATTCATCAGATGTGGAAACCAAAGGGGGAGCTTGACATCTTAGATCTTGGCTACGAGTGTTTTCTCATCAAATTCACTTCGGAGGAGGATCGGAAACAATATTGAACTATAAACAATTCCTTTCCTTGCCAATTCTAATGCGAAAAATTAAAGAGTAAAGACACCTTGTTCAGTTTCCACTTGACAAAGCTTCTGATCTGGATAGTTTTAATGTGATGTTCGTTCACTTGAAATTTAAATGGGAAAATGGTCCTCGACCCAATCAAGAAATTATTTAGTAGTGACAATATATTAATAGAGCTGAACAAGACACATTTCTCTCATTCTTGAGGTATCTACCCTATTCTTTCCTTGAATATAGACCCATTGTATGTTGTACTGTGAGTTATAAGCTGATTTTAAAGATTTTGACTAATAGACAAAAAAGTGATGCCTGTGAACATTTGTTCATGTCAAGGTGCATACATTTAAGGGAGATATATTAGAGGCATTATCATAATTATACAAGAGCTTTTAAAGAGTTATCATATTGAGAAAACAATCAATACAAGTGCGCTCAAAGATAGATTTAACCAAAACATTTGATTAGTTGAAATGGAATTTTTTTATCAGCTCTATACACACTATTGGCTTTCCTCTTGAGCTCATTGATTAGATTATCAACTGCATTTCAGCTGTCATTTTTCATTTTGGTCAATAGTGAATCAATAAGAATATTGGTTGCTAAAGGATTACGATAAAAGGACTCTTTATTACCTTATTTATTTGCATTTAAGTATAGAAGTCCTCTAGATTAACTAAGTTGAATATTGCTAAAGAACCAATGTTCATGTTCCATTAAAGATGCAGCTAGCTAGGCATCTTAATTCTCTTCTGTGTAGACAATTTTTTGCTTCTTTTTTCTTTCATGCCACTCATGTCTCTATCAAGCAACAAGAGGTCCCTATTCCTATTTACTAGTGTTAATCTTAATGCAGCTCTCCTAGCTACTTCTAAAGGTTTAATGTTAATGCAGCTCTCCTAGCTACTTCTAAAGGACTCAAACTTCAGTACCTCCTTTTTAAATATTTTAGATTTCCCATCTCCATAAAGAAGCTCTCTTACTTACACTGTTCTCCTCTTCTGTATTCAATTCACAAAAGGCTTGACTATTAATGTAATAAAGTTCTTTCATATGGTCGAAGATTGCAATTTATAATTCTAGTTTTAAGCAACCTTCAAACCTATTAGTGTGTAAATGTTGGCACTCTTAAAGGAAATTATGAAATGGAGTGGAATAAACAACATAACACAAATTTCTAAGGTGAGATAATTGGATGTTTGCTTACCTAAAGATAAAGGGGCTCAGGAATTTGTTTGTCAAGTTCATAAGCAAAGTTCTATTTATGAAGAGCTTACCACAATTATGCATGGACAAGGAAGCCCTATGAGTGAAATGGATGCATCTTTACTTCTTAAAAGAGGATAGCATTTGGTCCTTTTAAGCTAACCTAGCATTTCTTATACATTAAGGCAAGTGTTTCCCATGAGAAAGTTGGTGCAATCTTCTATAAACCATAAAATAAGGGATGGGGAGATACTCTTTTTTGGTATGATAATAGATTTGATGTAGGTCCTTTTTCAAGCTTAGACAATTTCATAGTTTTAAAACTATCATCCTTTAAGTCAAAAAATTCCAAGTTGTGACTTACACACTTTACTAAAGGACCCTCTGAGATTATGGGTTACATGCCTAATTATTCCCCTAGCTACTCAAATCATGATATAATTCTTGGTTGTATGAAGTTCATAAGTACTTCATATAAAGAACTCCTCTTATGGCCTCATGCAAAATTCCAATGGAGCAACCTAGTATGGGATTCCATCCAACTCTTTTATTTTGTGGCTTGTAGTAGTTAGGAAGCTTGGTACCAAAGTCATGATGAAGTTCCCCATACTTAGCTTTTGACCGTCCTTGGGCAAATCATCAAAATCAAAATCATAAACCAAAACTTTTATTCATTTTCCATGTTTCCTAAGAATAGATAACCATAAGTAAAGATGAATGACTTTCAAAATCTATAACAATAACTCAACATTCAAAGCTTAGAAACCTCGTAATCTAGAGGTAGACTTGGGAAAAAGGCAAGATATTTTCATGAGTACACTCAAATACTATTCATAATCACAACAATCCATAATTTTGCATATCATTTAATTTCTCCACAAATAAAAGTCACATGCATAATGATGAATCAAAGAACTTTTCTAGGGTTGTAATGTGGGTAAGGGTAAGGAGAGATGTATTTGGGTGATGTAGTATAAAAGCCATCAAGCTAGTGAAGCAAAAATAACAATGAATGAGATATCAAGCACACAAATTAATATTCATTCAAAATTGGGTACTGTCAGCCACGAAGAATGCATGTTTCATAATTCAATTCAGCTTTCAGACCATAAGCCACATGAACATAACACAAAAAATTCTCCATCCAAAACAATTTCAATTAAGCTCTTACACCATAAGCCATATGAACATAACATAAAAATTCTCCATCCAAAACAACATCCACCTTATATGCAACATACTTAAATAACCAATTCATTACAACTTTAGGAGGATGCATTAATTATGAATAACTTTGCAAACCACATATGCACATCCTCGTTAATATATTTATTTTAAAAAATTTTCTTTTTCTTTCTTTTTTCAAATATAATAGTAATAGAAGCTACATCAACATGAGATTTATAACATGGCATATTAACAAACATAAACCAACTTATATGTATGCATACCCCCATACTTAGGCTTTTGTACAATCATATTCATCAAGAATTAACAAATGCTCCACTAGTTTTAAGGCTTGGTTAGGTGCATGTAATGTGGTTTATACAAAAAAAAGGATAATAAAGCTTAAAGGGGTTAGCAAAGGAAAATTCATATAATTGGGTGGGTTATTTGGCTAATGTAGCTCATAATCAACAAATAATGCCTAATCATTTTCATAAAAATGCATGTGATAAAAATGTGGTCTAGAATAGAAAATCAACGCAAAGGAAGGATATTTATGTCATGAAGGTCACACATAACAAAAGATAGTGAGATTGATATAAATGTGTCAGTCTAATATGGCTTAAAACCTCACTAGTTTTCGTCTACCACTAGTCACCACTTTTTTTAAAAATAATATACATTAACCAATCACAAGAGCAAAAGTGCATTCCAAGGTTGCCATGGATTTTTTCTACTCAATTCACACTCTAATTATGACTAAATTATCTTAAAAGCAATAGAAAATGATTTTTTTTGATTTTGTTTGTTTAATTTTGAAAACCACCTAAAAAGTCACATAAGTAATAATTAAGCTCAAAATATGCATAAAAGCTAGTAACAAACTAAGATCCCCACCCCCACACTTAAAACTTACATTGTCCCCAATGTAACATCAAATGTAAAAAATAGAGGATTTAAGGAGAAAAAATTATGAAAACGTAAAGAGGTAGACATCCCTTGGGTTACCTCCCAAGCAGCGCCTTTGTTTACCGTCATTGGCTTGACTTTAGTTGGTTTTCTAACTCTATAACTTCCACATCCTCCACTTGGAATCCTTTATAGAAGGGCTTGACTTGATGACCATTGACTTTGAATTTCTTATGTGTTTGTAAGCTTTCAATTTCAACTACACCATATGAAAACACATTAATAATAACAAAATGTCCAATTTGATTGGAATGCAATTTATCTGGAAAAAGCCTTAAGTCATGAATGGTAGAGAAGAACTATTTGTCTAACCATAAAATTCTTCCTAACAATCATTTTATCATGAAATCGTTTCATCTTTTCGTTGTAAACTTCTGCATTCTCATAAGATTCAAGCCTAAGCTCTTCCAATTCTTGCAGTTGCAGTTTTCATTGTTCAACTACTGCGTCCATCTTCATATTATGTTGCTTAATGGCCCTAAAGGCTTTGTGCTTAGTTTATACCAAAAGATGACATGACTTTCTCTAAATCAGTCGGCATGGAGATATGCCAATCAGTGTCTTGTATAAGGTCCTATATGCCTAAAGTGCGTCATCAAGTTGCTGATTCCAATCTTTATGATTTGGGCTCACTGTTTTCTTAAGGATTGACTTGATTTCTCTATTTGACACCTCTGCTTGCTTGTTCATCTGTGGATGATAGCCTATAGACACCCTATGTGTGATATGGACCCTTTTAGAAACATAATCCACTTCTAACAAAATGTAAACAAAACTAAAAGAAAAAGGAAATGGTCCCATAAAATCGATGCCCCATACATCAAGTATTGGAGATAAAGGCATTTAATCTTAATGGGATAAATTACCCTGTTTCTGGCATTGTTTACATGTTTTACAGAACATATAGGAGTCTTTAAAAATATTTGGCCAATAAAAACCACATTCAAGAAGTTTCCTAGCAGTCCTATTAGGCCCAAAATGATTATTATAAGCATACAATTGGCAAAATTTCTAAATTGATTCATATTCATATTCAGCACACATCTCTTAATCATTTGATTAGAACAACACTTCCATAATTGAGAGTCATCCCAAATATAATATTTTGATTCACTCTTTATCCTGTTCCATTTAGCCTTACTTAAATCATTAGGTATCTCATAGTTCACTAGATAGTTCACAATATCTGCATACCATGGAATCTTACCTTGAAATGTTAGTAATTACTCATCTGAAAACAATTCTTGCAATGGTATTGAATCCTCCTCCTTTATAACTTGACTCAAGTGATCCGCGATTGGATTCTCTACACCTTTCTTATCTTTGATCCCTAAATCGAACTCTTGAAGTAGAAGAATCCATCTAATAAGCCTTGACTTTGCTCCTTTCTTTGATAAAAGGTACCTTGATGCTACATGATCAGAATATATAATCACTTTAGAGCTAAGCAAGTAAGGTCTAAATTTATCCAAAGTAAACACAAGAGCTAAAATATCCTTTTTAGTTGTGGAATAGTTACATTGTGCTAGACTGAGTGTTCAGGAAGCATAGTAAATAATAAGATTTTACTAAAGTCTTTAATAAACCTACGATAAAAACCTACATGGCTAAGAAAAGAACAAACCTCCTGAACATTTGTGGAGTAGGGTAAGTTTTGCACAATTTCTACCTTAGCTTTATTGACCTCAATTCCTTTAGATGAGATTACATGTCCCAGAACTATTCCTTATTTGACTATAAAATGACATTTTTTAGAATTCAAAACAAGATTAGTTTCGATACAATGTTCAAATACAAAATTCAGATTATCCAAACATGCATCAATCCATATAGACAGTAAAATCATCCATAAAGACCTCAATAATATGTTCAACATACTCAGAGAAAATACTTACCATACATCTTTGAAAGGTGGCTGGAGCATTATAGAGTCCAAACAGTATCCATTTATAGGAAAATGTACTAAATAGACATATGAAGGTTATTTTCTCCTGATCCTCTTAAGCTATCATGATTTGATTATGTCCTAAATACCCATCCAAAAAATAGTAGTGAGATTGTCCCGCAAGTAGTTCAGGCACTTGATCAATAAATGGGAGTGAAAAGTGATCTTTGCATGTAACATCATTTAACTTCTTGTAATCGATGCACACTCACCATACATTTTGAATTCTTGTGGTCACAAACTTATTATTCTCATTCTTTACCACAGTAATCCTAATTTTATTCAATACTACTTGGAGTAGACTCACTCATTTACTATCCAAAATTGGATAGATTATACCAACATCAAGCAACTTCAAGATCTCCATTTTCACCACTTCCATAATCGGAGGATTCAATCTTCTTTGTGATTCCCTTGATGTATCCTTCTTCTAAAAGAATTAGGTGCATCCATGTCAAAGGGCTAATCCCAGTCAGTGTGGCCAAGAAGCCTTCCTGTGTATACCCTTGACGTTAGCTATAGTCCACCCTATAGCTGTGATATGGTCCATAAGCACTCGAATGAGCTTTTCTTCCTAAAGCTTGGTTAAGTTCCTAGCTATGATTACTAGAAGTGTTTCTCTTTCTCCCCAAAACATATACTTTAAGCGCTTCGGTATTTGCTTCAGTTCAATCATAAGTGCTTGCATAACCGAAGGTAGAGATTTCGTATAAGATATTGGTATCAGTTACAATGATTGCAATGTTAGCGCAATTTCTTCCATGTCATTTGTAATGACTAAGTTAGAATTTTCCAAAGTGTTTGCCTATAAACTCATGCAAAGAATGATTTTTAACTCATCTTTACCATTCATATAAAAAACTTCTTGAGACAAGCAATCAATGACATCAATTAATAAAATGGAATGAACATCACTAGGGTACCTCATAGCTTTAAAAATATTAAAGCGAATAATTTCACTGTCAAAATCCATAGTCAATGTTACTGCATCCACGTCAATCTTCGTCTTTGATGTCTTCAAAAATGGTCAGCCTAGAAGGATTTGTGTAGAATTAGACGAAGGTTCTGCCTCTATGTTCAACACATAAAAGTCAGATGGGAAAACCAATTTTTTAACCTGCACTAAAACATCCTCTACAATCCTTTCCGGATAAGCATTAGTTCTATTAGCCAATTGAATTATAACATATGTTTCTTTCAACAATCCCAAATTCAATGAAGTGTAAATGGAATATGGAATGACATTTATTAAAGCTCCTAGATCTAACATTGCCTTTTCAAATCTAGTACATCAATTTTGCAAGGAATTGTAAATGTACTTGGATCCTTACACTTTAGGGAAAACTTTATTTGAATGACTACAGACACATTCTCCCCCATACTTACTTTCTCGCCTCCACTCAATTTCCTCTAAGATGTGCATAACTCCTTAAGAAATTTGGCGTATCGAGGAACTTGCTTAATGATAGCAATTAGAGGTATGTTCACCTCGACCTTTATGAACTTTTCCAAAATGACTCAAGTGACTCAAGTGATTCTCCAGATCACAGTGGCTATATGACTCAAGTGATTCTCCAGATTCTGAATGCTAGCTCTTGTTTATTGTTAAAATTTTTTCATAATTTATTCCAGTGAAGGTCCAAAGCTTTATGGTTGACCTTGTCTTTGATAAGGTTATTGGTAAGAGCCTTGTTGTTGTCCTTATTGTCCATAATTGTTGAATGGATGATTCTTCCATCATAAGGTCTGTTTATAGGGGTAACTGGCATCATACTTCCTTTGTGGTTGACCCAGAAAACTTCCAAAAGCATTTACTTGTTCCATTTAAGTCTCCTGCAATGATGGACACATATAAGTAGGATGTTCTACCATTGTGCAAATTCCACATACCTTGACTTATTGAACACTGTTTGAAGCCATTTGTCTCACTAAAGATGTCAACCCAGCTATTTGTTGCTCTAATGTAGCAGTACTAGCTTCATTAACCTTCAATGGTTGAGGCCCTCTCAAATACTAAATTGTTAGGAGTTAACAGCCATGTTGGGAATTAGATTTGTAGCTTCAATATGTGTCTTATCTACCAATGCTCACTCGCTTACTGCATCTATCATACTTTTTTCTTGTGGTAGAAGCCCCTCATAGAAGTATTGGATTAAGAGTTGCTCAATGATCTGATGGTACAGGTAGCTAGCATATAACCTTTTGAAAAGCTCTCAATACTCACATAATGTCTTCCTATGATGTTATTGAATTGCACATATTTCCATATGAATATTCATAGCTAGAGAAGCAGGGAAGTGATTCTTTATAAAAAGTCTCTACATTTCATTCCAGGTAATGATTGATTCGGATGGCAAGTAGTAAAGTCAATCCTTAGTAGTGTCCCCTAATAAGAATGGGAATGCTCTCAACTTAACATGTTCTTCTTGTATCCCGACCAACTTCATGCTAGAACACACTACGTGAAACTCTTTATGATTCTTGTGAGGATCTTCACCTGGCGTACCACGAAAAGTAGGTAAAAGATGAAGTAGACCAAATTTAAGCTTAAAAGTAACATCAATAGTAAGAAAATCAATGCATAAGGGTTAATGATTAATATCAGGAGCAACTAATTGCTTAAAATTGATATTATTATTTTGTTCAACCATGTCACAATCAAATTCATAAATAAATCACTTGAAGAATAATAAAGTAAATCTAAAGCCATTTGAATTCTTGGTGAAGAGTCAAGTTTTCTATCAGATGGTGATGGATCCTCAAAACTTTCTACAACTTGTCTTCTTGCTCTGCGTATTGTCCTTTTAAGTTCTGGGTCAAATTTTAATTCACTAGTGTGAGAAGATGGTGTTATACATTGTAATAACCAAATAAGAAAAGAAGTTAATAAAAATAAAAATAACAAAAACAAAATAAAAAAAACAAATAAATTCAGAAAAGTAAAGGATAGTAATCCCTGGAAACGACGCCAAAATTGGTTGTGCATCATAACTCTACCAAAATAACTAAACCTATAACTATAGCCGTGGTAAGTCTAGGTCGAACCCACAAAGACTAAATCCAATTACTTTCCTAAATTATCTATATAAGTAAACAAAGGGTTTTGGTTTGATGTAAATTAGAAAACAAAATAAAACTTGAATATGCAAAAATACTCAAATTAAACAGTCACAAAGTGATAAAATTGAGAAATGAATTGAAATATGATTATTGAGTTTAATCTCGAACTAAGCACAATTTCACAGATGTCAATGAATTATTGTCTTTACACCTCTCTTAAGAATATTAGTCATGAATTAATAATAAGCTCTATTAATCCATATTTTTCCTTACGTTGTAGTTAATTAAAAAGAGCTTGTTAATCAAACCTAACTATCAGGAGACCTAGAACTTGCTCTGTATGTTTATCCAAACAGTCACATTATAAGTGAGAAAAATAGACCAATCTAAGAAATAATCACACAAGCTTAGACTATTTAATTTATGCTACATTATCCCTAACGATTTAATACCATTAGTTTCCATATATGAACTTCAACATGGCTATTACGTATCAACTTCAAGTTCTAGTTATAGGTTTTTATGAAAAACAATTCAATAGAGAATTAAAATCATTCTCATACAATGCCCAATCAATCTATTCAAGATAACATAAACAATATGAAAAGAGGGAAAGAAAACGATAAACAATAATGATATGCTTAATGTGTTCCTTTTATCGATTGTAGCTCTGAATCGGTGTCGAGAAAGTTAGCCCTCCATCTCCACCTTTAAGCTCTCATTGTTGGCCATCCTCTCCATTGCCACTGTTGGTTTTAAAAAATGAAGAAAAACTAAAGAGAAATGAGATAAATATGTTTTTAGTTGAGTTTATCCCAAATGTTCCTTCTGTTGTCACAACCTTTTCCTTAGGTAGTAAAATTTAGGTTTAAACAGAGGGACACCTAGCTATTAAAGGGACACTTGGCTTTCTCACATGTGAGAACACCTCATGGCTATGCATTGCCCTCTCATGGCTATGAGAGATATCTCATAACTGTGAGAGGTGCTGCATAGGTGTGAGGAATTTCTCATGCCCATGTAATCCAATATATGGTCGTGAGACTTCTCCTTTCTTTGTTCTTCATTTAACATTCTATCTTACCTCTTCTTCTTTCAGTCATCTTGTTTTTTCAATCCTCTTCTTCTTCATGCTCTATGAATCAATAGAATATAGAAATTGAGATGATGGCTTCAATGGACATGCTTTTGGGTCACTTTAGCTCCTTCACTTCGAAAATGTACCTAAGATCAAATATGAGCTAAAGTAAGTATCTTAAGCATTTGTAAGGCATTAATCACTAAGTGTAGTATATCAAATGAATCAACATTTAAACAAATATCACCCATAAATAAAAGGAACTATGCTCTTTGTTCATATACATCCGAGGACATGGACCATTTATTTTACAATTGCAATTTCTCTTCAATACTATAAAGTAACATCCTTATCCCCCTTTTAGTTTATCTTACACACTTAACAATTAGTCTAATATCATTTATTGGGCTACTAAACTACAATTCCATTCAAAAGGGGATCTAAAGTTGTTCAAGGTTGCATTAAGAGCTTTAGTTTATATTATTATACAAAGTCTACTGTAGAGAACTATAATGGTTAATATGGCTTAAGAACTCACAAATAATATGAGCCTTAAAACCATTCAACTACGAAGACTTTAGACTTAGTTTTCTCTTTTATTATAGTTATATCTATGTATTAAATGATAAGTCTTTTAATATAGGGAATGTACCAAAATGTCCTCTGGGTGTTCTGGTACGTACTCTATAGTAATGGTGCATTACATTGGTTGGTATCAGAGCATGGTTTGGCATCCATAGGGACATAAAGGAATGTTAAACATGAAACATTGTGAGAAATACATATCATAATTGAAGTTATTGTTTATTATAGTCATTTGTCATAAGTGATCAAGTGGGACAGTCAACTAATCTAGGATCTGTAGAAGCTAGTAGAGAGTCCTTTGTACCTCAACCTGAGGTAATGCCTCCCATAATTCCTGAGATAAAGGAGAGGAGGTATGATAGGCTACGAAAGCAGGGGGTTGTGAACTTCTACAGAAGTACAGACCCTGCAGAGGCCAAGGGATGGCTAGAAAGGACAGAGAGGATTTATGATCAAATGGACTATGAGCCGGATGAGAAGTTCGACTATGCAGTTTCCTTACCATAAGGCCTTACTAATGGTGAAAGACTATTCCAGGTAATATCACCAGGCTTTACAATCTGAAGTGGGTAGACTTTTTGATGGTTTTCAAGGAGAATTACATGCCCGAGGTCTACTTGGATAGAAAGATGAAGGAGTTCCTAGATCTGAATCAGGGCAGAATGTCTGTGGTAGAGTATGAGATCAGGTTTAATGAGCTAATAGGGTATGCTACTGCCTTGATTCCTACCGTAGAAGACAAGTGTAGGAGATTTGAAGATGGCATGAATATGGAAATCAGGATACTAACCTGAGTAGCTTTATTGACTTGAGAGCTGCCTTGATCAGAATTGAACAACTACTATGAGAGGGACAAGTTAAGTCTAGGCCAGGGTTTAAAATGAAGAGGTCCAGTGAAGTTCAGAGTGGTTCTAGCAGAAGATTCAACAAGTGTCGAAATTGAGCTTTCAGACCACCAACTGGATCACGACAGTCAGGGTTTACATAGAGGGGTGGTTTCTTACAGTTTGGCAGTGGAAGAGGTACAATGCAAAGTTAGTTACCCCCTTGTGAGCATTATGGGAAGAAGCATGGTGGTGAATGCTGGACATTATCATGAGCTCTCTAGAGCATAGAATCAGAGATTATCCTGTTATTACTAAAGCCTCATCTAGTTTGAGAGGGAGATTTGTGAGCAAACTACAATCCAGCAGAGTCAGAGTAATGGGACTGGATAGGGAGGCCATGGGAGACATAGAGTGAGCTCTAGGAGTTCTTCTGTCAGGACTGAGGTATGGAGCAACCAACCGTAGTCTCAAGCCCAAGTTTATGCTATGACTAGATAGGAGGCTCAGGACTCTTCGAATGTCGATATAGGTGCATTACTTATTTTTGATTATAAAGCTTTTGCATTGCTAGATCCTAGATCTTCACACTCTTTCATCGCATTGCATCTGGCATCTAGGTTGCATTGTGATAGAGAGCTATTACAACATAGATTAGAGGTAAGTACACTAATAGGTAGTACTATAGTTATAGAAGTCTACAAGAGATGCTTGATTTGAATTGAACTATTAGAATTGGAGGCAAACTTGATCATATTACAGTTAGGAGAGACATATGTCATCCTAGGCATGGATTGACTCACTGCTCATAGGACTATCGTGAACTGCTATACTAAAGAGGTGGTATTAGAATCTCCTTATCAACCGAGAGCAGTCTTTAGAGGTATTAGTCAAGCAGTGCTAGCTAGGTTGATCTTATTTATGAGTGCCTTAAGGTTGATGCAAGGAGGAAGTGTGGCTTATCTAGCTTACATCATATATACTCAAACTGGGCACAAGACACAGGACATTCTTGTGGTTAAGGAATTCCTGGATGTGTTTCCCACCGAGTTACCTAGCATACCTCCAGATCGGGAAATAGAGTTCACAATTGATCTAGTTCCAATTGCTGCTCCTATATCTATTACTCCATATAGGATGACACATGTTAAATTGAAGGAGTTGCAGGTTCAATTACAAGAGTTGTTCGATAAGAGTTTTATTAGAACTAGTGTTTCACCTTGGAGAGCTCCAATCTTGTTTGTAAGGAAGAAAGATGGAACTATGAGGTTATACATTGATTTTAGGCAGCTGAATTCAGTGATAGTGAAGAACAAGTACTTGTTACCTAGAATTGATGATTTGCTTGATTAGTTGCAAGGAGCTCAAGTGTTCACCAAGTTGGATTTAAGATTTGGGTACTATCAGTTGAAGATAGCAGGGTTGATGTACCGAAAAGTGCATTCAGGAGCATGTATGGGCATTTCGAGTTCTTAGTAACGTCGTTTGCGTTAACTAATTTCCAAGCAACATTTATTGCTTTGATGAATAAGTTGTTTCAGCCCTACCTAGATCGATTTGTGATAGTGTTTATCGATGAAATTTTGGTATATTCAAAGAATAAAGAAGAGCATGCCAAGCATCTGGGAGTGATTTTACAGATTATAAGAGAGAAATAGCTGTATGTCAAATTCAGTAAGTGTGAATTTTGGTTGGATCAAGTAGTATTTCTGGGACATATAGTAATTAGTGTTGGATTGGGAAAAGAAAGCATGCCATATTTAGAGAACCGGTAGATTTCAAAACTTTTTAAAAATCTTATTTGCAACGGAAGCAATAAATCCAAATTATCATGCCAATCTAAACATGATATAATATAAGGATAATATTAAACATAAATAAGATAGTGATATTATTGACTCCTTCGCTACAACTTTAATTCCTCACTGCGCTTTCCTCTCCTTCTTTTTGTATCCAAAGCCTTTGCTTTTGAATCCTTTTCTTTGTCAATTTATCCTCTCCTTATTGTTGTATCCTCAACCAATTTGATTGACCTCTTGTTCTTCCAGGACAACTTAGTTAACAAAATCCTTTGGTGGGAAAGGAGAAGAACTGTTTAGAGGAGATTTTCTTAGAAGAAATGAACCAAAAATGAGACTCTTCTCTTGCAAATTTCGGCTCCCTCATGCATGAAAGGAGAGAGAGTCAAACCATACAAGAACACTTTCTTACACACTCAATTTTAGTTATGCATATAATGGAAGAAAAGAATAACATCTAATGCATCACTTCTTACCTTAATCAATCATAAAGTAGCCTATAAATGAGATTCTTCTTATTTATCTTTAAGATGGCTATATGAAAAGACTATCATCCTAAATATGACTTACCAAGTTCGGTTTTGGAAGATGGAAGAAGAAAGATGGTCCATCTAATGAACATCTTTCTTCTTTAATCCAATGACTAATATGTTATATGCCAATATTAAAAGATAACCATTAAACCATTTAATGGTAAGTTTATAACTTCATTTAATGATGATAAACCATAATAAAGACTATCTTTAATTAGCAATTTAATGTCAAATGTGCAGCTGCATAATCAGTCCATTAAAACCGAAATTGCTACTCCTTTCTTTAAAAAATTTGTTTTAATATAATTAATCTAATCAATTACATTAAACCAAAGTCTAGC
>JAOSBK010000002.1:35066499-35079392 GCA_027568895.1 Erythroxylum shatona
TGCCTTTTATTGAATAAAACAAATTTTATACAATTAAAAATACAACCAAAATTGGCTGCAAGGGCATAAACCAACAATGACATTATTATGTGTCACTATGTACCATCGTGACATATTAACATGCTTCTTATCACATTGACATTGTGCCAATTGTACAATATATGTCTATATTTTTTGTTATTTTCATTGATAAAAATACTTGATTAGGAAAGTAAATTAAAGGCTTTAATTCAAAAAGTTTTATAGGTGCTCAATTAGGAAATTGAATATGATAATAAGATTAAAAATTTTATTATCATTAAATGATTTTATCTAAATGTATAATTAAAATATTATTTTAGTATATATTGTATTAAAGTTTTAGTGCATGTAATAATCTATATATTAAACGCTTATATAAGTCATACTGTTTTCCTCCAATGGATACTAAGTAGAGAAATGCATACCACTAGCGACCCCTTGCTTACCATTAGTCTTCCTCTTCAACCCATCTCAATCTTCTCATTTGTTCTTTTCCACTCCTAAATGGATCCCTTATGCCAACCTTCTCCATTCTCCTGCCTTCTTGACTACCTTTAACATTATTCTACTTTAGGAGGGTAGTTTTTCACTATTTGATACTAGTTATGGCCTGCCTTAATGTCAAACACTATACAACTAATCAATGAACACTTTTCTTCCTTATCAAACAAACTAGTATGGAAAAAACTTAGAGTACTTATTACACTCCCCATAGTGGCCAACTTTGTTGGTCAATAGCCTACTTTAGACCCTTTAGGATCTACACTTAACAACTCCATTAGTAAACCATCAGATATTACCCAACTTAAGAGAAGTGCTAGATTATGTTGGCCCTTCAGTCCAAATTCAATTCTACACCCTAAAATGTGTGAAGGCAAGGCTATTGTGGCCTTAGAAGCAGACATACTCAAGGAGGGTATGAAAAAATTGGATGAAACACTCTTCGGCTTCTTCATTTACAAAAACCCATCCTTATAAGCTCTAAATAGCAATGTTGCAAAGTAATGGAAATGTTATGGTCTATAAGAGGTATTCCTAAATGAAAGTTAAACCTTGGTTCTTTAACTCCTAAACCCTCCTTTTGTAATCCTAGAAACTAGGGCTGAAGTTGGAAGATCTTCGACAGAAGAAAATCCCCATTTGAGCCAACATCCACAACATTCCTCTAGGATATTGGATCGTTGAAAGCCTAAGTCTTTTGAGAAGCTACATTAGTTAAAAAAATTATGCATAGATGAAACTACAGTAGCCTTAAAGAGGGTTAGCTATGCAAGTATTTGCATTCTGGTGGATTCTAATTACGAGCAAGCAGAAATAATCCCTATTTTAAGAATGGATAAGGAAGGCTACTCCTTTTTTAATCAAGTATTAGTCACCTATAATTAGAAACCTAAAGCAACCAAGCCTAAACAAGTATGGAGGACAACTGGAAGAAAAATTGAGATAAGGAAAGCTAATGGATTGAAGCCAAACAAATATGGGAATGTAATGACAACTACTTAAGAAGATGCATTGGAGAATAGTGGTATAACAAAAACTACTCTAGATGTAAATAATGGAAACACTAAAGTTGGTGTTGAAGTAACGACAATGAGATAGAAAATTTTGGCTCCTACTGAGCATATAAATCATACTGACTAGAATAATAATCAAAGCTCCAGATAAAAGAGATGCAGCTCCCTCTTAGATAGGAAGGTAACACTAAAAATGGAGAACCACAAGCATCCTTAATTCAAAAAGAAAAGAACCTGGATCTAGAGGATGGAAAGTAGTTTTAAAGAGTTATCAGAAAAGTGTAAAGAAAAATAAAAAAGCTCTTATTAAGATACCTTAATGTCTATTTTATGTTGGAATACATGAGGTCTTAATAGCATAATAAGCAATAAATGTTGGCACACCTCATTAGGGAAGCAAAATCTATTTTTAGGCCTACTGGAAACTAGAATAAAGGATTACAACTCTAAGAAGTTAGTGTTTTATAGGGAAGCAGGGAGACTTAAACTATCACTATAATTGTAGGATTTTCATGGAATATGACTCTAAAGAGATAGAGCTTAAGACTATCCTAGTGGAACAATAGTTGATCAATATAAGAGTGAAGAAGAAAAATCATCTAGTGAGCTATTAGGTCATACTTTTGTATGCATTCAGCCACATATTTCATAGGAAACCCCTATGGAATTCTCTAAGTAGATAAGGAGATAATATGAGAGACATGATAGGTCTAAATTATAGTGTGTTTCCTAGGCTTTAGAATGTATTTTTTAAGTGTTTTATTAGGTGATAATATTATTTTGAGGACCTAGATTTATGTTTTTGTTAGTGTTTTGTGTGTTTTGTTTGGTTGTTCTTAATTAGGGTAAGAAAGTGATCTTAATTATATGTTTTAAGGGATGTTTAATGTGTTTAATAATGAACAAGTCAGGAAATTGAAGAAAAGATGAAGGAGCTGAAGAACATGATGGACACAATTGTGCACCTAAATGATCATGCATGAGGTAGTAAGATCTTCTGGTTTTGGTCACAATCGTGCATGCCATGCACAATTGCGATAAAGATATTGTGTAGGAACAAAAATACGTGGAGAACCCTAGAAGGAACCCTAGGAGGGTTAAAAGTATAAATAGAAAAAGAAAAAAATTCAAAGAGGCTTTAGAAACATAAAAAATATATATCAAAGAGACCAAAGTCTTGAATAAAACAAGGTGTAGAATTTTCAAGCTTAAGGGAAAAAAAGAGAAGACATTCAGAATTCAAACCTCTATTCATTTCTTTTCTTTCCTTATTATTGAATGTCAATGATGGATCAATTTGAATATATGATGGATATGGATTTCCAAACTTCCTTTAGGGATTACTCTTGAATTATTTGTTAAATATTTACGTTCTTGATTTAATATAATATACTTTGATGTGCTTATTATTTTATATTCAATTTGAATAGAAAGATTAGGTTGAATCATCTATATTGTGTTAGGCAATGAGAGTTGGTACCATAATAGATCTATAAACATTAAACTAATAGGTAATGGAAGAGAGATCTTACCTTAACCCAAATATATCTCACCTTACCTTTGCTCACATTACAATCCAAAAAATTCCTTTGATTCATGATTTAGCGTGTGAACATTAGTCGTGGAGAAATGAAATGATATGCAAAGTTATATATTGTCATGATCATGAATGGTGATGAGTGTATCCGTGGATATATTTTAGTTAAATACATTTTTGGAGTCTACCATTAGATTGCTCAGTTTTTTGAAGATGATGAATGTTGATTGATCATGAGTACAAGCTTGGAATGTTGAAATCTTGCTATGATTTTTGAAAGCCACTCATCTTTAGTTGTGATTATATAGTCATGGAAAATATAAGAATTGAGTAAATGTTTCAGGTCTTTGAGCTTAATTTAGATGTTTTGCCCGAAGACCAACAAAAGCTAAGTATGGGGGAAATTGATACATTTAATTATTTATACTTAACGATTAACGATACAAAAATGCTTAAGATACTCACTTTAATTCATATATGATTTTAGGTACAATTTGGAAGCAAAGAAATTAAAGTGAGTCAAAAGCATTACATATGGGTCACTTTTTGAAGATTTATTTTTGCTTATCTTCATGGAGGAGAAAAAAATAAATAAAAGACAAGAAAAATGGAACAAGAAGGAAAAAATGCATGAAATGCAGATGCAAACAGTGTTTCATGTTGTATGTTCCAGCTGTAGGTGACCAAAGAGACAATGTATAAACCCAAGGCATTGGAGCTAAAATGCTGCGCACAATGCAGGAAACACTGCGCTGTGCACAGATGTTGAGCATTTTGATAAAATGCACAGGAGAAACGTTCATAAGAGGGGTTTTAAGAGCTAGCATGTTAAATTGTCAAATCCAACTACAGCACAGGGGCAGCACAGTGAGAGCTGCATGAGAGTCTGCATTTAACATAATTTGAGAGGAGCTACAAGCAGGTGTGAAGGCAAGCACAGGCATAGGCACAGAGAGTAGGCGTGAAGAGGGCTTGGTGGCTTGGTGGAGCAGGCGTGAAGAGGGGTTTGCGAGATTAAACAGTGAGAAGCTGGAGAAGAGCTACGACATTGGAGTGCAGTGAACAGTAGGCTGGGAGAAAAACCTTATTCGTCACATCAATGAACAGTGAGTGAGGCTACAGTGAAAAGAGAGGGCTGCCAGTGAAGGGGTCATGGGGGCTGAAGCATTTTTTGGAAAAAAACCCATGAAGGGCTAGACATCCCAACACTGGTTTGGAGGTGACATCGATGCCGAAGATTCGGGTTAAGTATTTATTTATTATTTTGTTGTTTCTTTCTCTCATTAGAAGTTGATTGTATTATCCTATATTAATTGATTTGGGTTTTATGTATGGATAAGCTCATTATTGTTGTTATTTAGTTATTTTTGTATGAACCCATTGGGTATTGTCAAATGATGATTTTAATGTGTTCAATGAATCGTTAATTGCAAACCTATTGCTATAATTTTGATATAATCTGTAATTGTTATATTAAATTTCATGTGTAGCGACTGATGGTAATCATTAGGAATAATATGACTTAGGTTAAATGACATATCGTTTGTAGTTATTGCCTTGATTAATCAATTTTTCTAATTCGTAATGCTATTAATTAATTAAATATAGAGATCGTATCCTAAGTTTTTCAGTACTTAGGTTTAATTAATGATCATATCTTGATTAAACAAATCCTAAGGAAAAACTCAGGTTAATTTTTAACCCTTGATTAATAGTTTCTAGGAGAGGTTAAAGATCAAAAAATTAATGAAATATGGTTAATTAAGGTGTAGGTCGTCCCTACCGAATTTCACACTTTTATCATTTTTTCATGTTTTCTTTAATTTATTTTCTTATTCAAAAAACAAAATCTCCCCCCTGTTTTTTTCTAAACATTGATTAATTTCATTTCATAAACTTTGCACACACTCTCTGTGAGATTGACGTAAACTTACCACTGTTATAGTAGTAGGTCTAGTTGTTTTATTTTAACTAGCATAACGATGCACAATCAATACCCAAACATCCAAAGGACATACAAGAACATATCTTATGACAATGGTATGTTAGAGTAAACATAATCTCTTAAATGACATCATAAAGAATTTACAATAGTTAAAACCTTAACACTTCATCTCATTCATTCACAAAAGTTTACATTGTAGTCATTAAAACAAATATTTACATTACCAAACATGAGAAAGTTTAAAATCCTTTAGATAGAAGTTTTGTAAGTCAAAGAAACTACAAAATACAATATATAACACCTCTGATGTCTGTTACAGACCTTTGAGCCATATCTTAATCCAAAATGTTCCTTTAGAAAATCTTAGTAACATGGTCTTCTAACTCATACCTAAAAATTAGGTTACAATTTTTGATGAGTTTTGTAAACTCAATGAGTGAACCATCATTAATGATCTCACTCAAGTCAATTACACAAATATCACACAACTAACCAATTTCATAAACATTTTCCATCTCATTAATACATAATGAATGTCACACATTTCACATACTTTCTTTCAGAACATGTATAACCCAATCAATCACAATATCATGGCATATCACTTTATCATCACAATTTCATAAAAGGTTTCATAATCATATATTTCATAATTATAAATATACAAATGTAGATGCATATGAGACTCCAAATTTGTTATTATTTATTATGATCGAGTGCCTTTCAAATACAGATATAGATACTGTCCCATTAGGCTCAGTCAGATACAGAAATCACGGAACAATGCTCTACATGCAGAATTATGTGCTTAAAGCTCTTTCAGAATGGCTACCTTGATCACAATACCTTTATCTGAACATGCATTTTATGAAATTTATCAAATAATAGAATATGCCATCAAAACATTTATTTATGATGCACAGACAGAATCTCATATTCAGTGTGGCATTCAACTTTCGTTGAATATTCAGAAATTAGTCATAACTCAAATGCAAACAAATACTTCCAATACATTCCAAAATATCAAAATCCTTAGACTATTAATGTCCGAAATCATCATAATCAAGTCATTATCAGTTCAATAAAGGGGAATTAAACATAAACAAAATCAATCCTAGTGAAATCATCTAGGTTGACTCACAATAGGCTCCAATTTATACTATTGCCTGGATTGTCGAGCAATGTCTGAATGGCACCCAAATTGAGTGTCTAAATCATACAATTCATACATAATTAATATTACAAAGTCAATCAATTAAATACTTATTCATTTGTGCACATATATTCATATGTCATGTTCAATGCATGCCCAATGACTATCCTAAGTATGTTTCCTTAATCATAATTCATAATCATTCATTTATTGTCACTTGGATATGTTTTGTTTGCATTTTGATTAATACCTTACGTAGACTTGATCATGCTCCATTTATTAACCATACATTTACTAACTCTTTCCTAGCATTACAAATATTTCACATAATTCACAATTCTCATTCATTCATTCATAATGCATTATTAATATCCTTTGGAATACATTTGCATTAATATGAATATCTTCATTCCTTTAACACTCCTTTAATCAAAACTTAGATGCATTATTATCCAACATTCTTTTCCTTGAAGTATAAAATCAATTATCAATCAAAACTTATCACACATTTAACCAACTTTTCCAACTTCAAATTATGTTCTTTTTAAACCTTAATCAAGTCCAAATGCATCATAGTTAAATACCTTAATCCTTAATTGGTTCAAGAATCACACAAAAGAACTTTTTTTTTACTTCCATGCAATTTCCACAATCGTATATGGCTTCCCACAATCATGGGATGGGTTATCCAAAAGTTCCCATCCAATTCCTTTATTAGTTTTCCATATTTTCTCAAGACAAGTTTCAGATCAGTTTTACATGGCTATGTTAACAAGGAAAAAGAAGTAATTAGGCAATACATTCTTCTAAAAAAATGTTCCTATATATCTTAAGTTTCTAATGAACTAAAGTTAATATAATTTGGTTAAGTATTATGTAAGTTATATCTCATAGGCTACAGACTGCTCTCAAACAGTGATAGAATCCAAAAACTCAACTTCAAGCCATATTTTGAAACTCTTAAAGATAGAATTAAAATTTGATTCCTTCATGAAAACTATATAAATATGTCTCAATTTAATTTAAACTTAAAATCATCCCATTTGGATATCTACATATCAAGTTATGGCCAAAATACCGATGTATGTTCAGTGAAAACACTACAGCTAACATATTCCACCAATTCGTCTTTCATTTACACTTTATACCAAAATTAAACAACCTCTTTATAGTTCATAAATTATACCCATATTAAGCTTGAATCATACTCCAATTCCTCATCAATAACCTCTCCTATTCTATTTCAAAATTATTCAATTAACAGCTCACAAATCCTAGTCTTTCATGTATCAAAATCAAACTAAAAACTTTTACATTATTATGCATATAGTCCTAGTTCTTTCCCGATTCAAGAACATCAAATTAAAATTTCTCTTTATCATAAATACACCTTCATTATACTTCAAATCTAGACCAAATACATCTATAAATCAATCTATATCCCACAGTTTTCATACACCAAAAACAAAATAGAAAGATTTCCAAGTTCTTGCAAAATTTTCCAGCACAATCAATCATTAACATCATATGTAATTCATCCTAATTCATCATCATCAATTCTCTATCATAATATGCTATAAACACTAATCATTTGCTTACATTTTTAACTCCAATTCCTACTCAAAAGATCAAATCAATTTAATATTCCAAGCAAGCAGAAACATCACACATTCAAGGTAGAACTTGGTTAGATTTCGGCTAGAACATGTGGGCAACGTCAAGCTAATCTTTTACTTAATTTTGTGAGCGTAAAGCATGGATTTTTGTATAGCAATTGGACATAAGCATTAATGTACTTAGGGAGATGAAAGAAGTGAGGTTTTCGATGGTGGGTGAGAAGAAAGAAGAAGAGAAATGAGCTAAACGAAACTTACTCCTGAAGAAACTCACCAACTAGGTGCTACCAAATGTCTCCAACTAACTAAGTCACTTGTCATGTATTATAGCTGCCACTTGTCCATTAATCAACTATGTCATTTGTCATCAACTTACCAACCTGTTTGTCACACAATAACCAATGTCAAATGTCACTTAATTATACGATAAATCATCTAAAATTTTCATGCAACACTTTATCCTACCACTTGGCATTTGTCCTAGCCCAAGCGTACATTTAATCCATCAATTTCTCAATCTATAACATTAATTCCAATTTACTAATTGAAATCCAATCATACCAAAATTCAAGACATATTAATTCATAATTCACATCATGGTCACTTAACATTTTTCATGCCCTGAAATAAGTCAATTGAGTGCATATGCTATCTTTGTAATATGTTCTAATATCAATTCGTGTATGAATGCTAATGCTATATACGCATATGTAATACTTAATCTAAGGCTAAACCCTAAGCATAAACCGAAAACTAGGATATCATAATTGATACAACAACTACATGTTCATTAATGAAGAAGACAATTGATAATGCGTATGACTTATTAGAGAAGATGAAAAACAATAGTTGTCTATGAACATTAGAGACGACAGATAGCAACAAATCTTTAGAGTTCAAAAATGGAGAACACACTATTGATTCAATTACAACATTACAGGGTGAAGTAGCAAACTTAGCCAAGCAATTAAACGGCCTATATGTTTGTTACATTAGTTATATGTGTTTGTTTTTAATTGTATATCATTTTTTATTTGAAAACTGCATGAAATTGCATTAACCAAAGTAGAAGCTAGACCAACATTACAATGAGTTCTTCGTAAGTGAGACAAAAACTATACAAAAAGGAGGGTCTAGATCAATATTGAAGACAATTTGTTGTTTAAGTATGGGGATGTATATGCATTTACATGATCAATTATGTATAAATTTGCATTTTGTTTATATTTGCATTGTGTAAAATTTTTGTTACATAATTTTTCATTTTTTGTTTTTTTGTAGATATATCAATGACATGGAATTCAAAGGAATGAGCTTAACTATGAACATGATCACTTAAATTGTGAAAAAACTTTAGCTTGTGAAGTTTTTGTTTTAAGTGTTTTTAAGGTGAATATACATGTTAATTAGAATATAGAATATTCTACCTATTCTTTCATTATTGTGACATTTGTTTGGATGCACTTATGAGTAAATGAATTTAATTTAGTAGGCATCATTAGTATATTTTATAATAATGGATTAACTAGGAAGAAATAATGCAGGATAGGAAATAAATAAAAGATTATGTCGAATAAATATGTTAAATAAATTTCTATTATGTTGGCCCTTTTTGAAAAAAATTGGGTTAAGAATATAGCTAGTAGCCAGTTGTGAGTTATGTTCTAGTTTAGTACATAGAGGAAATTTATGAAAAAATGTTTGTTTTCATGTCAAAAGGCTAGAATCATACTCCAACCAAGCTTATAAGATTGTAACTAGTTAAGTAATTAGGGGACATTCATGACAAGTTGTTTGCCTTTGTGTCAAAATACTAGGTGATCTTTAAATAAAATATAAAAAATATGGTATTTTCATTAAAAGTGAACCTATTGATCTTATTATGATATTTTAAGAAATTTCCATGAGTGGGTACTTAATGATGGCTTACCTTTTCAATTTGGAAAATAATAATAAGTGTATGCTTATAAATGCCATAGACATATGAATAGGGTATCAATATTTTGGTTAATATATGTATTTAAATCAAAGCACTTGGATATAAGTGGAACAAGTTAGTGTGTTGGAACATTTTAAATGACCGATGTTTGTGGCTAAGTTGGTTTCATGAGATTTGATGCCATTGTACTATTACTTCATTATTGCATAATTGTGTTATTATGTGTGTTTTGTGTTTTTTTGTTTGTTTTAGTTTTGCTTAGGGAAAATAAAAAGTTTAAGTGTTGGGAAGTTGATAGGTGTAAATTATAGTGTGTTTTCTAGGCTTTAAACTGTGTTTTTAAGTGTTTTCTTAGGTGATAATCATATGTTTAGGACTTAGATTTATGTTTTTGTTAATGTTTTGTGTGTTTTGGATTATATTTATGTTATTGTTAGTATTTTGTGTATTTTGGTTGATTATTTTTTATTAGGGCATGAAAGTGATCTTAATTGTAAGCTTTAGTGGATGTTTAATGTGATTAACGATGAGTGTAGACAAGAAAACTGATGAAAGATGAAGGAGCTAGAGAATGAAACGAGTCATAATCATGCACCTGTACAATCATCTATAAGGGCAATAGGAGCTTTGGTGAAGTCTCTATCATGATCATCCATGCCATACATCCATGCCAATTTTCTAAGTTGCGAGAATTTTTATATCTTTATATTTTAGGGCGATTTATGGAACAAAATTAAATGGAGAAATCCTCCCTAAGAGGATCAAAAGTATAAAAAGAAAAAGAAAAACATCTAATAGGTGGATGGAAACATTAAAACAATATATCAAAGAGACCAAACTCTTGAAGAACACAAGTGATAAATGTATAATTGATCATATTTATACCCTATATTTGATGTATTTTTTTATATTTTATACTTTTATTATATATTTGGTACTTAATTCACTATAAGTATGTTTATAGGTTATAATTGCATTCGCAGACTTAAATGAGAAGAATTTAGATGGAAAAAAGACATAAAACAGAGATTTGAAGCATAGAAGGGACGCATAGCTGTGCATCAGACCATGTAGAATCACAAATTTTGGAATTTTGAGACATACACGGTTTGATACATAAATGGAAACCCTAAATTTCGATATAAAAGGGCATGTTCAGAGGTAAATGGGGGGAGTAGAAATTAGGAGGCAATTCTAGACATGATGATCATTATCAGAGAGCGATTTTGGTTCAGAGAAGTGGAAAACATAAATAATTCATTAAAAGATCTATCAAAATTGTAACATCCCGTTATCCACCTTAAGGATAAAATTGTAAATGTGAGATATCATGGAGAAATTAGGAAACACTTTTCATGCTCATGCATTTCATGATATGCATATATATGTGAATAGTGAATTTTGAACACATCAAAATGACTGTACATGTATTCATTGACAATTGTCGGGTATAATTCTTTGTAAATGTGATTTTATTTGAAATTATAGTTTGATTGTGTTGAAAATTTGATTTGGAGATTAGAATTCTTGATTTTGAATTTTTGGAGTGTTTGGAGAAATTTTTTGAAAAGAATTGGGATAATTCTTGAACTAGGAAAAATGTCAATTGGCAAAATAATTGATAAATGGTAGTAGAAATTACTATCCAATGGCAAAATAAATTTTGATAAGTGACTTTAGGATTTATTCATGAGTGCCATTGAAAATTGGGGGACAATTGGAGTAAAAATTGAAATTGATTGGACTAGTTAAATGAAGGAACCTATTTTTAAGGCTTTAGAAATTGGTGAAATTGACACATGTCATAAGTCCTTAATTTTATTGAAAAATCCCTGTTTTATTTTACTCTCTCACGATGCTTCTCTCTAAGGAAGCTAATGGTGTTTTGTTTTTGGGTTTTCTTCTCTCTTCTTTGTAGCTTCTTTTCTTCTTCTTGTTGTTTTCTCTTCAAATCTCCACCCACGTTGACATCTCATCTTCCATTTGCTATTCCTTCACTTTGCCCTCTCTTTCATTCTCACCAAAGACCCATCCCTACCACCTTTGGAAGATGATGATCATATGTATGTTGGAGGATCTAGGGTTCACAGTGATTTGAAGAATTTTGAAGCTAAATCAAGTAAGTTATGTCTTAAATATCATGTGTATGGTTAAATGAAGCTAGAATGATGAATTGAAGCAATTGTGATGATTGTTAGAGGTTAATTGGCTTATGATGGTGTTTTATGTATGATGAACATGAGTGATGAAATGCATAGGTAAATGTCTTGTTTTTGTAATTGTGAATGATCTATAATGACCCATAAATTGTTATAGAGATGTTTAAGGTAGAATGATCATTATAATGTGGGTTGGATGAGTAAATTGAATTGAAGAATGAATGAACATGTTTGATGTTCTATTTTTGGGCTAATGATCAAATAATGGATTAAGAATTGATTTGTGAATGTTATTGAGTTGAATTGGAGTAAAGAATGAAGAGTAAATGAGGTAGAAAGGATGATCTTCGTATAAGATAAGTTAGGTGTAAGTTGTTAGGTGTAAATTTGGAAAATTGGAAGATGATTGACTGGAAAATTGTTTACTGAGTATGCTTTAGTACTGTAGCCATAACTTTCTATCTAATTATCCAAATGAGAAGATTATTGATTTGGATTAAACTAGAGACATATGGATACATTTTTCATGAAGAAGTCGAATTTAAATTTGGTCTTGAGGAGTATCAAAATCTGACCTGAAGTTAAAAAATTGAGTTTGAATTTGTGGAAGTTCGTCGCGGCAAACTTTTGGAAATTCTCCGCAGCAAACTTGAAGGCTTTAAGTAGGATTTCTTTCGGGAAAAGTTTGCCGCGGCGAACTCTGGGTCTCGCCGCAGTGAACATGTGATAATTACGCGAGAATTCCTTTCTGGAAGAGTTCGTTGCGAGGAACTTTTTCTGCATTGAATATGTTTCACTATTTTCGATATATATTTTTTATCATTATCCGAATGGACTGATTTTTAATTTTTCGTAAAATAGAGACATAGGGATACAAATTTTATGACTATATCAAATTCTAAATCTATAACACCCCACTCTCGCATGACCCAAACCCGACATCGATGGTGATATCCGAGTCCGTGCCCTGCGAGGGTGGCGTGCTACATCACTCAGTCAAAACTCAGTA
>JAOSBK010000002.1:35079492-35098449 GCA_027568895.1 Erythroxylum shatona
TTTGATATAAGACTGATAATGTGATGAGAATAAGGGAAAGATACCTGGGATTGTCATGAACATGCATTGTACATATTCTGTATACACACTTGTGCATAAATTCATACTTATAATTGTGCAATTATTATTGTGTGTGCATTGTGTGTATTGCATAATTTTGGTGTGCAGGATGAATGTCTACATTCAAATATTTCTAACTCATTGAAGCTAGTGCTAATCTAGAGCGTACTGTGAGTAGACCGAGATGGTCTCACTTTATTGTTTGTTATTTGAATTTTGTATTAATTGACTACTAAATCATTATATGAATTGATTGATTGTGATGGTTTCCAGACAGAAGGTCTAATAAATGTGATGTATTATTGAAATATTGAAGTGCTACTTGTATATGAATGAGATGAAATAAGTGTGTATAATATAATTGTTAAATGCCAGACCACGGTCCGATGACAATGTGTTTTTTAAATGTGCATTTGCATATGAATGAAAATGTGATTCTTAACCTTAATGTTAAATGCCGGACTAAGGTTCGATGATATATGAATGTAAGTAAATAGGAATATGAAAGTGTGATTCAAGCAATCCATTTCATGAATGCATGAAACATAATGGCAGTTGTGACCAGAGTAGCCACCGATCAAAGCTTAAAGCTCAACAAGTGAAAAAGAGCCTTGAGCTCAAAAGTGATTCAGAGCCTCAGGCACAACGTTTAATAAGACCTATATGGGACAGTTATCAATGAGCCCTATATGGGACAGTTTAGGCACTCAGTCACAACAAAGTAATAAATGGAAAGAGGGTCTCATGTGCACTGCATATGCATAATATGAATGATTAAATTGTATTGAATGTGAAATGTGAACTGATGCGAATGTGATTATATGTTATGTGACTAGGTAAACCATCGATGATGGTCACTCATTGAGTTCGCAAAACTCACAAAAAATTTGCAAATATTTTTCAGAATCAGAAGAATACCCCGTTAGGCAAATGAGAGTACACCTATAGTATACAAGTAAGGGATAGAGGTCGGGATTAGTTAGCGTCTGCATTGCATTTCTTTATTTTCGTACTGAATTGTATATTCTACAAATTTTTGTATCTTTTGTATTGAATAGTATGGAATGTACTAACCGTTGAAATTGGAAATGTTAGTAAAGGATTTTGAAATGTAATGCTATCATGTTTATAAGTGTTTAACCTTTGTAAGGCGCCCAAGTGGTAAGTGAAATTTTGATGATTTGTGGAATGGTTGTAATAATGTAAATGAAAATGTTATGAAATAAGATGGGCCTGGTTTGAATATTGATTTCAACATATCATTCAAATGTTTCCAGATCATTGAAACTAGTGCTAATTTGGAGTGTACTGTGAGTAGACAGAGATGATCTCACTTTATTGTTTGTTATTTGAATTTTGTATTAATTAACTACTGAATCATTATGTGAATGTGATTGATTGTGATGGTTTCCAGACAGAAGGTCCGATAAATATGATGTATTAGTGAAATATTGAAGTGCTACTTGTATGTGAATGAGATAAAATAAGTGTGCATAATATACTTGTTAAATGTCGAACCACGGTCTGATGACAAGTGCATTTTTTGAATGTGCATTTGCATATGAATGAAAGTGTGATTCTCAACCTTAATGTTGAATGTCAGACTAAGGTCCGATGATATGTGAATATGAGTAAATGGGAATATGAAAATGTAATTGAGGCATTCTATTTCATGAATGCATTAAACATAATGGCAGTTGTGACTAGAGTAGCCACCAATCAGAGCTTAAAGCTGAACGAGTGAAAAAAAGCCTTAAACTCCAAAATGATTCAGAGCCTCAGGCTCAATATGTAATGAGCCCTATATGGGACAGTTATCAATAAGCCCTATATGGGACATTTTAGGCACTCGGTCACAACAAAATAACAAATGGAATGTGGATTTCATGTGCACTGCATATGCATAATATGAATGATTAAATTGCATCAAATGTGAAATGTAAAATGATGTGAATGTGGATTATATGTTATGTGACTGGATGACCATCGATGATGGTCCCTCATTGAGTTCGCAAAACTCACCCAAAATTTGCAAATATTTTTCAAGATCAGAAGAATACCCCGTTAGGCCAACGAAAGTATACATACAGCATTCAAGTGAAGGATAGAGGTCGGGATCAGTTCACGTCTGCATTGCATTTCTCTATTTTGTATTGAATTGTATTTTTCACAACTTTTTGTATAAATTTGTATTCCAAAATGACTAAAGTGTTTTGTATTTGTGAAAGGGCCCAAATGGCTACTGAAATTTTAATGATTGTATTGATGTGATTGAATAAGTTTATGATTAAAATGGGTCGTTTCGATTATTGATCTCTGCATACGCGTGTGTAAATTTTGTACTGAGTTTCAAATGTTTAATTTATTGAGTATGTTAGCACGCTACTCTCGCGGGGCACGAACTTGGATATCCCTCAGGATGTCGGGTACGCGTCTTGCGGGAGTGGGGTGCTACAAAAATATAAGATCAAGCCTTAACTTGCAAGAATATTGGATAGAAGACAATCACGAAGATTTAGAATTATGAACCCATTGTTTTCAATTTTTTCTTTTAGTTTATATTTGATTTCATGTTATATCAGGTATAATTAAACACCTTGTTAATGTTTAGGTTAGATGAACCTTATGTTTTGATTCTTTTATTAATGGAATTGGATTGATTGAGATACTGTGATTCAATTATGTGCTTAATTTATGTTCTAATAAATCTAAATATTAGATCATAATTTGATTTTATACATAGAGATTGGGAAACCCTGTTTATGCGTAGATCTACAGTAATTGGAAGGAGTTGATTGCAAGCCTAGAGATAGGATAACATAAATCTTTCAGATTAGTGTTCAATCTATAAAGGGATTCACAAATCGACAAGCAATCCTATATACTTTAACTTGAGTAATTCATTTGAAAACCTTAGGATTAGTTGTTAGTAGACTCAAGGTAAGCTATTAGCGTACCGTAGGAATCTCCACGGTCCAATAAATGACTAAAACAATTGCATAATAAAAAATCAATATGTTAAGGTTTTTAAGGGGATTCAAAACCTAGACACTACATCATGATATTGGCAATTTTTTAAGTGAATTCTTAATTCTTTGTTCAATACCGTTACCTAGTTTATTTTACTTGCTTTAGTTTTATTTTCTTTTATTAAAAATTAAAATAACTTATATACTAGATAATAGGATAATGGTAATTACTAGTATTCATCGTCTTCCTGATGTCAACCTGTATTTGTTGGTATTAGCTATAGTTGCATTGTGCACTTGAGGTAAATTCAACATTGACTAACTAAGGAAAAGCCAATCAAGTTTTTAGCATCGTTTCCAGGGACTTTGATATTAGGAACACCTAAATGCTATTACTCTAGTCATTGTTTTTTGTATTTTATTTTTTGTATTTTTTCTTATTGATTTATTATCTTTTGAATTTCTCTTCTTGATCTTGAGTTTATGGTTTATTTTAGGATTTACAATTTACTGTCATAGCCATAACTCACAATGGAAAGATGGAGTGGGTAGTACTTTTATGGGAGTTAGAGTACGTCTTCACAAACTATGACATCACCATATAGGAGATAGAGGTTTCATCATATGTTTTCAGATGCTTAGTCAATGTCTATAACATGTTGTGACATTTGTGGGAGTACTTACTATAATCATGAATGTTGAGCACCAACTTATGTATTGGAGCAATTGAGCGTGTACAGTCAACCTCAAGGTGATGTTGTTTGCTGTTGAAATTGTTAAGTACTATTTTGAAACTGAACTATATTCTGAGCAAGAGTTTTCATCATGTCGTCCTATAAAGGTCCAAAGCTTAATGATTGAGCTTGCCTTTGAAATGGTTATTGTTAGGAGTTTTGTTGTTGTTGTCCTTATTGTCTATAACTGTTAAATGGAGGATTCTTCCATCCCGAGTTATGTGCATAGGAGTAGTTAGGATCATACTTCTTTTGTGGTTAACTTGGAAAACTTCTAAAAGCATTCACTTGTTTCATTGATGTTTCTTACAAGGTTGGACATATATCAGTTGGATGTCCTACCATTATGTAAATTCCATATTCTTTTACTTTTTGAGTATTATTTGTAACCATCTATCTCACTACAGATTTCAACCCAACTATCTATTGCTTTAGTGTGACAGTAATAGCTTCATTGACTTTTAATAGTATGGGGTTCTCTTGTATGTTGAATTGTTAAGAGTTAGTGGCCATATTAGAAATTAGATTTTTAGCTTCAATAGGTGTCTTATCTACCAATGCAACTCTGCTTACTGCATCTATCATACTTCTTTCTTGTGGCAGAAGTCCTAATAGAAATATTGGATCAGTTCCTTTTATTGCCTAAAATGTCAATTTATAGAAAAAATAGGTTTTTGGTCATATGCACGGTCATGTATCCAACTGTGCAACCCAAAAAAAGTGAGAATCGTGAAGATATCTAGTTGGATACATGACGTCTTACACGACCGTGTATCTTACAGGTCTTTTTGAATTATTGTTCTTCTTGTGATTTCTTATCCAATCCTCACACTAATCCTTCTCCTTCTTATTCCACAAGGGCAATTGAGTTTTAACATCAAAATGTTGGCTTAGGGAATGTGCTTTTAACCAATTTTAGTTATTATGCTTCAATCTTGTACCTAATACTAAATATGAACTAAAATGAGTATATTAAGTATTCCGCAACAATAATCACTAAGTGTTAAGAATTGAATGCATGAACAGCTAAGCACACATCCAGGATTAACAACAAAATTGCATAATGGACATACAAATTTTCTATCTAACATAACTTATGTCCACTAAATTTTGTTCATAAACTCTTAGTATTAACTATACTAAACAAGATAAATTCCATATAGAACAAAAATATAAATGTAAGAAAAACAAATAATTGATTATATATCATGATTACCAAATGAGATTATGACTTTATTAGTGTATTTGGTTACTCCCACTACTTTAATTATATCCCTCGCTACTATTCAAAAAGATTACTTTAATTTTTCTAGTTGGCTTAGATCCTATGCTTAACAAATTAGCTAAATTTAAATTAGGTAAATAATAACTTTATCATTTACATCTCATGTGACTCCTACATCTGTTAGGTGACAAATCATACCAAAACATATCTTTTATGTATTCCTAACCTTACCTTTAAATCATGTGATCATGATTTGCTCATCTAAATCACACAAATTTAGTTCAGTATGACCTACTATTGTAAGATTAAACATATTCAAATTAAAGTGGCCTTAAGTTTGCTTAACAAACCTAACAATAAACATAACTTTAGTTTATTCTTATAACAATAGACGTCGACAATCACGTTCTCAACGTGTACTTAGTATTTTAGCGAGATAATTAATTTTGTTCGTCTGATCAAACATAAAATTACATGTAATGATATCGCATACATAAAATATACAATTTAATATGAATCCAATATATATCAAACATAAAAATAAAGTATACAACTTATGCACACTTGATCAAATTATATGCATAAAATATCAAGTTTTTTTATTATAGTAATTAATCATCATAATCTAAAATAATGTTTCCAATTCCTTGGATAATTAAATTCAAATAAACTCATTGATTTCTAAATAAATTAAATTTTCATTCTAAATAGAAATTTTTATTTGATTTGAAAACAAATTTAAAATTCAATTGAAAACTATTTCCAATCATTTTGACTCATTTATTATACTTTTTACTTATTATAATTTAGAAAAACTCCTTCTTCAAAATTGTAAAGTAACACATTTTAATCCAATTAGAAATTTTTTCTTCAATTAGAAAATTATTTTCTAATATAAAAAGAAACTACTTTCAAAATTAAATAAAACACTTTTAATTTAATTAAGAAAATTATTTATATTGTTTATCTAGAAATATTAGAAATTTTTTCCTTAATAAATTGGGCTTCGGACCCTCATCAACTCTTCAAAGATGACCATTCATTCTTTAATATTAAGTTTGCTTGTAATATCTATTTGATTTGATGATAAAGGAATGCAAGGATTTTTAGGAACTAATAGCTAGAATTATAAAGTATACAATCAAGGGCAATCTACTTTGGACAGGGGAGCTAATTATCGTTAGATGTGAAGGTCTTCGCGTTTCTTCAGGCATCGTTAGAAGATGGAATCTCTAAGTTCTCAAAGTATTACTCTTGGTATATTTAGCCAAGCACAAGTCTCATTTAAATGCCTAGTTCCTAACTTCAACAATTAATTGAGGCTAACATTAATGATTTATGGGTTTTAATCTCTGATTTTTTTGTTCATCCTTATTGCTTAGTTTGG
This sequence comes from Erythroxylum shatona, assembly GCA_027568895.1. NCBI lineage: Eukaryota > Viridiplantae > Streptophyta > Magnoliopsida > Malpighiales > Erythroxylaceae > Erythroxylum > Erythroxylum shatona. Next base: position 35,085,868 of record JAOSBK010000002.1, read on the forward strand.
GACCATTCATAGCCCTGTTGTCATATACATTTGTCACCCTTGCCTTGTACTTTTGGAAATAAATTATTTTTTAACTTTCAAAAAAATTATACTGAAAAAATTTAGTTAAAATAATTTACACATTCCTATTGTTTGGATAAATATGATACATTACTAGATGTCAATTTTAATTTATAGATATAAATCATTTTTATTTGAGCATTAAAAAATTAAGAAGATTGATTTATCTAATATAAATATAATATAAGATTATAAATTTGTATAAATTTACATCATATTTTGGAACGTAGTTCGTTACAAAAAGATAACAATTGAAGGAAAAAATAATTTAACTAAATTAGACTTGTTTATAAAGTTTGAAAACTTTATTGTCATACATAAGAAATTTAATAAGTAAAAATCAATATTGAATATTATATTTTATTATGAGCTAATAGGTATTTAGTTATAATCAATTAAAATATTAGTTAAAATTTAAAACATGTTTCAATTAAATTATTAAAAGATTTTGAACCATTTTTGGAAAGGCATATAGTCTACAAAATCCAGTATTCTTATCATATTCTTATATATACTGCTTATAAAATTTTCTTAATTTGTTTATGTAAATATTCTTTAGGCAAAAAGTACGAATTTTCTGTAACATTTTTCTAAAAAGTGTAAATTAGTTTTTACCATTATTTAAGTTATCATGTTATACTTAATATTTTCAAAATAACACTAGTAACACCTTAAATGTTTAAAAAATTAAGTTTTTGGCAATTATTAACGTATGAGTTACCAATTTAGTCTATGTAATGTCGCAAGTAGATAATAGTTACCAATTTAGACTCACCGGCTATTAATGTAATCTTAAAAATAATTTCTTTAAATAATAATTCACAAAAATTTAAATAATTTTCTATATATTATTGTTTACGGTACTACTCTTATACCTTATTTAAAGTGTAATGAGTACTATTTTAATAATTTTAGAAAATAAAATTATATAATTAAAAATTATATAAAACTTTCATAAAATATTAAAATACGAATGTTACTTTTAATCAATTATTTAAGATCGAACTTTTATTATGATTCTCACATAATTTATCGATTTCAAAAGGAAACATTTAAAGAAATCAAAATTAAGTTTCATAACAAAGTTCAGTTTTACGATTATGTGTTGTTGTCATTATGATTATCATTTTTGAAAAACTAGCCAAAAAAAAAAAAATCATTCCATTGTGCAGTAGGTAATTATCATTCTCCATCATCTACAGTACTTATTTACTTCGTAAAAATAACAAAGAGAAACAGAAATCTGATTAATTGGTAACTCTGACTTAATTTTCAACCAAGGATTACCATGAATAGCATTGAAAATAAAAGATCTCGTGAAGCATCTTAACCAAGCTTACATCAAAATACAAAGAGTTTAATTAGCCAAGCTTGCTAAGAACATCATTAAGAGCAGACACAGTTTCAGCGTAGAACTTCTCTGCTTGTGGAGTGCTCTTGATTTTTGCTGCATGATCCAGCTGCAAAGCAAAACAAGACTTGAATCTTTTTTATTTTTGGAATCAATTTTCCAGTAAAGAAAAACACAAATTTGACAAAGACCACTAAAACTTTCTATCAATGTTTCCATAGTTAGATTACCTCGCTGATGGTTTGGAAGAGCTTTCCAGTCAGTTCCTTGAGAGGTTTCTTCTCTTCCTTGGACTTAGCAGAAATGACAGTGTTAAGGTCATAGCGAAGATACGAGGCCTTGAGACGAAGATCATTTTGGACATATGGCCATGCCTTCTTATCTATCAACTCCTTCACTCCAACTATGTCCTTCGCCGACTCCTTCGCTCTCGCCGCGGCCTGTGCCGGTGAAAGCGGCTGTATGAAGAACCTATCCTTCAGTGGCAGGTCAAGGTCTCTTGGTTCATCCGAGTTCAGAGTCCCAGCTGCCATCAACCAACAAAATTAACACTGACGTAGTATTCGTTGCAGTGTCATTTAATATTTAAGAAAATAATGGTTGTTAACTTACGGAGACCACCGGATGGAGGTGGAGGAGGGCCGACCTTGATAGGGATGGCTTCAGCTGCGAGCACAGCCTGAACGAATGACCCTGAAACCAATCCGGCGGCAATGAGACCCAGCATGGCTCTGCGGCCGGTTTCAGGCTCGTTAGCAGCCTGCTGAGCTCTAACAGCTAGTACTGGGCAGGTGGCAGAAACACGGGCAGTGGTGGTAAAGCGGGTTGAGCCGCTGAGCTGGAGGCTGCCTTCGAGCAAGCCGGCCATGGAAGCCAATGAATGTGCCATTGTCAATCGCTTTGATTGCCTTTGCCTTGGCTTTTTTGTTTTTTTGTTTTATTTCTATTGGAAACTGGGTGGCAATGGAATTATTATTATATTTTTGTTATGTGATGTAGATAATCTCTATGCAAGAACCTTATCCACCATGGATAAGCTGGATATGGTATTCTCCAATGGTTGCTTTACACCTTTGTTTTCCTACGTGACATGGAGAATGCTGATTCGCAGTTAATCTGTCTTTGTAATTTATATAAACACATTCGTTACGAATTAAAGAAAACATCTGCAATAACGTCGGACAGATGTTTCCCTCGTTCGTACGCTTATGGAAAAAGAAAATTAAAGTTACAGTAGAGCTCATAATGTTTTCCATTTTATTATTAAAATACAAAGCTAGACAAGTAAGAACATGCAAATAGGAGTTAGGCCACCGCAAGCAACCTGAATAAATTTATCACCAACGTTTTGAAAGGGGTAATTGGCCAACGTTTTGAAAAAATTAAGGGAAAACTAAACCAATAATACAAGAAGTTCAAAATTAAAAAATTAATTAATATTAAGATTGAATAAAATTTTAAACATATAATTAAAAAAGATTATTATATCGTATAAAATTTTTGAAATGTAATTAAAACTAATCAATAAATTAATAAATTGATTAGTTTTTAACAACCAGAGTTGTTAAAATAAATCTAATTGAAAAGTTAAAAATTAAACTAAACAATTGATAAGTTGTAAGCTGATTCTCTAATTTTTTTTAAAAAAGTTTAAGCTGATTTAATTTGTTTAATCATTTTTATAACAATAAACTATCAAATCAATTCATACAAATTAAAAAATGTTATAATAAATTGCTAAATCAATATCACCCTTTAAAATCGGGATTCTCTAGTTAAAATTTCTTATTATTTATATCTCAGTAACAAACTTTGTTCAAGTTCAAGGTAAATAGAAGTGATTAAAATTTCTAATTTCTAATTTGTCGTTTAATATTTAATTTTGCATTTATTTTTCATTTTCAATATTCTTACGACTTCTTCAAAAACATGTTTTTAATATATTATTTTAACTTAAACTTTTCAAAATTTATTAATAACTGATCCAACACAATATTATTAAAATTTAAATAAAATTTGTATTTGTTTCACTAAAAAATTTGTTATACTAGTTGAAATCACTATTGTGAGCCACCAACTCTACCCCTAGTAGGAATGTTGAATGTTTCATGTCCATAAAAGTATTTGTAATTAGTATGAAGGGAATTGTTAGGGGTATTTTGTTAATTTGTGTTAATTGTGATATACATCCATAAATATATATATTAATCATTGACTAAATTGCTAAATGTAGGAAGATGACATGCAATTTTATAGATTAAGATAAATGTGTGGTCATTTTTGTAATTAATGAAAGGTGAAAAGTAGAAGCCAATAAGATTGAGTCATATGCAAGGCCCTAAAATATACCCTAGTTGAAATTATACATGTTCATGAAAGTACATCTGAGATAGGAGTTAAAATTGTGCTAAGATTTGAATGAGAAAGGTATATTGATACCATTAGAGGGTTGAGGTATTTAAATGTATATTTGGACTAGAAAAATTATCAAGTGACAAGTTAAGTTGGTACATGGAAATTAGAATGACTAAGCCTAAGAATTAGTGACATTTAACATAGCTAATACATTGGCATTTGACACCATTTAATGTGTGACATTTGGCAACATAAAAAATGGACAAGTGGTTGAATTAAAGTGTATAAATGGTAGCTTAAATGGTGGGCAAATGGGCTTCATGCCTTGGTGTTATGTGGCATGTTAAACTAGTGACACCTGGCTAGTGATAAAGCAAGTTTCTACCAGAGAACATCTAGCTTTGTCCATTCCTCACCTTAATTACTTCTCTCCACCGAAACTCCCATTTTCTCTCTAACTTCTAGAATTTTTGCTGGACTTTGGATTGTCATCACTTGAATTTTGTTAAGCTAGTAAATCTAGAAAAAGGTTATATTAATTTTTTGTACTAATGTTATGTTAGGTTGAAAGTTGCACATTAAACTTAGGTATGTGCTGGTTGCTTAGAAGCTTGGTTTAGTTGGATTCTTGGAGTTGAAGTTGAGGTTTAGTGAGGTAAGGGAATTATAAACTTGGTATCTTGTTATAACATGTATTGTTTGATGTTTGAAGTGGATAAAATGTGTATTGAATTAAGAAAGAATTAAGGTTAGAAACTTGATACATGCTAGATACTATTTAGAAAGAGTAGTTTCCACTAGATAGGTATCAGTATTTTAGCCATATTTTTTCCTGTAGGTATCCAAATTAGATGATTTTAAATTCAGAATAAACTAGATAACTATACCTACAACTTTCATGAAAGAATAAAATTTTATTTTTGTTATTAAGGGTTTCAAAATTTGGCTTAACGTTGAGTTTCTGGATTCAGTCACTATTTGCGATTAGTCTATAGTATTTTGGGTATAACGTAAACTACTAAAACAAATTGTATAAACTTGGTATCTTTAGAAACTTTAGACATAAAGAAACAAATTTTTAGAAGAATGTTTTGCCCAAATCCTTCATTTTTGTTGTCAAAATGACCATAAAAAATTGTCCAGAAAGTTTATTTTGGGAAGAGCTAGAATGAAGTTTGAATAAAGGTAGTGCACGATCATGCACAAGCACAATCATGACTGAAAGGGTCATTAAGGGGTTGCGCAATCATGTACAAGCATGATCGTGAAAAAGGAGGATCAATTAGAAGTGCACAATTGTACACAAGCACGATAGTGATAATGGAGGTATCCTATTATTTGACAGCTTTAAACACACTTCACTCTTTTGATCATAACTTCTTCTTTGGACCTTTGATTGACTTAAAATTTGGACCACAAGCTCCTCACACATCGCTCTTCCTCTCTACCAATTTTCATTGTCATATAAATTCATTAAAAGGGAATTATTATTTACGAAATGTTCAGGTCTGGAATTTTGGAGATGTTATATGAATGAATGAGAGTTTGAATGTTGTTTGACATGTTAGTTTGTTTAGAAATCTATCAATATGTCAAGTTGACCAAAGTTGTATATTTTGCAATATGTTCCTCATATTAGAATTATTAAATGAACTTGTTTTGTTTTAAAACTGTTAAGTCCTAGTTGTGGGTAAATATGCATGCCTGGAAGGTTCTTTAACTGCTCCTATGATACTTTGATGTCTTTTATTATTTATACTTTGGTGTCTCCTATTACTGACATTTTAGTATCTCCTGTTATTATGGTATAAGACTCTCTTATTATGTTATATAGATCATGGTATCTCTTGCATTAGTACCATTACCTACTTCTGCAAAACAAATTAGTAGTCTAACTTGTTTTGTATTTTGATACATGTTTAGTTTTGATATAAACAAATTATATTTTGGTTTAAATCTTGTTATGATCTGAAGGGTTTATACCCTATTATGATATTTAGTTCTGACATTTGTATATTATGATATGAGACTTAAATGATTTGCTTCAACATGAGAAATATTCTATATTGATAAATTACATTCAGTTTTGAAGTACATTGTGTTTGAATTTAATATTAGTGAGTTATGCTCTGGAACAAATATATCATAGCTTTGAAACAAATATATCTTATTTTCTACTATGCTAGATTATTGTAACACCCCATATTAGGGGTTAGAATATTGAGGAATTTCAAAACATAGCATGCTTTGCATAATTAAGTTTTGTTTATTTGTGCCTATGCATTTATGGACTCATACAATTTTTGTGAATGCATTCATGACATTACGGGTGTAATTGGTTTTAGAATTTTAATCAAGGTGAGAATTATGGTTTATTGGTGATGAACATTTATTTAGAAATTATTGGCATTATTTTGTAATTTTTGGAAATTTTCGGAATTTTCTGGAAATTTTGGATTATCAAGAGAAATAGATCAATGGCTTAATGACATGTAGCACTCCTTGTGGATGACAAATGGCTCACATGCAATGGGGCCATGTGTCAAGGTATTAATTAAACACTCAAGCATGTGTTTTGAAGGGTAAGTTGTTGTGGCTCTTTGTTGTTCTCAATCTTTTGCTTAGTTCTGCATTCTACACCGAAACTCTGTTCTTCACTGTCAAAGTTGGGATTTTATAGTCTTTGGGTGTTTTGCAAATGTATTGATGTTGTTGTAGTACTGGAATTATGTATATGCATAAGAAGTTTCAATATTATAGCTTCGGTAATGCCCAGGATGTTTTATATAAACTTGGTGTGATTTTGAAAATATGTAGATTATGTAACGGAGGTTGGGGGGAATGGAAGTTCATTGTGATGTGAATTAGTACATAAAAATGTGGTAAAGAATAGTGGGGCTATAGGTTTTGCATTAGTTGTAGTTTAAAAAAAGAGTCACAGTAGTAAGAATGGAAAATACGCAGTAGTGAGAGAAAGTTTGTGTAAGGAATTGGTTTTTTGTGTTTAAATATAGATTTATCTTGTTGGAGTTGTGATGAGTTGGAATGAAAGTAAAGGAATTTGTTTAAGTTTGATATGTGCTCATTGAATAAGATGGAAGTGAGAAAATCTGGGAAAAGAATGAAAGAAGAAGAAGATGATTAACGTGGCAGAGTTCGTCACAGCCAACTTGAAGAATTTCTTTTCTGTAAAAGTTCACCGCGGCGAACTCAAGAGGTTGTCGCGGTAAACTTTTGTGAAAAGGTCGAAGAATTCTGCTATCTGGAAAGTTCGCCGCGGCGAACTTTCATACCATAAACATACTTTGGTATTTTAGGCATAACTTTCTCTGTAGTTATCAGAATTGAGTAATTTTTGATTTGGATTAAACTAGAGACATAGGGATACAATTTATATGCAGAAATTGAGTTCTAATTCTGCATATAAGAATTTCATAATCTGATTGGAAGTTGAGATAAGAATTCTGTTAAAGCTTAAGAATAGTTATTAATCTTTTGGGAATAATTTTCAGTATGCTAACCTAAATTAGATAAACTTGGTATCATTGGAAACCTAAGACAAAGTGGGAAAACTTTCTTGGGAAAAGTTTTACCTAATTACCTCACCTTCCTAATGAGAATGATTGCACAATGTGAAACCGAAAGTTGGTTGTGAAATAATTTGGATTGAGCAATTGAGTATGGTTTCACATAAATGCCAATGTGAGAAGATTAAGGATAAGAAAACCAGAATTTGTCATGAACATGCGTTATATATATATTCAGTATACATGATCGTGCATAATTGAATTTATAATTGTCAATAATAGTGATATACGCTTGTATTGTATGCTTTAGAGGAACCCATCGAGCGACCAATTCCAGATATTGCCAGGACATCGAGGCAATAAGCAATAAGGGAGATTTTGTAAGTAATCTTAGATGGTATTTTGTGTAAGTAATTTTAGTTGGTAAATCGCGTTAGTAATTCAGTAAGCAAATTTTTAATAGTTTTGCTTTGACTATTTTGTTTGCTATTGATTGAATCATTGAATGATTTGCAAAGCTGTAAATATGGAAATTGAATTTTAGACATTTCTGTTTTGATTATGTTAAGTCATAGTTGTGGGTAAATAGGCATGTCTAGAAGGGTCTGCAGCTGCTTCTGTGATACTTTGGTGTCTTTTGTTATCGACACTTCGGTGTCTTCTGTTAGTGACACTTCAGTTTCTTTTGTTATCGACACTTCAGTGCCTTCTGTTGGTGACACTTTGGTGTTGAGACTTCGGACTCTTCTGTCCAAATCCCGTTACCTACTTCTGTAAATGGATTTAATAGTCATATATTTTGTATTTTGATTTCTGTTTGACTTTGGTATAAATAAGAAAATGTGTTTTGATTATGAAGGGTTATACCCTCTTTTGAGACTTAGTTCTATTTCTGTACAATCTGTTTGAGATCCAATATTATATGTTTGAATTGTTCGTTCCGATAAACTATTAATGCATGCTTCTGATATATCATGATTATGTATAATTAATTGTCAATTTATGCATAGATTAGTTATTACTCACTAAGTTATATGCTTAGTATGGTGGATTTGCTCGTGTAGGTTCTAAGAGAAGGATATAAGGACTGGGACTAGTCAACCACAATGATCAATGAAGTCTGAGTCTTATTTTGTTAAAATTGTATTTTTGGAGTTTATTTTGGCTTGTCTTTGACGTATATGACTTTGGATTTATTTGAAGGGTTGTAATAACCTTAATTCAGGTTGGTTCCAATTTGGAACAAGTTGTAATTAAGCTCAGTGCATTATGATTTATGTTTTCTCCGAACTGCTTCTACTTTAAGCTATTGAGATTGCATGATCAATGTTTCGTATGTTTTGGTTTTGTTTATTTTTGAATGCTATGCTTTCGGGAAATGTTTTTGGTTTGTTTGTACTGTTTTGTGTAGCATCCACATATCCTCCAGGGTGTGGTATGTGGATGTTACAATTTTTAGTATCAGAGCATGGTTTAGGCGATTCTTGTTTAACCAACACTTAACTATTGCTTTTATTGAGTGTATAAGTTGTGTTTTGGCCTAATGCGGTGTCCCATTTTTTGTCTATAGAATTTACTATAGAAGGATCTCACGAATTTGTTGACGAAGTTGCTGAGAGTAATCAGCCGGAGCAATCTCATCCTGAAATACCTGGACCCTCAGGGGTCAGTCGAGGTGAAGCTGGGATACCACCTCCTCCTCCGGCTCAGGGAGAGGCTTTGATTAAGCTGTCTCAGGATATAATGACATTGCTACATCGAATGATAGCACCTAAGGCTCCGATTGATCAGCTGAGGAAGTATGGAGCTGAGGAATTTACTGGGACATCTTTGGAGGAATCTGAAAGGGCTGAGTTCTAGATTGAGAAGGTGAAGAGGGTACTAGATGAGATCAGTTGTCCAGCTGAGCAGATGGTGCATTGTGCTGTCTCCCTTCTACGGGGAGCAGCTTATGAATAGTGGAAGTTCGTTCTGAGGAGTCCTCATCTGCCAGTAACTCTGACTTGGGATTTCTTTGCCTAAGAATTTAAATCGAAGTATGTGACAGAAGCTTACAGAAAGGATAGGTGGAAGCAATTTCTAAATCTGAAGTAGAGGAGTTTGTCAGTTGCTGAGTACGACCGGGAATTTAATCGACTCAGTAAGTATGCCCCTGAATCTGTACTTACTGAAGAGTTTCGATGCCATCAGTTCGAGGAGAGATTGTACGTCTCTATCAAGGAGCATCTGGTAGCAATTACTCTTTTGCAGTAAGTGACGTACCATCAGCTGGTACAGGCTGCAGTAAAAATTGAGAGACAGGAGATGGCTAGGAGAGAAAGGAGTCAGAGAAAGGGTTTTGCTAGGGGTGGCCAGTCCTCAGGGAAAAGGAGTCGGGAAGGTACTACTTCTGCACTGGAAAATACTTTGAGATCTGTGACTCAGGGAAGGTGACAAAACTTTCCCTCTTCGGTTGTTTCTGGTAGGGGGTCATCAGGAGGTCGAGGTTCTGAACCCCCGGAGTGCCCTGATTGTTTTGTACATCATTGGAGTGTTTGTAGGAGGGCTACAGGGGCGTGTTTCCGCTGTGGCAGTACTGAACATAAGATAGCCAGTTGCCCTCTTAACCAGGCTCAGACATAACAAGCCAGTCGAGAGATCTTTCATGCATCTACTAGGAACAGAGGACGTGGTAGAGGTCGAGCGGGATCTAGGCATAATAGACTGAATTAAAGTAACCAATCAGAAACTGTGAATAGCCCAGCTGTGCCTACTGCTTCAGCTCGAGCTTATGCACTGAAAGCTCGTGAGGACCAGGATGCACCAGATGTTATTGTAGGTATGGTTTCTCTCTTTGGTTCTGAAATGTATGCATTAATTGATCCTGGATATTCGCATTCATATCTCTGTGTTAGATAAGTGTTTGATAAGGAGATGCTTGTAGATCAGTTAGAGTATGATATTCAGGTAACTAGTCCTCTGGGTAGTAGTGTGTTGGTTAATCAGGTGTATAGGAATTGTCCAATTATGATTCAAGGAAATGACTATGCAGCAGATCTAATCAGATTGTATATGCGGGTGTTACAGTTAGTATACATAAATGTGCATTAATGAATACAAAATTGTGCAATATTGTGATATGTGTATGTATTGTATGTATAGAGGAGCACATTGAACGACAGCATCAAGACATTGCCAGGACATCAAGGCAATAGTTGTTTAGCACATACTATGAGTAACCTAAGATGGTCTTACCATATTGTTTTGCACATTATTGAACTATATTGCGATCTTATTAAATTGTACTGAATTGTGTTGATTGTGTACTGGATTCCGGACAATATTTGTCTGAGGCATTTGGATGCATGAGAATGATATTGGAAGTGCTGCTTGAATGTGAATGCATCTGCCTAAATGATTTTCTTATTCTTAACTAAAAGGATGAATGTCGAACCTAGTCTGATGACAACTCTTATTGTAATTGATACTGTGACTGATATACTGTTTTATTGCATGCAAATAAAAGTGATTGAATTGATGACTGAATTGTGGCATGCACTTCATTCCAATGCATGTAATATAAAGGAGTTGTGACCGATGTGGCTACTGATACTATTACTGATATGAGCTTTAAGCTCCCGCATATGTGGTTCGAGCCTATAACTCATTGTGATCAATGAATCACTGACTAAGCCCGATAATTCGGGATAATGTAAAAACACACAGTCACAACAAAATAAAAATGAATGTAAGTCTCATACATGTCGCATCCGCATATAATTTGAATTCATTGAATGATTTGCAAAGTTGTGTGAATGTTGATATATGATTGAACTGTGTATCTGAGAAATGATTTATCAGTGATAGTATTTGATACTTGTTAAGTGGAGTTGAGTTGTATGATTACATACTATAATTGATCTCGTTTTATGACATGAGTGAACCATCAAGGATGGTTACTCTACTGAGTTCGTAAAACTCATCAAAATTGCACTGTTGCTTTTCAGGTTCGAGAATGAGACGACCTAGCTTCTAAGACTCCGTAGAAGCATATTTTATGCAATTGTTATAGTCAAATTTGGCTCAGAGTCGATCAGCTGAGATTGAGGACTTAGCTATTTTTTCATGTTTATTGTATTTGGTGTGTACTGAGTTGTTTAAGCTCATAGGATAATGTTGTAAACCTTGGATAGTATTGTGTTGTATGAAACAATGTAAATTATGGATTTTAATTAATGTGATAATATTTTAAGTTTAGAAAATGTGTGATTGATGGTTTAGTGTATGATGTTATGTTATGTACAGTGAAGGTAAGATAGTTAACATGTCATTTCTAGCAGACATGTACACGTGTATCCGATGGACATACTTGCATATGTCAATTGGGAATGAGGTGTTACATTATATAAGACGAATATGAATATTGTGTACTGAAATTGTGTGTTATTTATTTTTATGTGTACAGATAAATGGAAGAAAGTTTAAATACTCTCGATCAACTCATTTCAAGAAGATACAGTGATCCAACTTGGGCTCATGCTGGTACTGTTCCCTATATGAAGAACCATACCATTTGCTTGTTTTGTAATAAGCATTTAAAAAGTGGAGGAATCACCGGATTAAAAAATCATTTAGTTGGGATTAAAGGAGATGTGGAAGCATGTAAAAAAGTAAGTCGTGATGTGAAGTGATAGATAAAAACATTGCTTGATGAACATCAATTTGAGAGAGATAGAACGGAAAGATTGAATTTTGAAATTCGTAATGGAAGTTTATTTTCTAGTTTCCGTGGTGATTATGGAAATGTTGAAGGTGGAAATGATAGTGGTAGTGGTAGTAGTAGTGGTACTGGTAGTGTTCCATCTCAGGATCATGAAGAATTTGATGTGAGGAAGAGAAGAAGGCATGTGACTAGTTTCTTTGCACCACAAATAACTCCTGAAACCCGACCTTCAATTCGTAGTACAATGCAATCAAAAGATGCAGCTCACAATGTCAATTTGGCAGTAGCTAGATGGTGGTATGATTTAGGATCATCATTCAATGCTTCTCAGTCTTATTATTATCAACCTATGATGGACGCAATAGCCTTTTATGGTCTAGGATACAAAAGTCATTCGATTGATGACTTAAGAGGTAAACTTTTGAGTTGTGCTGTTTCTAAATTTAGAAATTATTTGGCTGAAAGAAGAGTGAATTGAGGTACTTATGGATGTTCAATTATGTGTGATGATTGGACAAATAGGAGACAAGAGCCTATTATAAATTTTTTGGTTTATTCTTCAAATGGCTCTATGTTTTTGAAATCTA
>JAOSBK010000002.1:35103963-35114244 GCA_027568895.1 Erythroxylum shatona
ATCTCTGGAGGAATCTGAAAGGGCTGAGTTCTGGATTGAGAAGGTGAAGAGGGTACTGGATGAGATCAGTTGTCCAGCTGAGTAGATGGTGCACTGTGCTGTCTCCCTTCTACAGGGAGCAACTTATGAATGGTGGAAGTTTGTTTTGTGGAGTCCTCAACTGCCGGTGTCTCTGACTTGGGAATTCTTTGCCCACGAATTTAAAACTAAGTATGTGACAGAGGCTTATAGGAAGGATAGGTGGAAGCAATTTTTGATTCTAAAGCAGAAGAGTTTGTCAGTTGCTGAGTACGATTGGGAATTTAATCGGCTTAGTAAGTATGCCCTTGAATCTGTACTTACTGAAGAGTTCCGATGCCATTAGTTCGAGGAGGGATTGCATGACTCTATCAAGGAGCATGTGGCAGCGGTTACTCTATTGCAACAAGTTACTTATCATCAGTTGGTGTAAGCTGTGATGAAAATAGAAAGACAAGAGACGATCAAGAAAGAAAGAAGTCAAAGAAGAGGCTCTACTAGAGGTGGCCAGTCCTCGGGGAAACAAAGTCGGGAAGGTATTTCCTCTGCACCGAAAGTTTCTCAGAGATCTATGACTAGGGAAAGGCAACAAAACTTTCCCACATTGACTATCTCCGGTAGGAGTTCCTCTGGGGGCCGAGGTTCTAGTGCCCTAGAGTGCCCACACTTCTCTAATCATCATTGGGGTGTCTATTGGAGAGCTACAGGTGCATGTTTCCATTGTGGCAGTACTGAGCATAAGATAGCCAGTTGCCCTCTTAACTAAGCTCAAACATCACAAGCCAGTCAAGACTTCTTTCATGCATCTACTGGGAACAGAGGACGTAGTAAAGGTCAAGGAAGATCTGGGCAGAATAGACCGAATCAGAGTAATCAATAAGAAACTGTGAATCGCCCAGCTGTGCCTACTACTTCGGCTTGAGCTTATACACTGAAAGCTCATGAGGACCAAGATGCACCGGATGTTATTGCTGGTATGCTTTCTCTCTTTGATTCTGAAATGTATGCATTAATTGATCCTGGATCTTCACATTCGTATATCTGTGTTGGAGAAGTATTTAATAAGGAGATACTTATAGATCAGTTAAAGTATTATATACAAGTAACCAGTCCTCTGGGTAGTAATGTGTTGGTTAATCAGGTGTATAGGAATTGTCCAATTATGATTCAAGGAAATGACTATGCAACAGATCTAATTAGATGGCCTTTCCATAAATTTGATTTGATTCTGGGGATGGATTGGTTATCCAAGCATCAGGTAGTAATTGATTGTAAGGCTAAGATAGTTACACTTAGGAGATCTGATCAGTCTGAAGTAATATTGCATGGCGTCTGCACTAGCTCTTTAGATAAGGTGATATCTGTTATGCAAGCCTGAAAGCTTCTCAGGAAGGGTTGTGAAGCTTATCTAGCTTTTGTGCTTGATTCCAAGAAGGAGGGTGGAAAACTTCTTGACATTCCTGTAGTGAAAGAATTTTCTGATGTATTTCCTGAGGAATTACCTGCACTCCCTCCTGAAAGGGAAGTGGAGTTATCTATTGAAGTTATACCTGGTACTGCTCTTATATCCAGAGCACCGTACAGAATGACTCCTACTGAGTTAAAGGAGTTAAAGGTGCAATTACAAGAACTTTTGGATAAAGGGTTTATTAGACCCAGTGTATTATCGTGGGGAGCACCGGTGTTGTTTGTTAAAAAGAAGGATGGCACATTGCGAATGTACATCGATTACAGGTAATTAAATAGAGTCACAGTGAAGAGTAGGTATCCATTACCAAAGATTGATGATCTATTTGATCAGTTAAAAGATGCAGGAGTGTTTTCGAAGATAGATATGAGATCGGGATATTATCAGCTTCGGGTAAAGGATGTAGATGTACAAAAGACTGCATTTAGGACCCGTTATGAACATTATGAATTCCTAGTAATGCCATTTGGATTAACTAATGCTCCAGCAGCATTTATGGATCTGATGAATAGAGTGTTCAAACCTTATTTGGACCAGTTTGTTGAGGTGTTTATTAATGATATTTTGGTATATTCTAGGAATGATCAGGATCATACTGAGCATCTCTGAATTGTATTACAGTCTCTAAGGGAAAGACAGTTGTTTGCTAAGTTGAGTAAGTGTGATTTCTGGCTTCGGGAGATATCACTTTTGGGGCATGTTGTCTCTTCTGAAGGAATCAGAGTTGATCCTAGTAAGATAGAGGCGATTGTTAATTGGAAGCTGCCACGGAATGTGACAGAAGTGAGAAGTTTTCTTGGTTTGGCTAGTTATTACCGACGATTTGTTAAGGGGTTTTCAGTAATAACATCCCCTTTAACTAAACTATTATAGAAGGGAGTGAAGTATGAATGGTCTGATAGATGTCAGAGTAGCTTTGATCAGTTGAAAAGTATGCTTACTGAAGCTCCTGTATTAGTTCAACCTACTTCAGGTAAGGAGTATGTTATGTATACTGATGTATCTGGAATTGGTTTAGGTTGTGTTTTGATGCAAGAAGGAAAGGTAGTTGCTTATGCCTCTAGGTAACTAAAGATTCATGAACAGAATTACCCTACACATGATCTGGAATTTGCAGCAGTAGTGTTTACCTTAAAAATTTGGTAGCACTATCTGTATAGTGAAAGGTGTAGAATTTTCACAGATCATAAGAGTTTGAAGTATCTATTTACCCAAAAGGAACTCAATATGAGACAACAGCATTGGTTGGAATTATTTAAAGACTATGATTGTATTGTGGACTACCATCTAGGTAAGGCTAATGTTATAGTTGAGGCCTTGAGTCGAAAGACCATCTCAGCATTATCACTTAAGCATAATGGATGGAAACTGGGATCTGATGGAGCTTTGACGACTTAATTGAAAGCAAGAACTACTTTAAGACAGGAGCTTTGTGATGCTCAAAGAGCTGATGATAAGTTACAACAACTTATCTTGGCTACTTAGGAAGGGAAAAAGTCTGATTTTTCTGTGCAGCGTGATGGTGAACTGTATTATAAGGATCGGCTGTGTGTACCAGCTAATGATGACTTGAAGAAGAAGAAGTTATTGTTTGACGCTCACAATACAGTATTTACTATGCATCCAGACGGAAACAAGATGTATCAAGATTTGAAGCACTATTACTGGTGGGAGGGTATGAAACGGGATATTGTGGATTATGTAGCAAAATGTCTGACATGTCGGCAAGTTAAGGCTGAGCATCAGGTTCCATCTGGTTTGTTACATCCTATTCCTATTCCTCAATGGAAATGGGATAACATTACCATGGACTTTGTCACTGGACTTCTTCTCACTCAAAGGAAGCATGGTGTTGTA
This sequence comes from Erythroxylum shatona, assembly GCA_027568895.1. Lineage (NCBI taxonomy): Eukaryota > Viridiplantae > Streptophyta > Magnoliopsida > Malpighiales > Erythroxylaceae > Erythroxylum > Erythroxylum shatona. The sequence goes on from JAOSBK010000002.1 coordinate 35,107,307, forward strand.
TGAGTAATTATAAATAAGTTCACCAAATTTGCTAATTTTCTGCCTATTCATCCTAACTATTCTTTGGATAGGCTTGCAGATTTGTATGTAAATGAGATAGTGATACTATATGGAGTACCATTGTCTATCATTTCAGATCGTGATCCTCGATTTACTTCGAGATTATGAAAGAGTTTACAGAAGGCTCTGGGAACTCAAGTTAAGTTTAGTACTGCTTTCCATCCCCAGCTAGATGGACAATCTGAACGAGTTATACATATATTGGAAGATATGTTACGGGGTTGCGTGTTAGAGTTTCCTAGGAGTTGGGATAACTATTTGACTTTGATGGAGTTTGCTTACAATAACAGTTATCAGACAAGCATTAGCATGGAACCTTATGAAGCGTTGTACGGTAGGAAGTGTAGAACTTCGGTATATTGGATGGAGTTGAGTGAAAACAAGATGATCGGGCCATAAATTGTGAAAGATACTGAAGAAAAGATCCAGATTATTCGACAAAGATTGAAACCTCCCAGTGATAAGCAGAAGTCTTATACTGATCTAAAAAGGAAAGATATTGAGTATCAAGTGGGTGATAAGGTATTCTTGAAAGTGTCACCATGGAAGCACATACTTCGGTTTGGGAAGAAAGGCAAGCTTAGTCTGCGATACATTGGTTCTTATGAAGTTCTGAAAAGAATTAGACTAGTAGCTCATCAGTTGGCTCTGCCTGAAAAATTGGTCAGGCTACATGATGTGTTTCATGTTTCCATGCTAAGAAGATATCGGTCTGATGCTTCACACAAGATTCCTGTGCAAGAAATTCAAGTGCAACTGGATTTGTCTTATAAAGAAGGGCCAATTTCGAAATTAGCTAAAGAAGTTAAACAGCTTAGGAACAAGTCAGTGCCCTTGGTAAAAATACTCTGGCAACATCATGGACTTGAGGAAGCAACATGGGAGCCGGAAGAAACCATGAAAGCTCAGTATCTGCAACTATTCGGATTAGGTAAATTTTGAGGACAAAATTTCTTAAGGAGGGAAGAATTGTAACGCCCCATATTAGGAGTTAGAATATTGAGAAATTTCAATACATAGCATACTTTGCATAATTAAGTTTTGTTTATTTATGCCTATACATTTCTAGACTCATACAATTTTTGTGAATGCATTCATGACATTCCGGGTGTAATGGCTTTTAGAATTTTAGTTAAGGTGAGAATTATGGTTTATTAGTGATGAAATTTTAGTTAGAAATTATTAGCATTATTTTGTAATTTTTGGGAATTTTAGGAATTTTTTGAAAATTTTGGATTATCAAGAGAAATAGATCAATGGCTTAATGACATGTAACACTCCTTGTGGATAACAAATGGCTCACACGCAATGGGGCCATATGTCAAGGTATTAATTAAACACGTAAGCATGTGTTTTAAAGGGCAAGTTGTTGTAGCTCTTTGTTGTTCTCAATCTTTTGTTTGGTTCTGCATTCTACACCGAAACTCTGTTCTTCACTGTCAAAGTTGGGATTTTTCTAAAGAAGCAAGTAAGTTGTATTATAGTCTCTGGGTGTTTTACAAATGTATTGATGTTGTTGTAGTACTGGAATTGTGTACATACATGAGAAGTTTCAGTATTATAGCTTCGGTAATGCCCAGGATGTTTTATATAAACTTGGTGTGATTTTGAAAATATACAGATTATGTAATGGAGGTTGGGGGGAATGGAAGTTCATTGTTATGTTATTTAGTACATAAAAATGTGGTAAAGAATAGTAGGGCTATAGGTTTTGCGTTGGTTGTAGTTTAAAAATAAAGTCATGATAGTAAGAATGGAAAATACGCAGTAGTGAGAGAAAGTTTGTGTAAGGAATTGGTTTTTTGGTTTTAAATATAGATTTATCTTGTTGGAGATGTGATAAAATAGAATGAAAGTAGAGGAATTTGTTTAAGTTTGATATGTGCTTATTAAATAAGATGGAAGTGAGAAAATCTGGGAAAAGGATGAAAGAAGAAGAAGATGATTAACGCAGTAGAGTTCGCCAAGGCCAACTCTTTTTAGTTCGCTGTGACCAACTTGAAGGATTTCTTTTCTGTAAAAGTTTGCCATGGCGAACTTAAGAGGTTGTCGCGGCAAACTTTTGTGAAAAGGTCGAAGAATTCTGCTGTCTAGAACGAAGTTTCTAGACAGCTTAAGCATAGTTTGGTATTTTAGGCATAACTTTTTCTGTAGTTATTATAATTGAGTGATTTTGATTTGTATTAAACAAAAGACATGGGAATACAATTTGTATGAAGAAATCTAATTCTAATTCTACATCTAAGAATTTCATAATCTGATTGGAAGTTGAGATAAGAATTCTGTTAAAGCTTAAGAACAGTTATTAGTCTTTTGGGAATAACTTTCAGTATACTAACCGACATTGGATAAACTTAGTATCATTGGAAACCTAAGACAAACTGGGAAAACTTTCTTGAAGGAAGTTTTACCTAATTACCTCGCCTTCCTGATGAGAATGGTTGAACAATGTGAAACCAAAAGTTGGTTATGAAATAATTTGGATTGAGCAATTGAGTATGGTTTCACATGAATGCTAATGTGAGAAGATTAAGGATAAGAAAACCAGAATTTGTCATGAACATGCATTATATATATATTCAGTATACATGATCGTGCATAATTGAATTTATAATTATGCATAATAGTGATATGAACTTGTATTGAATGCTTTAGAGGAACCCATTGAGCGACCGATTCCAAATATTGCCGAGACATCAAAGCAATAAACAATAAGGGAGATTTTGTAAGTAATCTTAGATGGTATTTTGTGTAAGTAATTTTAGTTGGTAAATTGTGTTAGTAATTCAGTAAGCAAATTTTTAATAGTTTTGCTATGACTATTTTGCTTGCTATTGATTGAATCATTGAATGATTTGCAAAGCTGTAAATATGGAAATTGAATTTCAGACATTTCTATTTTGATTCTGTTAAGTCCTAGTTGTGAGTAAATAGGCATGCCTAGAAGGACACTTCAGTATCTTCTGTTATTGACACCTTAGTGTCTTCTGTTAGTGACACTTTGGTGTCTTCTGTTATTGACACTTCGGTATCTTCTGTTATTAACACTTCAGTGTCGAGACTTTGGACTCTTCCGTGACACTTTGGTGCCGAGACTTCGGTCTCTTATGTACAAATCTCGTTACCCACTTCTGTAAATGGATTTAATAGTCATATGTTTTGTATTTTGATTTATGTTTGACTTTTGTCTAAATAAGAAAATGTATTTTGATTATGAAGGGTTATACCCTCTTCTGAGACTCAGTTCTGTTTCTGTACAATCTGTTTGAGATCCAATATTATATGTTTGGATTGTTCGTTTCGATAAACTGTTAATGCATGCTTCTGATATGTGCTTAGCACAGTGGATTTGCCCCGTGTAGGTTCTGAGAGAAGGACATAAGGACTGGGATGAGTCAACCGCAATGGCCAATGAAGTCTGAGTCTTGTTTTGTTAAAATTGTATTTTTGGAGTTTGTTTTGGCTTGTTGTTGATGTATATGACTTTGGATTTATTTGAAGGGTTGTAATAACCTTAATTTAGTCTGGTTCCATTTTGGAACAAGTTGTAATTAAGCTCAGTGCATTATGATTTATGTTTTCTTCAAACTGCTTCTACTTTGAGCTATTGAGATTGCATGATCAATATTTCGTATGTTTTGGTTTATTTTTGAATGCTATACTTTTGCGAAATGTTTTTGGTTTGTTTGTACTGTTTTGTGTAGCATCCACATATCCTCCAGGGGGTGGTATGTGGATGTTACAATTATATATCCTCTTCTCTCTTCCTTCTTCTCTTCCTCTATCTCTCGATGATTTCTCTCTAGGATTTCTCAAGGTGACTAATGCAAAAGTTCCCTCTGCCTCTTTTTCATGTTCTTTAAATGTCCTCTTATGTTCTAGGTGACCTAAGGATTTTTCTAAAGTCAAAAAGTTCCAAAAAATCCTCGAAACTTGACATTCTTGAGTGTCTACACGTTTACCTAATGCATGTCACTATCGTGGCTCACATCTGAGCCTTCTGTCAAGATCATAGCATGCAAGACACGATCATGGGCCATTCCCTGAGCTTCTTTCATAATCATAGGTCATTCCCTAGGCTTCTGTCATGATTGTGGCTTGACATGCCACAATCATGGATTGTTGTTTCAGCCTAAATGTGTTTGACACTTCTTCCTTCTTTGATGTTGACTTTGAAACATTAACAAACACATCAAGATACCTCAAAAATATAATATTTAAACTCAAAGTCTTATATAACCCATAAAACATTTAAAACATAAATAATCAACAAATTAATTGATCAGTGTTTGATGTATGTAAGTTTTAATAAATACCCTCGATAATCTTTAAGCACACAGTTTGTTCACGTAGTACCTAAGGTGTCGATCTTATGAGGAGGGATAATCTAATCCTAAAATTAAGGTCAAAATAAATCAAAGAAATTCAAAATATAATGAAACTAAAATGAGAATTCAATTTAATCAATCAAATCAAATTAACAATCAATCATGAAAATATTAATAATTCAGCATTGCAATACATACCCAAAAATCAACCTAAGAGAATTACCAATTGAGATAAAGGGAATTTTACCTATCCTTAAAGCTAACCTAATTGATTATGAATTACCAGATTATTGGTTCTAGACGATCGTAGGACTGATTACTCTCTCTCGAGTTATAACCATTAACCCTGAATTATAAACCCTAATTAGATTATGGAAATTGTAATCTCTTGATTAACAATTATCCAAAATCCTAATTAGATCTAAAGTTGTCCAATAAACTATCAGGAACCTATACAAGATATCTCTTCGCATAATTACCGATTTGATTTAGTTCTTGTTCTATTAAATCACCAAACTATCATTAGCCCAATTTAATTATTTTTCAAAATAATTAAATTGCCCTCTTAGTTTATTATCAAACTATGCAATCATAGAATTTAATCACAATAAATCCAACAAACATAAAAACAATCAGATTTCATTAAATCAAGAATAAAACTCCAAAGGTGAATTTAGAACATCCTCATCACTTAGATCCCAGCAACAACTATTTAATCCAATTCTATATAATGATAAAACTAAAAATAAATAGGAAATACAATCGAAATGGAGGACGGGAGGCAACAACATGGGGAAACTTCCTAATCCGAGAAGTATGTTGAGTTAGCTTCTTCTCCACTTCTTTCTTCCTTCTTCTCTTTCTTAATCCCTCGATGAATTCTCCCCAGGGTCTTTGCTAAGTGGCTTGTTGGACCCCGAACTTTTAGTGGAAATTAGAAATTATTACATGAATTTCAATGAGTGTTTTTGTATATGTATTGGGTTATAGATGTTTTATGCTTTAAGGAATTTGATAAGAAAAGAATTGATTGGTTTGATGACTTTGATATTTGAGTAGTTTTGCATGGGTTATGAAAGTTAAAGTGAATGAGTTGATTGAAATGGAAATTGAAAATCAAGAAGTAAAGAGTGAAAGTGTGAGAATTAGGAGAATTATGAAAGTTGACTTTTTGGGATAGAGAGTTGACTTTTTGGGTTAGGCAGAATTTGAGAAAATGATCTTCATAAAACTTGTAGCCTCTGTTGAGAGCTTTCTATCACCATAAAGTATGACATTTTTTGATATCGGGATTGAAAGTTACGATCATTCAAAGTTAAGTATTATTTTGCTTTGTTTTGGTGAAAATGTTCATAAGTGTACTTTTAGGTGTACTGTGCTTTGAGGCAAATTATGTACTGATATGGTTTGAATTAAGTTAAGTTGTCTTCATGAAAGTCATAGAAGATTTTCCTAGCTTTCCATTGATGTATTATATGTTATTTGTGGATGTGAAAATTGGAAGATATGAATTTTTAGAAGTTTGGATGTTGTCTTAGGATGGCAATTTCTGGTAGAAACTTTCACTGAAGAATTGACCTAGTTAGAGGTTGAAATTACCTTTAAGTGCTTCATGAAAGTTGAAGATTTTGATTTGATATTTATTTTGATATAGAGTATAGAATTTTTGGACCTTGTAATGTGAAGTTATGATTTTTGGAAGTTTCTGTTACTGTTTTAGCATGATTATTAGTAGACAGAACCTTTGATTGGAAATTTGGATCCCTTAGAGGCCAAATTGATTTTTTTGTCCTTCAATAAAGTTGTAGGTTTCTTTTTGATCTTTGCATTGATATAACGTATGACATGTTTGGGCTTTGGAGTTGAAAGATAGAATTTTTCAAAGTTGAGTTATTGTTTAGGGATATTTTAAATTGGGCAGAAAGTTTGAGTGGATTTTTGACCCCTTTAGAGATGGAATTAGGTGCGGAGTTCTACATGAAAGTTGTAGAGCTTCCTCCGAGCTTTCTATTGATGCCAAATTTGTTAAATTTGGAGTTCGAAATAAAGAGATATCATTTTTGGAAAATTTGGCTTTTTATATATGTGAAAAAAAAGGCAAAGGTCGCCCTCGCCCAACGCACGCGCATTTTCCTCCAAACGGCGTCGTTCCGCTTCCTCTTTGTGACGTCGTTTTTCATTTCGTCTCCTCTGCGCTCATCCGTTTTTCTTTGTGCGACGTCGTTTTCCCTTGCGTGTTATGCGACGCCGTTTTGGTTCTTTGGTTATTTCCTCCTCCAATCCGACCTTTGTTCAATTTTTCGCTTATAACTTTTCCGTACGACATCCGATTGAGTTGGTTTTTGAAGCTTTAGATTCCTAAGACAATTATCTACATCCTCATGGAAAATTTTGAATTTTTGAGATTAAATTGAGGGTGGTTGATTTAATCAAATTGAGTTTGGAAATTTTCTGAACATGGTTCAGTCTTTTAAGAAATTCTTGATCTGTGGAGATCCGATTGAATTGATTCTTGAGGCAAAATAAAATAGAGACATGGGGCTACAAGTC
>JAOSBK010000002.1:35152511-35163924 GCA_027568895.1 Erythroxylum shatona
TGCCTTGATTAATCGGTTTTCCTAATTCGTAATGCTACTGCCTAATTAAATCTAGAGATCGTATCCTAGGTTGTTCGATGGTTAGGTTTAATTAACGATCATATCTTGATTAAAAAAAACCTAAGGGAAAACTTTGGTTAATTATTAACCCACGATTAATAGTTGCTAGGAGAGGTTAAAGAACAACAAATCAATAAAATATGTTTAGTTAAGGTGTAGGCTGAGATTGAACCAAAGAATTGAGTCCCTATCGAATTCCCCACTTTTATCATTTTTCACATGTTTTCTTTAATTTATTTTTATTAGTTAGTTTCATTTTATTTTCTTCCTTCAAAAACAAAACCCCTCATTAAACCTAAACACCAGTTAATTTCATTTCATAAACTTTACACACACTCTTTGTGGAATCGATCTAGACTTACCACTACTATAGTAGTAGGTCTAGTTATTTTATTTTGATTAGTAACGACGTGCGGTCAGTTAGTGAGAGAGTCGGCTACAAAAAGAAAAAGTGAGGGAAAGTGAAGAGAGAAGAAGAAAAGAGGGTTTTTTAAAAGTTTCTGTCGAAGAATCCCACGATCGTGGGAATCCTTGTGATTTCCACTATTGTAGGTTAAGGCTTTAGAAAGTTTTTGGAGAGCCTTCCTAGACTCATGGAGAATGGGCCCACACTCATGGAAAATGGGTCCATTTCCGCAATTGTGGGTTAAGGCTTCAAAAATTGTTTAAAAAGCCTTCCCACGCTCATGGGAATAAACCCAATTCCCACGATCGTGGATTGTCCAAATTTTCCAACTTCTTAGACTTCTTCTAAATTTAAAATGCATTCCTAACATTCAATCAACCTCCTAACACATCAAAATCAACTAACCTAAAAGAAATTTGGAAAGAAAACAAATTAAAACTCGAACAAAATTCAAACTAAACATACTTAAGACCAAATAAATCAAACACACAAGTAAGCAAAAGCAAGCAAAAGAAAGGTAAACATGCTAAGTTAAGGTCATTAGCTTGACCATTTCAGATGCTTTTGTGAAGAAGTGGAAGAAAAGAAAGAGATGATTTCCTTTTCTTGTGAGTATGTCCCTTCGTAATGTGGCTTGCATCTATGCCCATTGATCTTGAATGCTTCACCCTTGTCATTTTCCAACTCCAAAGCTCCATAAGGAAACACTTGAATAACCTTAAAGGGTCCACTCCATCTTGACTTGAGCTTTCCAAGAAATAATCAAAGTCATGAATTGAACAAAAGCACCAAGTCCCCACACTTGAACTCCTTCTTCTTGATGTAAGTATCATGCCACTTCTTTGTCTTTTCCTTAAACAACTTGACATTTTCATAAGTCTCAAACCTCAATTCTTCTAATTCGTCAAGTTGTAACAATCTTTTCTCACCCACAAGCTTCCAATCCATGTTCAACTTCCTAGCGGCCCCATAAACCTGATGCTCCAACTCCAAAGGTAAATGACATGACTTGCCAAACATAAGTCTATACGGAGTAGTTCCTATGGGTCTCTTGACAGTTGTCCTGCAAGCCCATAGGGTGTCATCTAGCTTCAACACCCAATCCTTTTTTGAGGTGCTTACTACTTTCTCCATAATCTTTTTCAGCTCTTTGTTCACCACCTCCACCTAACCATTAGTTTGGGGGTGGTAAGGGGTTGCCACTCTATGATGAACATTGTATCTTTTCAGAAGAGCCTAAAATGATTTGTTGCAAAAATGATTCCCTCCATCACTTATAATCACTTTGGGCACCCCAAATATCGTAAAGATATTCTTGATGAACTTTTGGACCAAATTGCCAACATTAGTTAGAGTAACTATAGCCTTAATCCACCTGGAAACATAGTCAACTCTAACTAACATGTATGTGTTACCTGAAGATGATAGGAATGGTCCCACAAAGTCCAATCCCCACGCATATAATATCTTTCTCTCTATGATGTTGCATCTCATCCTTCTTCTATATGTTACCCACTCTTTGATACCTATCACACTTTAGTATAAAATCTTGAGCATCCTTGAATAAGGTGGGCCAATAGAATCCACACTCTAAGATCCTCGCTGCACTCTTATTAGCTCCATAATGCCCTGTATAATGTGGACTATGACCTTGCATTAGAATCTTAGGCATTTTATCTTCGAGGATACACTTGTGAATCACACTGTTAGCACATATCTTATAAAATACAAGTTAATCCCAAATACAAGGAGAACATTGAAATACAAATTGTTTCCTTTGTTGATAAGAAAGATCGGAAGGAAGAATACTACCTAAGAGGTAGTTTGCAATATCTAAAAACCAAGGACGAAAATGATTATCTACCATTATTAAAGCCTCATCAACAAAGCTCTCCTCGATTTCCTCTTCTTTTTTATAATGCCCTCCTTCAAGTCTCAAGAGGTGGTCCAATGTTAATGCCCTCCTCCCTTAACATTTTTTGCTCCCTTCTTATCTTTAATCTCAATGTCAAATTCTTGGAGCAAAAGTACCCACTGGATAAGCCTAGCCTTTGCATCCTTCTTTGCAAAAAGATATTACAATATTGCATGATCTATAGAAACAATGAGCCTAAAAAATAAGAACAAAATTTCTCACATGCAAATACTATAGCCAACAACTCCTTTTCAGTAATTGTGTAATTTAGTTGTGCTCCTGTCAAGGTCTTACTTGTGTAATAGATGGCATGTAACCTCTTTTCCTTCTACTGATTAAGGACATATCCAATGGCATGATTGCTTGAAACATATATAATTTTGAATGGAAGAGACCAATTCGGGGACATCAGAGTGGGTGCTGATATAAGTGCCTTCTTTAACTTGTTAAAAATGTCCAAACAAGCATGATAAAAAAACACAAGGTGCATCTTTAACTAATAAATCCTTGATGAACCGTCTATAGAACAAATCCTTGATGAACCATCTGTAGACCTTACATGACCAAGGAAGGCTCAGATGCCTTTGATTTTAGTGAGAGGTGGTAACTTTTCAATTACTTCAGTCTTAGCTCGATCCACTTCAATCCCTTTACATGAGATCTTATGGTCCAATAAAATTCCCTCTTAAAGTATGAAGTGACATTTTTCTCAGTTCAATACTAGATGAGACTCCTCACATCTTTAAAGCATTATGTCTAAATTCAAAAAGCAATGATCAAAAGAATTTACAAAGACAAAGAAATCATCTATAAATACCTCCATAAAGTTCTCATTCATATCCGTGAATATGGGCACCATGCACCTTTGGAATGTGGCAAGTGCATTACTTAAACTGAATGACATCCTCCGATAAGCAAAAGTCCCATGAGGGTAAATGAAAGTGGTCTTCTCTTGATCTAGTAGGTATATAACCACCTGATTGTACCCTGAATATCTATCAAGAAAATAGTAAAATGTATGGCTACCCACCTCTCAATCATTCGGTCTATAAAAGGTAAAGGGAAGTGATCTTTCTTAGTGGCCAAATTGAGCTTTCGGTAATTAATACATACTCTCCAACTTGTGATGGTCCTAGTAGAAATCTTTTCACCCTTTTCATTTTCATCACTATCATGCCTCCCTTCTTAGGCACAAACTATACCAGACTCACCCAATCATTATCTGAAATAGGATAAATAATCCCTACATCCATCAACTTTATTACCTCTTTCTTCATAACCTATCACATGTTTGGATTTAACCTTCTCTGTCGCTCTTTCACAGTTTTACACCCTCTTTTAGGTTAATCCTATGCATCACCGCATTGGGGCTAATCTCCTTAATATCAGAAATTTGCCACCCCATAGCTCTCATCCTTTTCTTAATGGTTTGCACCACATTCTCTTCTTTCTTAATATCTAATTGGTTCGAGATAATGATGGGTAGGGTATGGGTTTTACCTAAAAAATTGTATCTCATATGAGAAGGTAAGGGTTTAAGCTCTAAAGTGGGGGGATTAACAGTGGAAGGTGGTATAGGTGTATAGGTTCTCTTTAACTTCTCTAACTCAACTTCCTCACATAAATCCTCTGCTCTCACACTCTCATCCTTGTGTACTTTAGTAACTTCCTTTTCAACCTCTTTCACACATTCATCCACAACGTCAATCTTCATACTTACATTACCATCCATCAGTTTCTTCAAGGATTTAGACATATTAAACTCAAACTACTCATCACCAATCCTCAAAATTTCCCTTATGAGCATCAACTAATGTGTTACTAGTACTTATAAAGGGCCTACCTAAAATTAATGGACAATTTTTATCAACTTCAAAATCCAATACCACAAAATCAACAGGAATAATAAATTTTTCTAATTTTATCAAAACACCTTCTTCAAATCCATGTGGTCTCTTGATGAAATGATCTATTAATTGAACCAGAATGGATGTTGGCTTGACCTCTTTTAGTCCTAATTTTATGAAAATAGACAAAGGCATCAAGTTAATGCTTGTACCTAAATCATATAAGCATTTAGAAAATTCAAAGTCACCAACAACATATGGAATCGTAAAACTTTATGGATCTTGTAGTTTTGAAGGCATCATGCTTGAGATAATCAAACTATAATTCTCCATCAAAGTGATCATCTGATTGTCCTCTTAAGTACTTTTGTTTGTCAGTATGTCCTTCGGAAACTTCGCATACTTAGGCATGCACTCTAATGCTTCGACTAATGACACGTTGATCTAAAGCTTCTTTAGTTTCTCCAAAAACTTGGAAAACCGAGTGTATACTTGATGTTGTCTTACCCTTTATGAATACAAAAGTTTAGGCTTGTAGGGTGGTGGTGGTACATAAGGCCTGTCTTCTTCTTTCTCTTCTTGAATCTCCTTTCTTTTTCCTTTTCCTTGGCAATCATTTTTCATACTTTGTTCCTCCATCCGCTTGCCACTTCAAAGTGTGATAGCGTTTAATTGTTCCCTTGGGTTGGCCTCAGTATTGCTTGGTAAGCTACCTGCATTTTTAAAAGACATAACATTAGCAAGTTGACGTATTTGTACCTCCAAGTTGTGGATGGATGAGGCATGGTTCTTCACAATCTGATCAAACTTTGCCTCTATCTTCTTTTTACTTTCCCCTTGGCCTAGAAACATCCTCTTTTGGTTCTCTTTCTGATTTGGTAGTTTGGACCCTAGAACATCCATCAACTTGTCCATTTTGTTCTCCAAAGATCCAAGTCTATCTTACTAAAATCCTAGAGATCTTTGTGGTCTTGCTTGACCACCTGTTAGTACTCCAAGAAAAATTTGGGTGGTTTTTTCACCCCGGATTATAAGTATTTGGGTACGGATTGTTACCTCACTGTGGTTGACCCAAGTAACTTATCTATTTAGTGTTACTAGCTCCTAACAAAAGCATTAAGTTGTGCAATGGTTATCCTGTCCGTATAACTCACATTGTGATTGCATAGCTTTGGCTGTATATAAAGATGCTCTTTACATGTTGCTCTACTACTTGGTGAGGGTTGTGATTTGTTCATGCAAAGTGATAACAGAGTCAATTGGGATCATACCTTTTTGCTCCTTCTACCCCTGTCTAATCCTCTCTCTTGACCACATACAACTATTGCTAGCCAATTCTTTCAAAAGGTCATGCTCTGCATTGATAGTTTTCCTCATGAAAGATCCTCCCACATCTGCATCTATGGTCTCTCTTGTGCTCTGATTTACACCATTGTAGAATTTTAGCATAAGGAATTCCCTCAGAAGATTATAGTGGGGACAACTTCTCTGTAGTTCTTTAAACTTCACCCAAGCTTCATATAAAGACTCCCCATCGCTTTGTGAAAAATTTGTAATTTCCTTAATGATCCTTGTTTTCTTGGTTTATGGGAAGTATTTAGCAAGAAATGCCTGGGCTAGTTGTTCCCAAGTATTAATCTACCCTAAGTTGAGTAAATTGTACCACGCCATTGCCCAATCTCTCAAAATGAAAGAAAGTAGTAGCAACCTGACGGCATCGTCAAACATCCCATTAAACCAGAAAGTGTCACATATCTCTAAAAACTTAGCGAGATGGGCATTAGGATCTTCATTAAAAAAAAACCCATAAAACTGCACACTACTTTAAAGAATGTTGAGGAGTATTAACTTAACCTCGAAATTGTTACTTGAATCGTTGGCCTCATACAACTGTCATTTATGCCTTATGATATCTACTAACTCTTCGTCACAAAATTCAATATTCCTTCGTGTGTTCCTTATGTTCATGCACCTAAAAAGACATAAGGAAAAGTATCAAAAACTATTAAATCAAAGTAATCCAAAATAAACATGATGCTAAACAATTAATTCCCAACAATGACGCCAAAAACTTGTTGAATACAAAATACACTACTAGTCTTACACTTAAAACTACAAGAATGCATGTCATACTTGTTGTTAAAAGCAGAGATCAATCCCACGAGGATTGTGCTTAGGTTCCACTTAATTCAGGTTGTTCTTTATTTAAGAAATCGTTCTAATATAATTTAAAAAGATAAGTAAAATAAAGACAAATTAAAAGTAATAAGGAACAATGCAACCCAAACCAAAATCATAAACTGAGACTTAGAGAAAATCAACATTAAAAATTAGGACTTATCATTATCCTTATTTGCTCCCCTTTGATTAATTGATTCAATTTATTCTTGGCCCAAGATTTCCTAAATTCTAGCTACCCCCTCTCAAAGAGTAATTAAATGTCACTAGTTAAATAAATTAGAAATAACATTGGGATCTCTCGATGTGCAAAGCCCATCCTAAACATTCAACTAAATATGGAGCTATCCTATCGACAGTGTATTGACCTATTGAAATCTCTTCCTAATAAATCAATAACTTATTACTTATAGGTCTATTAATCGATAACTCTCATTGTACAATTAACACATATTACTAAGCTCGCTCTCTCAATTTATTGCAAGGTTTAAGCATAATAAATAACACGAACATGTACATCATTAAATCAATAACCAATGGTTCAAAAATAGTTCAATAACAAAACCTAAAAATTATTTTAGCCAATAATAATATCCATAACATCCCCAACAATCAAATAATCTATGATAAACATACTAGAAGACAAAGAAATTGAGATAAGATTGGGTAAGGCAGCTCCCCCAATCTCTAGGCTCTCAATCTGTATTTTGGCTCCAGGAAGCAAGTTCCACCACCCTCTGGTGACTCTCGGGATTTTATACCTTATAAAGTCATGGAAACCTAAAAAATACATGAAACTTGCATATCTCTTCAACTTCTAGTTCCCACGATCGTGGGTTAACTTAACAGAAACTTTCTCCATAGATTTCCCACGATCGTGGAAAACATGCCCTTTTCCACGATCGTGGGTTCTTGTTTTTTAGTGGCTCTACTTCTCTTCTCTTCTCTTGGTCCCTAACTCAATCACAGAGGTGCCCACCCTCCATTTTTACACCAAAATAATCAATTCCTACTCTAATCCAATATCAAACATAAAGAAACAACCATGAAGATCAAACTAAACAAAAACAAACAAAAAAAGTCCTAAAACACAATAATACTAACCTATCATGCATGAAATACATATCAAATACTTAGAAAAACATATACTAATGCACAACTATCAATGACATATCCTAGTTTCTCAAAGTTGAGAACAATTCTCAAATTCCATAACAAATCTAAGAAGTTTGGTCGCGTGAGTTTGTTAGAGTCAAGTAGAGAGCGTAAGTTCACACTCGACGAAGACATCGTAACGACTCAGTGACCTAGAAGAATGAGAAAGCATTAGAATGTACATAAATGCATATTGATAAGGAGTTTAATCTCACGCATTATAGGTCCCACTATTTTATCCAAAATCCATATTCCTCACTACAAATCTGAGAAAATTTATAATTTTCCTAATGGGTCGATATCCAATATCACTAAGAATGACCTTGGGTTTACCTAACATGCCACCTTAGGTCAATAAGTATGGTATCATTCATACCAATTGGATTCAGTTATGCAACTATCGACTTGTGCCATTAATTGTTGATTTAGCACACTCATATCAACTCTTGATGTGTATACATATCATATATATGTTCGAGTTATGTAAATATAGTGCCCTGGAAAACAAGTGTATTTACATGTAACTTTATCTTCTTCAGTTAAAATTTTTTAATGAAAATATTTATTATTAATAAAACAAAAGAGTTTGGTTTTATTTGTGTGAGCATTATATATCTATTCAAAAGGTACCAAGATTCTTTTGTAAGTAATAGACATATACATAGAGATGTATGAGAAACATGTATATTATTAGAATCTAAATTAATTGAATAGTCAAGTTAGTCACTTGACTATGGTTTACGTTGTAGTGTTGCAATTTGTCTCCATGTAAGTAAAGGAGTTCACTTTAAGGGAATGATGAGTTTCATATCTTGATAATAGTTGACTATCAATAATGGAACTATTAAATAAATATGGAATCAAGTATGTTTTAAAGAATAATGTGGGCTGTTACTTTAATCTTAAAACATACAACTTAAGCATTCGCTTATTATGGACCACAATCTTGATGAGTGGTGAACCCATATGTGTTTCATTATAATTCTTGATATGATCAGAATGGATTTTTATAGAGTATTAATCCAATGTCTATATGTTGGAATTATTAATTGAAACATGTATCGAGGAACATTCACTTAAATAAAAAGTTTATAGTGATAACATCACTTCTTGATTTTTTAATGAGATTTGGTGATTAAACTGGCGCTAATAATTTAATGAACTAGCTACCCATAAGGTCTTAACACCAAGATGAGATCTTGTTTGTTAATCACCATATAAAGTAAAACGGGAGATCTAGAAGGAAAAACCAACATATAGGTAAAACGACAATTTTACCCTTTGTTGTGCGGATGGCTATAATAAGGTTCATGATAGGTTTTGCAATTGGACATACTATTTGAAATATGTGTTCTCATAATATTTAGTAATTGAAGAGTTCAACTAATTGTCTTTAGTGGAATGACATTTATTAATTAAGCTAGAATTTATTTTAATGAGATTAAATTAATTTTGGGCTTATTGGAGCTTGAATTATCTAAGTCCAATAAGATTCCCCACTTGGCTTCAAGGAAGGTTATAAAGCTAAGTAAGAAATAAAAATGAAGGTCTTAAAGCCCATGATTGAATGTTGGGCTTGCACTGATTAATAGTTAATTAGAAGCCCAAATGAACATTTAGAAATCGGCTAAACTTTGGTTTAATTTAATTAATTATATTAGTTATATTAAAACAAAATTCTTAAAGAAATGAAGAGTATTTTTGGTTTTTAATGACTGAATGTGCAGCTGCACATTTGGCATTGAATTGCTAAATAAAGATGGTATTTATCATGCTTTATCATCATTAAATGAAGTTATGATCTTACCATTAAATGGTTTAATGGTTATCTTTTATTGATAGTATGTAATGTAACCTTTTTAGCATTCGTTTGATTAAAGATGAAAGATGTGCATTGGATGGATCATCTTCCATCTTTCATCACTAAAAAACCAAAATTGACATGTCATATTAGGTGATTGGTCTTTTCATATAGCCATCTTGAAACAAATGGGAAGTGTCTCATTTAATGGCTTTTTTATGTTTGATTAAAGAAAGGTATGATGCATTGGATGCTCTCCCTTTCTTTCTTTTCATGCGTAACCGAAATTGAGGTGTGGAAGAAAGGGTTCTTGCATTGTTGTGACCAATGCTCTCCTCTCACCTATGTATGGCCGAAACCTTGAATGAGAAGAGCCTCATTGTTACTTTCTTTCTTCTAAGAAAAATCTCCTCCAAACATTTCCTTCTTTCTTCTAAGAAAAATCTCCTCCAAACATTTCTTCTCCTTTCCTACCAAAGGATCTTGTTAACTAAGTTGTCCAAGAAGAACAAGTGACAGATCAAATTGGTTGAGGATACAACAACAAGGAGAGGAAATATTGACAAAGGAAAAGATTCAAAAGCAAGGCTAAAACTAGGGTTGGATACAAGAAGAAGGAGAGGATAGCACAGCGAGGAGTTAAAGCTGTAACTAAGGAGTTGGTAATAATCTTTATCTTGTTTATGTTTATTATTATCCTTATACCATATCATATATAGATTGACATGATGATTTGGATATATTTCTTCCGCTGCAATTTATATCTCTAAAAAGTTTTCAAATCTACTATTTCTTCACATATGGCATGCTTTCTTTTTCCGATCCAACACGTAATATATCTCATAGGGATAAGATCATAATAGTATTAATGTCTAGTAATAAATATATTCTAGTTTTTGTGAATTATGTCTTAAAGCGGGTTAAAGCCCCAGCTTTACTTATTAACTATGTTAAAGTAGTTGTTAAATTCTTGAAAAAAGTTATTTACTTGTTTTGGTATACTTAAAGTTATAATTAGTGATAGAGTTGCACCTTTTGTACCATTAGTTCAAAAAAGTGCTTAAACAATTTGATGTTACATACAAAGTTTTCAATTCCTATCATCCTTAAACAAGTGGTCAAGTGGAAGTAAGTAATAGGGATATAAAGATGATTATATAGAAGAATATAGAAAACTACAAAAAGATTGGTCAACAAGGTTGGATGATGTTCAATAGTTATATAGAACTACCTATAAAATGTTGACTGACACTATACCATATAGGCTATTTTATGGGAAATATCACCATCTACTAGTAGAACTTGAGCATAAGTCTTTTTAGGTTATAAAGTTCATTAATTTTGATTTAAATAATGGTGATAAATATTTTCTCTAAATTAATTAGTTAGATGAATGGCACAACATAGCTTATAAAAATTCAAGTATATACAAGGAAAAGACAAAGAAATGGCACGAGCAAAAACTTAAGCATCTTGAGGAGTTTAAATTGGGGATAGAGTCTCACTTTTCAATTCTCAACTTTGATTATTTCAAGGTAGTTTTAAATCTAGATGGTTAGTACCTTTCATTGTTAACCAAGTCTACCTTACAGAATTGTAGAAATTATTCATCAGGATACAAGTGTATTCAAAGTCCAAGGACGTTGACTGAAATTATACTTAGAATGTAATCCCCATATAACAAGATGTTTATAATCTCTATAATCTCAATGTTAATTTAAAGATTTTAAGAATTCTAGCTAAACAACTTATAACGAAGTGTTTGCTAGGAGATAACCCAACGTTCAAAATTTCTTGATTTTACTTTTATTTTATTATCTTAGATCTCTTAGTTTCATCTTGTTATTGTTAAGTCCAATGACTTTAAATAAATGATTTTGATGAATAACAAGAGAAGGTTAAAAACACAGACGGAGTTGAAAAAATACAGAAGTTAAAAACACAGACGGAGTTGAAAAGCAGACGAAGTATGCAAAGCAGAAAAACAGACGAAGTATGCGAAGCAGAAAAGCAGACGAAGTATGCGAAGCAGAAAAGCAGACGAAGTATGC
>JAOSBK010000002.1:35192451-35207446 GCA_027568895.1 Erythroxylum shatona
AGGAGATGCATGCCTTCCAATTTACAATGGAGATATTAAATGTCTATGCTCAAGGGCCAGAGGATAATGTAGCATCTTCTTTTAAGCCTAAGCATAATGACAAGCAAAACAAGAATGGTCCAATGAAAAAGAAGGCCCAAATAGGGGTCAAGGCCTAACCCATAAAAAAAAGGCCAAAGAGAACACCAAGGGAAAGTGTTTCCACTATGATAAGATGGTATTTATCATTTGGCATTGAATTACTAAATAAAGATGGTATTTATCATGTTTTATTTTCATTAAATAGAGTTATGCTCTTACCATTAAATGGTTTAATAGTTATCCTTTAATGATGGTATATAATATATCCTTTTAGCATTCATTTGATTAAAGATGAAAGATGTACATTGGATGGATCATCTTCCATCTTTCATTACTAAAAACTAAAATTGACATTTCATTTTAGGTTAGTAGTCTTTTCATATAGCCATCTTAAAGACAAATGAGAAATGTCTCATTTAATGGCTTCTTTATGTTTGATTAAAGAAAGGTGTGATGCATTGGATACTCTTCTCTTGTTTCCTTTCATGCATAATCGAAATATAGAGGGTGAGAGAAGGTGTTATTGCATTATTTGACTCTCTCTCCCCTATCTTATGTGAGTGAGCTGAAATTTGTATAAGAAGTGTCTCATCTTTGGCTTCTTTCTTCAAAGAAAAATCTCCTCCAAAGTTTTCTTCTCCTTTCCTACCAAAGGATCTCGTTAACCAAGTTATCTACGAAGAACAAGTGGTAGATCAAATTTGTAGAGGATAAAACAATAAGGAAAGGATAGATTAACAAAGGAAAGGATTCACAAGCAAGGCTATAGCAAGGAGGGGATACATTGTCGAGGATAGGATAGCACAAAGAGGGGTTAAAGCTATAGCGAAGGAGTTGGTAAAAATTTCTATCTTATTAGTATGCATTCCTTATACCATATCATATGTGGCTATGCATGTTGATTTGGATATATTGCTTCCGCTGCAATTTTGATTTCTAAAAAGTTTTGAATCTACCGTTTCTTCTAAATCTATGCTTTTGTTTTTCGAACCAAAACCTAGTTGAAAGACTTAAAATTATGAATGAATGTGACAACTTTTAGGGTGATAAATTAATACTGAATCCTAATTAACTTGAAAATTTTAGCCAAAGAACCTAGATCACTAATTTCTCAATCTAATGACTCTTCACAACCAAATAGATTATGTTCAAAATTAAATTGATTTTGTTCCATCTAAGTTGTCGATACATTTACACAATTCGCAATATGCAACATAAACATACTAACATAGCAATATACAAAATTCACACTCAAAGCAAAACCATAGCCCTAGCCACATTTGAACAACACATTGTCCTTAATGTGAAAAGGAGATAGACAAACATGCATGGAAGGAAATAACATAAAATAAAATAAAATAAAAATAAAGACTAAATTTAAACAAAAATGGTTAGAAACAAAACCTTACAGTGACGGAGGTGATGATGGTGAGGTGTTGAGACCAAATCTACTTGATGCTTGAGATTGTTATCTTATCATGGAATTGTTTAAAGAGAGTAAGATAATTAGTAATCCTAAATCATTTCATATCATTAAAAAACAAATCGAGCTAGACACAACAATTTAAATCTAACTACTAAACATGATAGTTTATGATCGTTAGCTTGACCTTGTATCATTGGAAACTCAACTAGGATCAATTATCAATTATGAGCAGCATGTTTCCACCCTTTTCATTCAACATTAATTTTGAAGCTTATAAGTAAGCTACAAATTACAAAATGATCAGAAGGACAATATAGATAAAATTATGAAAACCAATTAAGCTCAATAATGTCCTTTTTTCGAACGAACTGTTAACAAAATAGGGAATAACAAAACTTTCTGAATCTTCCATGCAATCTAGCAATTTGCCCAGTAACAGGGTGGGTTGTTCTCTTTTTTGTTCTTCCTTATTCATTCTCATCTCCTCTTCTTCTTTAGCTTTTTGAACAGAGACTTCCATAGCTTCTTCAAACTTGATGTCCATTGTCAACTATTCTTCGTTCTCTTATTGTTTCAAAGATTTGAGCACATCAATTTTTGTAACTGAGTCACCCTCCTTCAGATTCTTTAATACATCATTCGTACTGAATGTCACTTGGTCATCACTCATCTAAACGATGAGGTTCTCTTCATAGATAACTACCTAAGTTTTTTCGATGTTCAAGCATGTTATACTAAGATCTAGGGAATAATAGGAAGGGTTGTCATTCTTTTCTTCATGATCTCTCATCCTCTCTTTTTCTTCTACAAGATAGGGGTTCAGCTTATTTCCCACAGGTTTTTCTTGCTCTTCCCCATTTTTAAGTATGATAGCCTCATAGTGCTCTTATTGATGTAATTCCATATTTCTCAGAGAGTCTTCCATACTTCTCTTATAAAATTCATGTGAAAGTTATCTCACTTGAATCTCTAAGGTAAGAATAAAAGAGGCATGATTTTCTATTAGTTGATCAAATTGCTCTTGTACTCTCTTCTGGTTCTTTTCCATATTTGTTAGCTTGTCCATTATTTTGTCCAATTTGAAATCCCATGAACTGGACTCGTCTTGTTGACATTCCAACAGGTCTTGATGTCCTATGTAAGTACTTACATTGTTAGAAAAATAAAAATTTGGGTGGCAAAAGGTGGTTTTGCGACACTGAAGTGTATTTGTTCATATAAGGATGATGATTTTCCCAACTAAATTGAACCTCATTAAAATCCGCAAGAGTCCTTTACTCCCTATAATATATATCCTCTATGATCATTCTTTTGATCTTTTCTTGATATCTATTTTTCTAGATTCTTCATCGCTGCCTTGTGATGTCCAAATCAATGTATTTTTTACTTTTTGCCCAAACTTCCTACACTTTTTTTCCTTCTTGTGATTGGGTACCACATTCACAAAAGATAGTGAAACACCTTAAATCACAACAATTAAACTAATTATACACCTTCTAGCCAATATTCTGTAAGCACATGGTTTGTAAAGTAGTATTAAAAGTGTCAAACCCACAAATAAGGAGGGTAATCTAATCCTAAAATCTAAAGACAAAAAACTATAAAACTAAAAATAAAAGATGCAACAGAAATTAATTACAAGAATTCAATTCATCCAATCAAATCAGAAACTAAACACAATAGTATTAACAAGTGAGCAATATGCAATCACAATAGAAATCAACCTAAGGAATTTATTAACTTATGAGAAAGGGGATTTTGCTTATCATTAATGCTAACCTAGTTGATTATGTGTCAATGGAGTGTCGGTTCTGGACTATCCTAGGGCTAATTACTCTCTGTTGAGTTATAACTATTAAATTCTAAATTATAAACCCTAATCAGATTATAGAATTTGTAATCTCTCAATTCACAAATTATCTAAAACCTAATTAGGTCTGAAGCACTCTAATAAACTATCGAAACATCATACGAGATATTTCTTTGCACAATTACCCATGATTTGACACAGTTTCTATTAAATCACCCAACTTTCATTAATTCGATTTAATCAGTTTTCATTCAATTCACCCTCTCAATTTATTACCGAATTATGCAAGAATGTAATCAAATCATGACATTCATCCAATAAACACAATCAACTAAATTATCATTAGATCAAAATAAAATCCTAAAGGAGAGTTTAGAACATCATCAATATTCCAAATCCTATCATCATACTATCCATCTCAATTCTATACATAAATAAAATCTAAATGAAAAGAAAATAATGACTTAGAATAGATGACGGAAGACAACGACGTCGGGAAACCTCTTAATTTGAGAAGTATGTCGACTCAGCTTCTTCCTCTTTCTTTTTCTTTTTCTTTTTTCTTTCTCTCAGTATTCTCTTTTTAGGGTTTCTAGTGGCTGATGTGAAAGCTACTTTTCATTACTCTTAATATTCTTCAAGTAGTCTTTTTATGTTTTGGGTAAGTTCAGGGTCTTTCTTGGGTCCAAAAGTCTCTTAAAACGTGAAGTTCATAAGCAACTGCACGTCTGCCAGAACCAAGTCACGATCATGGCCCACATATGAGTCTTTTTTAACGATCATGTTTGTTGTTTCAGCCCGAATATCTTTTGAAACTCCTCCGTTCTTCAATAGTGATCCTGAAACACTAGTAAACACGTCAAGATACCTCATAAACATAATATTTAAGCTCAAAAGCTTGAACTAACCCATAAAACACTTAAAATACAAATAATACAAACTAACACAATTCTAATCTAAAAGCATACTAAATGATCGAATTAACGGATAAACACATATCAAACTTTGCCTTAAAAAATAATGCAATTTACACTTACCAACAACAGATGGGGACATTCAGAATAGACCTAGCTAAAAATGTTTTTCGCTCATTTTCTCTTCGAGTTTTCTTTGTTTTTCAACACCGACAGTGGCAATGGAGAAGATGGTCAATGGTGAGGGCTTGAAAATGGAGATAGAAGGCTAACTTCTCGATGTCGATTCAATAAGGATGTCAAAGCTAAGTCAAGGTTAAACTATTTCATTCCTTTAACGTTGTAATCTCTTTTCGAATTCTTGTGTTCATTGAGTTGAAAGACCAAGGTTTTAGATAGATAATCTTAATACATTATTTTTATTGTTCTATTTTGAACCTATTGCTATAATATTGAATGTAATTCGTAATTGTTACATTTTATGTTTTTTGGCAGAATCTAATGATCGTTAATCATTAGGAACAATATAACTTAGGTTAGATAACCCGAACGTGTAAGGTTATTATCTGTATTGATTGTTTTCCACTTTGTAAAATTACTGCCAAATTGAATCTAGATATCATATCATAGGTCATTTGGTAGTTAGGTTTAATTAACAATCGTACCTTAATTAAAAACAACCTAAGAAAAAATCGGGATTATCAAAGCAGATTGTTAGTTTCAGATCAATAGTCTGAAGAGGAGTCTAAAGATGTTAAGATGATGAATACGCTTAATCGTGTTTAAATTGAGATTGACCCTAGAACCTGACCTTACTCTTATTTGATACTTTAATCATTTTTATTATTTGCTTTAATTTTTTTGATAGTTTACTTTTATTTTATTTTCTAAACTGCTCAAAATAAAAAAACCCTTTTATATTTTCGTTGCATCAATTAATTTTGTTAAGAAAATTAACTGAATATTCCCTGTGGATTCGATCCCAACTCACCACAACTACAAATTTTAGGATAATTTTGTAGTGCATTTGGCACATGCTATCAATCGTATTCAAAAACAAAAATTTTCTTTAGGTGTAACAGTTTCATACCAATATTCTGAAAAAGTTATAATTTATATTCTTTAATCCTAAATCAAGAATTTTTGAACTATATGGAAGCTTTTAAAGGTAAGATCTCAAAAATTACGTTATATTCATCACATGGATGGGAATAATTTAAGCACTAGGCTTTGGCACCCCCTTAGCCCTCCCTCTAACATCTTATCTTCTAGAATTGACTATGAGAATTATTTGCCTCTGAATGCTAAATTTTCCAACATCTTTTTAGATGGAGTGGTGCTGGCCATCTATATATGCCCATTACCTATGTTTAAAGACAATTTTTTGTCACTTCCTAATATTTCCCATAAAGATCAATTTGTTGGTTATACTAGTCTTATAGATTTTAAACCCTTTGTACTCTGATGAAATGGTCCTCACAATTTAGTTTAAACACCACTCACCAAAAGTAGTTTCACCTTCTAGCTAGTTGTTAAACCCCTAAGTTTGAGATAGCATAATCGTGCAGGCATTAGTAAGCCTAGACTAGTGTTCGACATGTGGAAAACAGAACAAGGCAAAAGAATTATAAAGAGGTAAGAACAAAAAGGGGTAATGTCAAGCGTTGGCATGTATTGGTGCATATTGGCATAAATCTTCGACGAGATGCAAGATTTGGATGTGAGATCAAAAGAAGGCTTGAGATGGACATTGGGTGGAAGGTTAGCTAGATCACATGCATAAAAAGAATATGTGAGAGTTCAAGGTGACTTAGCAAGTAGATCAAGCATGGTGCTAATTTTATGAGAGTTTCAAAACTTGTACGAGCTGACTTAACTAAGGCTAAGTTATTAATGGACTAAGGACATAGCATTGGACGGACCAGTGTGTTATTGCTTGGATGAATCATCATCAACGAATAAAGAGGAGGAGATCTTGGATGATAAGGAAGATAAGATCACGGAGGATAAACATCAACTTTAAAGGATAAAGATCAGCTTTTATCTAGTTATGTAGCTTACTCTTATTAGATAAATTCCTAATTGGCTAGGGATGTCATTATGTTGGTTAGTGTGATGTAATTTGATAAGGATAAGATAGGATAAGATTGTTATCTTAGCTAGCATGGTTTTATTAGGATTCTAACTTAGTCATCTAAAGGTGCCTATACATAGCTCATTTGAGCCTTAGTTTTCTTAATAAGTGAGTGTGGTAGACACTTAGAGATCGATAGAGCACTCCTTTGTATATTTTGAGGGAAGTAATAAAGGTTAGCTTTGTAGGTGTATCTGTTTCTCGTGTTCTTATTGTTGCCATGATTATTTACTTCTTTCATAGTTTTTTCACAAGGGTGTGAGAATGAAACCCTACGAAGGCACGAGGCATTCAAGAACAAGTAGATTAGTCGACGATCATAGGACAACGCTAAATCTTAATTTAACGGAGCTAAGTGAGATTGTCATGCAAAGGGGTTACAAATATTGTGTGATAAGTTCATGCTTGAAGGAAAACCTTTGTAACAACTAGTGTCAAAGCCAAATTTTGATATAGCAAGAGGTAGCAATTTGACTAGAGTAAAGGCACTCATTAGGCCGATTCCTCAAAGGAAGGAATAAGTGACTTCTTACAGCACTCGATTCGAGATGTTGAAGGCGTGACTTCAAAAGTTACAACATCAAATGGCAGAGTTGATGAAGGCATAAAAGTATTATAGATTTGAGATCATGATCCTAACGTATGCCATTGCAACATAAGACATGGGACAAGTAGAAAACATTGTGGTGAAGGTGCGAGAGCCACAATTTTTCAACGATAAGTAAAGTGCCAAAGAACTCAAAAATTTCTTGTGGGACATGGAGCAATACTTTACAGTGGCAAAGGTGGCTGACCCGGAAAAGGTGTCGATCACGTCAATATACCTAGTGGAGGATGCAAAGCTATAGTGGAGAACGAGAACCTCCAATGACATTACTGCGGGTAGACCTCCCATCGACACTTGGGAGAAGATGAAAAAGGAACTAATGGATTAGTTCCTCCCCTACAATACTTTATAGCTAGTGTGGGAAGTTTTGAAGAGGTTGAAGCAAGACGACTCGGTATGAGAGTATGTGAGGAAATTCACATCTTTGATGTTGTACGTGCAGAACATGTCAGAGGAGGACAAGTTGTTCAACTTCATAAGTAGCTCGCAAGGTTGGGTAAAAATGCAGCTTCGAAGATAGAACATGAAAGACCTTCTAAGTGCGATAGCAGTTGCTGATGCCTTAGTGGATCTCCAAATGCCACTACCGATTTGAACTAACTATAAGGGCAAATGATGGGACATGGAATGGCTCGGAGAAAGGCAAGAAGAAGGTAGGTGAATCTTTTCAAGGTAAGAAATATCAAAAAATAGATATTGCTTGTTTCATTTATGAAGGGCTTCATTTTGCTTGAGAATTCCCAAGACGAAAGGTGGTAGAGGAGCAAGTAAATACTATGGTCCCAAAGGATTAAGGAGAGGGAGAGGATAACCTGACGGAAGAGGTCTACCTCAATAAATTTTGTTGTGTTAGGCACAATGGGCCTTGTGAAGGAGCGTTCGAACAAAAACAAGAAAAAACCTAATGGAGAGGGAATATGGTACATAGGAGATGTGTCAATGGCTAAGAAGTCTTAAAGGAAACCACACATAGAGGTGTGTCCATAGATTATTTTGATAAGGGCGTCGATTTCTTCTCGTAGGGATGGTTTGTTAGACCCTTAAGTTTGAGATAGCATAATTGTGTTGGCAATGGCAAGCCTTGACCAGTGTTCGATATGTAGAACAACGAAACAAGGCAAAGGACTTGTGAGGACGAAAAGGGGCAAAGTCAAGCATTGGTGCACATTAATGGAAATCTTCAATGAGAAGCAAGATTTGGATGTGAGACTAAAAGAAGGCTTAAGATCGATTTCGAGTGAAAGATTAGTTAGATAACACACATGACGGGAATATACGAAAGTTCCAAGGTAACTTAACAAATAGATCAAGCATGGCACAATTTTTAGTAGAGTTTTGGTCCTTGTATGGGATGACTTGATTAAGGCTAAGTTCTTGATGGACTAAGGACTTAGTTTGTGCTCAAGTAGATGAACCATGGCTAATGGAGTTGGCATAGGTCAACATTAGATGGACCAGTATGCTATTTGCTTGGATGACTCATCATCAATGGATAGAGATGAGGAAATCTCGGATGATGTGGCGGATAATATCATAGAGGATAAACATAAGCTTTAAATGATAAAGATCACGCAAGAGGATCTCTTGAAGATAATGGACATCTTTGTGGATAAGGGGATATCATAAGTAATCTTTTATCTTGTTGTTGTTATGTAGCTTAATCCTATTAGTAGAGTCCTAATCAGACAGGGATGCCATTCTATTGGTTAATGTGATGTAATCTGATAAGGATAAGGTTGTAATCTTAGCTAGCAGAGTTTTATTAGGATTCTAACTTAGTCATCTAGAGATGCCTATAAATAGCTCATTTGAGCCTTGCTCTTTTTAATAAGTGTGGAGACACTTAGAGATTGAGATAGTATTCCTTTGTATACTTTAAGTGAGACTTCAAGAACAAGTAGGTTAGTCAATGATTACATAATAAGGCTAAATCTTGTTTTAACGGAGCTAAGTGAGATCGTCATGCAAAGGGGTTGCACATCTTGTGTGACAAGTTCGTGATTGAAGGAAAACCTTTATAACAGTAGCCATGATATAAACGTAAATATTAGAGATTAAATTTTTCCACTATATTCCCAATTTTTAGAGTCACACCAACACTTCTTCTGTCATTTTTTTCCCCTCAGTTTTGTTTGGAAGAATTTCTTATTGCTCTGTAACTACAATTAGAGCAACAAAACTGGGAATCATACTATCTGTTGGATACCAAACTCTTGCAAAGGTCCTCTTTGGACCCACTCTAGAAAAAAAGGTTTCTCACATTGTGTCTATAAGTTATAGTCCAAAAGAAATGCCAAAATTTTTTAAGGTTCCTCCACATTGTTAGAGAAGATTTTCCTTAGAAGTCCTCAAACCTAGGTCTCAATCAGCTTCATAAAAACAAATGGAGAATCTAGGATACTTCTGGGTTGTTGTATTCGTCCTGGTTGATACATTTACTTTTTAAGAAAAAACTAAGAACTTCTCTTTCGACTGAAGTAGTTGTTCAATTCAAGACAAAGATTCTCCTAGCTAGTTCAATATGAAAGAGAGAAAGCTACAAAGAAAGAGCCTAAACAATATCTTAACTACCTAGTCCCACTAGCAGTGGATTTATCTGACGACATAAACCCTGTTTCCCCACCAGAAGTTGAGGAGTGACTAAAAATGGTAGCACCTCTATATGCAGAGTACGGCGCTGTCAAGGGGGTGGGAAGGTTTACAGATTTGCTTCCAAGCATTAGAACAACTGATGACATTGTGGGCCTTTCTGCAGGGTCATCTTGAACACACAACAGTGCAATTTGGATCCATCTCAAAGCCTCACTGATGGGGCAATCATCTTCTATGTTGGGGTCTATCAACTTGTCTCCTCTTCCTTCATTCCATAGTTCCCAAGCCTGTTCAGTGTCTTGCTCAATGAGTAAAGTGTAGGTAAGGATATGTTAACCAAAGTTCACTAGAAATGACAAGTAAAATTGGAAGTGTTACATGTACTATGAGGTTTGAGGCAAGATCTGGGTTATAAAACCCTCTGTTCCTTTTACCACTCAGAATTTCAAGCATTAAGATTCCGAAGCTGTAAACATCTGATTTGATTGAAATCAAACCTTCCAGTGCATATTCCGGTGCCATGTATCCACTGTTCAAGCAAAAGTACCGTTTCTTGTAAAATTACTGACAGACAGTTAATTTGTTTACGTTGTTAGTGTTAGAAAGTTGGCTTACTATGTGCCCACAACTCTCTCTGTGTTGGCTTCAATCTGATTGCCTCCAAAGATCCTTGCAGTGCCAAAATCTGATATCTTTGGATTCATTTCGTCATCCAACAAGACATTGCTTGCTTTCAGATCACGATGGATGATTTTGAGTCGAGAGTCTTCATGCAGATACAGAATGCCTCTGGCAGTTCCAGTTATGATGCTCGCACGTTTTTCCCAGTCAAGTTCCTTACTCTTTTTTGGGTCTGTCTTCACAAGTAGTTAGTTAATGTAGAAAGTTTTAGCAACTAATCACATTCATATGGCGTAAATATGACAGTGATGTGAAACAAACCAAAGAGGAAGGCATCAAGGCTAGTATTTGACAGGTACTCGTACACAAGAAGCTTTTCATCTCCCTCCAAGCAGTATCCTAAAAGCCTCACAAGATTCTTATGTTGAAGTTTGACAATTACCATAACTTCAGTCCTGAACTCTTCAAGACCTTGCTTTGATGTCATGGAAAGCCTTTTCACTGCTATTTCTTGTCCATCCGGCATTTTGCCCTGAATGGAATTTAAACTGCGTTATTTAAACAAGCCCTGACTATAAAAGGAAACTGATAGGACTGTCAATTTTGTGACTTTCATTACCATTATAGTCATTATAAACTAAAATATTATTGAAAACTAATTGTTAACGTGCAGGAGTAATGTCACATTGATCATGAAGATCATAAGTACCACAAAATTGATAGTCATATAGTTGAGTCCATATGCAAGTGCTATTTTTGCCTGTAATAAAAGGTTGTGCACTTGTGTCTCAAACCTTGTAAACTGGTCCAAAACCTCCTTCACCTAGCTTATTTGCAGCAGAGAAATTGTTTGTAGCTGCTTTTATGGTTTTGAGATCAATGTAATGAACGTCCACGTTGGTGTCACGATCCGTTAATGGCATTCCTCCGTTCCTCCTCGAATACGATCCTTCTACAGTTGGCAACAGAATTTCTTCAGTTGTTTCACCTTCAAAATATAGGTTAGGTTTAGAGATTGGAGGCAATCCATCATTATTCATTGCAAGTACATGCCCAGGTTCACCTATATGGTTATACCTCTTCGTTTTCTCCTCTTCCGCAAGTATGTATAGTAGCCGAAACCCAGGAGAAGTCCAATCACCACAACAGATATTGATGTAGTGATAACTGCAATCTTTGACTTGTTGCCACCTCCCTTCTCTCCTGTATTTAGCAATGGAGACCTCAATTAGTAACTTACGTGCACAAGATATTTTTTTTGTGAAAATGTTCTAGTCATAATGTCCGTGCCAATCTGAGGTACACAATGACAAAATGACAAAAGTCTCGGCTTTTATGAAAGATTATCTAATTCATTGCCTGAAAAAGACGGATTAACTACTTCACAAGAATGCCTGATCAAAAAGTGGATTAACTATAGAAAAAAGGTCAACTAACTCGCCTAATTCACTTAATTCTAAGGGAAAAGAGAAAAATGTGCAGAATTTCAAGGGAAATCATCGTTGAGCTATATGCAACAGATCATATATGGGATAGAAATCTTTGTAATTAAATTATATGATTCTCATTTTTATCTCCTAGACCTTTCATGTCTGTTCTATTGCTAGTCCTAGTTTTGTCCTTCAAAGGCTGGGTTTCAATTGTCCTGCACTTAAATAAAAAAGAAAAAAGAATCATGGTTCACACCTTTGCTAGGTATTGGTCCTGGAGTTGGAGGCTGTATTGGTGTCGTTGGCAGTTGATAGAAAGAGTACTCCTCATACCGTAAACTGCAACTTGGTGTCAGAACACGCCAGCCTACCTTCCCTGAACAACACTGGTCGACCAAATCTTTTGCTTTAACCAAACAGCTAGTACAGGAGCTTTCATTAAGGTCTCTACTACACTGAGCCAAAGCATACCGTTTTATCGACACATCATCTCTTGTCCCAAACTTGAGTTTTGCTTGCGGAACACTCTGTAATAACAAGTATACAAGGCCTTGCGCGCCATAGTTGGGGTCGTCAGGTGCAGAAGTATTTTGGATGTTGGTCATGATCATGTACGGAACAATTTGTGGTTTCCCAAAAAAGTTCACATTAGAATAGCGTAGCGTGCAGCTGTCGTACCATATGATCCCAGTTTCATTTGAGGAGCATCGTGCGTTAATTTCCTCAACAGCAGCGTTAACACAATTCTGGCAAATACTGCTCGAAACATCTCCGCGACAAAGATAGAGGCCATAGATCCCATTTGATGAACTTTGGTAGAAACTGTTACTGGAAGAGTTGGAGGATAAATAATTTAAAAGGACACTAAGTCGTGATGAATAGTTACCATCGGCACTATCGTTTGCTGATCTTGAACAAACATAGCCGACGGAAGTTGGCTGGCAATCAACGAAGGTAAGGAGTAAGAAACTTGGGATGATCAACAAAACCAGAAAGGCAAAGGGTTTGGCGAGGCGAAACATCATCGGAAACGAGCTTAGATGACCAGCAGCAGTCAAATGAAGATATATACTTAAAACTTTAAAAACGGTCAGACTTGATCAGTTGGACGAAGTAAAGCCCTTTTTTTTTTTTTTTCCTAATCATTTTCAACGACACAGTTTGACATATATATTGTTGGTGCAGCGACCTTTTCCAAAATTGTTAATTATGAATGAGATGAGACATGGCTCTTCGATAGTTTACTTGCGTGCTACTGGAAATATGCATTTATGTGATTTTCACGAGGCCGGCTTTAGCTTACACCAAAAGTCGGATGAGAGACTATGGAGTAGGGCCCTTTCGAGGGATGTGTAGCGGACGTCGTTGTACAGTTCCATTTTGTTTTTTGAAATTAAAATGGATGTATTAATTAAACAAATACCTACAACAAATATTTTGAAAATTAGACCATACATCAAATTAAAAATTTAATGTTTAAAAAATTCAACAGGTATTTAGCAATTATAAAACTATTTTAAAATAAATAAGAAGTAAAAATTATAAAAACAACAAAAAATTTAGTATAAAATAAAATATTTTGTTAAGAATGCACCAATGTCTATTAATATAATAAATCTAATAATTTAAATTAAAATTGAATCTAACATAACAATAATAATAATAATAATAATCATCATCATCATCATCATCATCATCATCATCATCATCATCATCATCATCATCATCATCATCATCATCATCATCATCAAAATTGTAATTTTGAAGTTACTTGTGCCTCATAAGCGTCAAGAGTTATAAGTTATCTAATACTATCCGAAGACTCATAAACCGTGCTTTTAGCCAAAATATGTTCATCAATATTGTCTACTGTATTCAAATAAATTACAAATTAATAATATATTAAACTAGTTTCTAGTGTAAATTTGTAATGTATTATACTTTTAATATTAGATATGATAAAAATAAGATATCAATTGACTATTTGTAGATTTGCTTAATTCATTCTTTGTACCAAATACATTTTCTTCATAAATCACCTTTTCAGTTTCATTATAATCAAAATCAAGTGATATCGGTTTTTCTTCTTTGATCCAAAAAATTGGTATGGTCACAAAAATCAATATCCACTAGTTCATATGTTGGCGTGCCCATAGCAATCAAACCTCAAAACAAACTGATTACTTCCTCAAGTATCCCTAATTTCAACTCAACCTTATCCATGCGCCAATTCATATTTCCACTCAATGGCATCCATGCATAAATCATAACTCATTAACATCCAAAGATAAGAGTTTTTACAAAACCATAATGGCTTTTCAACCCACGATACATCAGTGTCTCATAATCCCAAAATATATGAGAGACTTAAACTAATAATTCTTGAAATGCAACTAAAAGCCTCATCGTTACAAAATCTAGCTTAAAATACAAAAATATTCAACTTGGAGTAATGCCTTGACCCTCTTTCACTCGATCTCATGTTCTTTACCTAATGATGGGACGGATAAAGGGGGTGAGCTTGACAGCTCGTAAGTAATAGTTTATAACGAAAAAATAAGCAAAAACTATTGAAAACGTCCAGTTGTCATAGAAAATTCCCATCATATAGTCAAAATCTCAACTATAAAACATGAATGCATCAAACTTGTTCACATAACATAAATACATATGCACATCAGAATGGTTTGTGTGGATCCAAAACGAAACGTACTATACATTTCCCATAATGGTCCTATGTAGTCATAAAAAAATGTACTAACATAATCCCACATAATAGTTTTGCGTAGCCGTGAACTTATGGGAGTCCATGAAGGAGCTCCGTGTCACTAGGGAGCAGGCGGGAGAAGCCTTTAACTTGGTCAATGTGCACGTGACTTAACTTAAAGGATCACCACAAAGCCACATAATATGTAATTCAAGACTTGTAAACTTGTTGCCCAAAATGACACATTTTCGAAAACTTGATTTCATAAACTTGATATCCTTTCAAAATCATTTCCATTTTTCATTTCATAAATAAATTATACAATTCATATACCAAACATGTAGCACTTTCTCAAAACATTTAAAGGGCAAAAATTCATAGTTATTATGCAATTGAAATCATTACACTTCTTTAATTCGAAGAAAACATTAGTGGCTTATTTACTCTATTATAAGCATGTACCCCACCTTGATTTCCTTGCTTATTGACTTGCTCAAAAATGCCTCTTCTCTTGTTCCTCTTGTGTTGGACCACACCCCCCACCCGAAGGTGTTTGCGGGTTATACCACGGCGGGTGTTTGCGGGTTATACCACGACATCCAACACAATCGGTATTGTCCTCTTTGGTCAAGGGTGAGGCCACGACTCGAACCCAAGACCTCAAGGTTTTGTT
>JAOSBK010000002.1:35214460-35225324 GCA_027568895.1 Erythroxylum shatona
CTTATTTTATCTTTAAAACTGACATCTTAACTCCTTATTTTGATCAGGTAAATGAAGCAATTTGACAATACTTCCTTCTAGAAAAATGTTCCTCTATGTCTTATGTTTCTAATGACACCAAAAAAACTTAATTATCCAACTCAAATACTTTAACCAATCATCTCTCTTTGATTCAATCAATCCTTTTCAATTTAATCTCAAAAATCACAAATTTTACATGAATAGGTAGAGGTATGTCTTAGTAATCCAATGCTTCAAAAACCAAGTCAATCGGATGTCGGACAAAAAAGTTATAAGCAAAAGAGTGAAGAGGGGTCGGGTCAAGGGAAACATGACAATAGTCGACTGGTCGACTATTAGTCGACTAATGTGAGTAAAACAGTGACACTAGTCGACTATTCGAATACTATTAGTTGACTAATGTAAGTAAAAACAATAACACTAGTCGAGTAGTCGACTATTAGTCGAGTAGTCGACTATTAGTCGACTAAGCCTAAAATCGACTAGAACCTCTTGGTTTTTTTCTTCATCCGATATCCCAACTTTCACAACTCATAACTTTTTACCTAGAACTCCAAAATTTGTAATCTTGGTATCAATA
The DNA here is from genome assembly GCA_027568895.1 of Erythroxylum shatona. NCBI lineage: Eukaryota > Viridiplantae > Streptophyta > Magnoliopsida > Malpighiales > Erythroxylaceae > Erythroxylum > Erythroxylum shatona. Next base: position 35,215,062 of record JAOSBK010000002.1, read on the forward strand.
AAAAGCTGAAAGAAAGATATACAATTTCCATGAAGAACTTAAAAACCATTTCCATCTTTAAAGGGGTCAAAATCCCAATTAAAGTTTCTGTCCCCATTTAATGTCACCCTAAACAGTATCCCAACTTCTAAAGTTTCTAACTTTCAACTCCAAAGTCCAAAAATGTCATAATTTATATAAATGAAAAGATCAAAATGTCACCTACAACTTTCATGAATGATAGAAAAATCAATTTAGCCTCTAAGGGAGTCAAAAACCATTTCGAAGTTTCTGTCCACTAATGATCATCCCAAAGCAGTAATAGAAATTTCTAAAAATCATAACTTTCTATTCCATGGTCCAAAATTTTCATACTTTACATCAATGGAAAGATCAAAACACAATCTAAAACTTTCAAGAAGAACTTAGAAGCAATTTTAATCTCTAACTAGGTCAAATTTTCAATCAAAGCTTCTGCCAGAAATTTGTCATCCTATACCACATCCAAACTTCCAAATTTCACATCTTCCAATTTGCACAATCAAAAATAACATATTAGACATCATTGTAAAGCTATGCAATTTCCCTATAACTTTCATGTAGACTACTTAATCCAATTCAAACCAAATGAGTCCAGAATTTTTCTTAAAATACAGTACACACAAACTTACCCTTAATAGCATTTTTAAAACAAAGCAAAATAACCTTAACTTCGAAAGATCATAACTTTCAATCCCGATATCGAAAAATGTCATACTTCATAGCGATAGAAAGCTATCAACAGAAGCTACAACTTTCATGAAGATTATTTTATCAAATTCTGCCTAAATCAACCCAGAAAAATTCACAAAGATTTCACATCAAAAAGTCAACTCTCTGTTACTATTCATCCCAAAAAGTCAGACTTGCAATTCCCTAAAATTTAACACTTTCACTAATCATTTCTTGCTTTTCAACTTCCATTCAAATCAAATTATTCACTATAATTGTCATGGTACCCTTACACACACAAATTTATTCAAAATTTTCAAGTCATCAAAAACCAAAATCCACTTCTTTTCACATCAATTTCATTTAATTCTAAAATACCCACAACACATACCTACTCAAAAACACCCGTTTAATTTCAATTAATATTTCTAAGTTTCACTAAAAGATCGAGGTCTAACAATGTCTGAAAATATAAATTATTAAAACATGAGGATACTAGTCAACAATATTAGAACTTTGTATAGAATCATGATGCATGTATACATAATAATAGATTTAACAAAACTTAAAAAATTAAATCTTTATATGACGGTTATTTTTCTTATCTATAACAAACTAAGTGACGGTGGGTCATCTTATGTATTAAAAGAAAATTGGGACCCTCCCACTCAAATATCTAGAAACTCTTTATATCATCACCAACCTCCATAAAATATCTAAAAGTGATGATATCACTATAAACTCTTTATTTGAGTGAATGTTTCTTGATACATATTTCAATTAATAATTCTAACATGCAAACACTTGATTGATATTTAATTATAATGAAAATGCATATGAGTTAACTACCCATCAAGATTATAGTCCATAATAAGCAAATGTTAAAATGCATATTTTAAGAGTAAAGTAATGGCTTACTTTATTCTTTAAAAACATACATGATTTCAGATTCTTTTAATAGTGCCATTATCGATAGTCAACTACTATCATGATATGAAACTCATCATTTCCTTAAAGTAAATTCCTTTACTTACACGGAGATAAATCGCAACACTACAGTCTAAACCATAATCAAACGACCAACTTTATTATTCAACTGTGAATAAATTAATTTAGATTTTAATAATATACATGTTTCCTATATATCTCCATGTGCATGTATATTGTTTACAAAAGAATCTTGAAACCTTATGACTAGTTATATTATGCTCATACAAATAAAACTAAACTCTTTTGTTTCATTAATAATAAATATTTTCATTACAAAACTGTAATTGGAAGAAGATTAAGTTACATGTAAATAAACTTGCTTTCCAGGGCACTATATTTACATAACTCCAACAGAAAGTGCAGTAGTGTAGGGAATGAAGGACATGACAATGTAGGAGGAGAGGATGGTAGAGCAATGAGTAAGAGGAAGAACGCTGAAAGATAGGGTTACTAATAAGAATGGTGATAAAGTGTAGAAGAGAAAAGAAGAAGTTATGAAATGATAGTGTCAAAATAGCAGCAAGGAGAGTAGGAAGCTAGGGGAGTAGAAGCCACAGGGACTGGTGGTGAAGAGTGAGTAGTGAACAATGTTCAGTGAGAGTCCATTTGTACAAAACCTTGCGCATAATTTCTCTTCTTAATTTGAAATAAATCCTTTTAATTCAAAAAAATTAAATAAGTTTTATTAAAGCCAAAATTTAATAAATCATGGACCATTCTTGAAAATTGTGCTGCTCCATTATCATATGATGTTAGGCAAGTCTCTTGACATTGTCAAATGTAAATGGAAAATTAGAGCGCTAACAATGACTTCAGAAATGGAAAATTCAACGTGGCACACAAACATGCTTTCAATAGAGATTACAGAGAAAGAAGTTAAAGAAAACTTCATCCTATAGTAAAGCATATTATAGAAATAAGGGAACAACTTATTTATCTAGACAAAAGTCCTGAGAAAGCCGTCGCATAGCAACCATTGAAAGGACAATTTCTCACTATCAAGTTCGTCTATAAATGCACCATCTGATTGACTATAGCTGAACAGGAGATAAATGTTAGAGTCCACCTTAAGGATAACGCATGGCTTACGCTGTATTTGGTTACAGTTTTTAATAAAATGAAATGGAATTGAATATAAATGGATGTAATATTAGAAAATTGTTGTTTGGGAGGGATGGAAGGTTTATAATATAATATAGTAAAAATTTGTTTGGAAGATGTATGAAATGGAATGGAATGTATGTATAATAATAATAAATGACTATTATATCCTTAATGTAGAGTAATGAGATGTATTGTGTTGCTGCTTGTTATTAGAATTGAGGGTATAACTGGTATTGTAGAAATTATTGAGGGCATATTAGATAGTACATGTTTATCATTTTACATTTCATCCGAAACCTCCCAAATCGGAAGTAACTCATTTTGCAATTTCGGATGAAATAAGATGTAATGTGAATCCTTCCCTTTCTATTCTATTCCATTATAACCCCTCATCTCAAATGATAGAATAATACTATATTTTATTTTATTTCATTATTATCTGTGCTACGAACCATACCATTAAAGGACAATGAAGCTTATGCTTGCATTGCTTCAAGTATAAAAATTTTGTTTCTGAATCGTATTATGAAATCAGACAACTGACCTAATAGAGCACGTGCACAAACTTTGATTCCAGCTGGATTGAGAGAAGAAAAATGCCTTTAAGTCAAGTCTTGCCACTCTTAACCCAAGAAATGGGTCAAATTGACTTATAATTTCATTATTGACAAGCACGGACCAAATTGTTGATCCATTCTACGCGCTCTGTTAGAGACTGCTTCCAACCAATTTGCTCGTATTTTCCCGATCGATAGATCTAAACTTTCTGATCAGTCTTCTTTCCCATATACGTTCAGAAAGGTAGTGAAACAACATGGCTTCATCAATATTTCTCCTCCTTCTTTCTCCTCTTCTAATACATTTTGCATATCTTATACTGGCCGAAGAATCAGGTCCGCCAGGAATACTGTATAAGGAATGTGTTGACAAGGGAAACTTCAGCGCTAACGGTGCCTACCAAGCAAACCTTAATTCCCTCCTTAACTCCATGTACACCAACACGGATATAACCTACGGCTTCTACAACTTCTCATACGGGGAGAGCAATGATAAAGTCTATGCTATTGCTCTGTGCAGACCGGACATAAGCCCTGTTTCATGTCGAGATTGTATAAAAAATTGCAGTTACAGCCTCACAACAATATTCTGTCCCAATTTCAAGGAAGCGATTGGTGGTCAAGATGAATGCATGTTAAGATACTCGAACCGCACCATATTTGATCTCATGGAAGGTGGTCCTTACTTCTGGGTGCATAGCCTGAGCAATGTGTCTGATGTTGCTGGATTCAATAAGTCACGAATGGACTTGTTAGACAAGCTAAGAGACAAAGCTGCAGTGGGCGATTCTCGTTACAAATACGCAGTAGGACAAATAGAAGCTCCGAATTTTCAAACTCTGTATGCACTTGTGCAGTGCACACCAGATTTGACGGAGCCTGAATGCAGAAGTTGCCTGTATAATACAACTGGGCTTCTTCCTCAATGTTGTGAGAATAGATCCGGAGGCAGAGTCATTTACCCAAGCTGTAATTTCAGATATGAGATAAGCCGATTCTATGATTTAACTAATTTACCATCTTCTCCACAGCCAACATCAGGTATTGATATAATAAGAACGTTTTTTACTATTCCTGAAGCGTTAGGCATCAGTTAATTGCAACGTCCGGGTAGATTTTTGCTAACATTTGAGTTTCCGCTGGTTCCATTACTGTTTCCTCTATCTGAAGCAATCTGATTTGTTCAAGACTTATTTGTGCTTCGTGAGATTCAAAATTTTCTGATCTCTGTAGGAAAGGGAAGGAACAGAAGCCATATTGTCATAATTGCTGCTGTTTCAGTTGCTACTTTCATAATGCTTGTAGGTTGCGTAATATTCTTGTTAACAAGAAGGAAGCTGAGACATGAGGTTGAAGGTAAGTTCAAATATTAGTCCATCGTCACTCGTTTGACTGCCTTAACGTCAAGGGCAAGCCATGAATGTCTTCTTCTTTGTTTTTTTTTTTTTTTTTTTTGAAAATTAAGTAAATGCATTGAATAGGAGAATTAATAACAACAAGAGTTCGCGTAAATAAACAGTTAAAAGACTAGATCAAGTGACAAACAAAATGGTGGCAAAGTGGTATTAACAGCTGAGCTTGACTAGCTAGTGTAGCTCATTCCAAATGCTACCTTTGACAGATTAGTGGAGGTAGTGAAAGTTGAAGATTGTGAGCAATAGCAGTGAATCTTATATGGTAGAGCAGCCTGACAAAACATTACTCTACATTCACAGCTTTCGTAGCAAATAAAGCGTTATTTCTTTCCTTCCATATGTGGTATATCAAAGCTCCATATGATGCTCTGAAGAGTTTCTTATCAGCCTTAGTTTTGAAGCAAATACCATGCATCCATTCCCATATTTGTATGCCTTTTATGATCTACTAACGTCTTCTCTTTTTCTGAGATGTGTTTGAGAATAAAAATGTCGAATGTATGCAAATTGACTTGGATACGATTAGGCTTGCTACAGAGGACTTTGCAGAAGCTAATAAGCTTGGTCGCGGTGGATATGGTGTTGTCTACAAGGTAATGAAATTTCAATATCTACTAACAACAGAGAAGCGAAGTCTTTAAAATCCAAACATTCTTTAAACTTCTCTTTATCCAAAGTTAAACTCATCACATGCCCACAGGGTACGCTTCCTAACGGTCAACTTATAGCTGTCAAGAGGTTGACGAGAGGATCAGTACAAGGGGATCCAGAATTCAGGAACGAGATTGTCTTAGTGCCCAAACTTCAGCACAGGAATTTAGTGAGACTCCTGGGTTTCTGCTTCGAAAAAGAAGAAAAGATTCTTGTGTACGAGTTCATTCCAAATTTGAGCCTTGACAAATTCATATCCGGTAATTTTTTTGACGAACTGAGATTCGTTGATGTTTCCAAGTTCCATGCATTGATTCATGCCGTCTGGTAAACCTGTAGATCCTGTGAAGCGTGAACAATTTGGCTGGGAAACACGTTACAGATTCATAGAAGGGATTGCGAAGGGAGTTCTTTATCTCCATGAGGATTCTAGGCTTAAGATTATTCACCGCGATCTCAAAGCTAGCAACATTCTGATAGATGAAGAGATGAATCCAAAAATCGCAGACTTTGGCACAGCAAGGTTATTCGATATTGATCAAACGGGAGCCGAAGCAAGGAATATCGCTGGGACCTTGTAAGTGTACAATCATTAAAGCCCTTGACCTACAAATTTCAATCCTAGATAGTTTGTATCTCCCTAATAAGGTATGAACATAAAAACGCAAGTACATTACTACAACTTGAATCAATAAGTCAGCCTTAGTTACAGCGTTGATTATCTGCAGCGGATACATGGCTCCAGAGTACATAACCCGCGGACGCTTCTCAGTAAAGTCGGACGTATTTAGTTTCGGTGTGATAGTTTTGGAGATTGTGAGTGGCCAAAAGAACAGTAGCTTCCGCATCAAAGAGGAAGACGAAGACCTTCTAACATATGTAAAAATAAAGGAGCAGAACCACTACTATGAATTCAGAAATTCTGCTTGTAGCTGGTTGAAGGTTTTATTATTTTAATTTTTTGTCTCAGGCTTGGAGAAACTGGAACCAAGGGACACACTTAAATTTAGTAGATCCTACTCTGACAGCAGGTCGGGGAAGTGAAATGGCAAGATGCATCCACATTGGATTGCTATGTGTTCAAGCAAATGAAGCTGATAGGCCAACAATGGCAGATGTTGTCGTTATGCTTAGCAGTTGTTCGATGACACTTCCTGTGCCTTTAAGGCCCGGGTATTTTTACCATGGCATGGGCAATTGCAGCGGATCAAACACTTTAGAGGAATGCAGAAGCAAATCTACCGAAGCTTCTAATAACGAGGTTTCGATTTCTGAGCTAGATCCGCGGTAATGGTGTTGGATGGTACGATCTCTAAAAAGCTCTGCCTATTTGCTGATGAAGCCATCATTTTATCCGATCAGCAAATTCCGTCTACTATTTTAAAACCATCCTTTTTTTATGAGTCGATAAAAATATAAGGGCATTTCGTACAAAACGTCAATTGGAAAAAGATACGGTGATATGTACATCACCAATAGCTGGCATCTATTGCCAACTGGATATTTTTTAATAGATATATAATTTCTTATTATTATATATGAGTAATTTCTGTATAAAATTTATTTCAGAACTATTGCGTTTTTATTGTCTTTTTCAACTTCATCCTGTTATCTATATAATACACGTGTGAAACAAAATTATAAATCTAGAAAGTCTATCAAAACTAATTAGTTTTCCCTTTATGGCAAGCCAAAAACTGAAAGATGCATGTGGATGAGCTTGTTTAAACCATAATAGTTTATGCCATTGCACCTTAAGAGAAGGTGTCCCAAAAAGAAATCAACAGGACGGATTTGAATAAATACTAGAGGAAGTTTTAATCTAGACTAACATATCCGACTTGTTGGTGATTAGATTTGTTCCATCTATTTGATTAATGGTGGCCTATACAGATAGAGAAGATTAATTTTCTTAATCTCTTTAACAGATGCATTAGATGGAATAAAGTATTTTAAAGCGCTTTCCGTTCCTATGCAATAGGATTAAACGATATAGAATTAAGGATTCTTTCAGCTCTTTAGACCATATTAAAGGACCAAAGTGAATTCAATTGTCAAAATAGAAAGATGTTTTCATAGTATTTCTTATTATGTTTCTAATCACTAACCTTATCTTTTCCCTTAACTTAAGAATATTGATCATGGTATATGCGGAACTTGCCTTAGGTTGGGTTTTCAGTAAGCTAACCCGTCAAGTAATAAGCCTATAGCCATTAAATCCATTATACTTGTTATCATTAAGAATTCTTCATAATCTTTTTATCAAAAGCATTCTATTGCTTATTTTCAAAGGTACTATGCCTAAACCACCTCCATCTTTTAGCATACTAACATCAATCCATTTCACCTTAGAAGTGGCTTTCCTTATAAAGTCTCTAAATTATAAGAAATTCTTGAGCGACCCCTTAATAGCTTTCGCAATGGGCCTTGGGAGCATAAGATGAGTAGACTAGTGAGTATAAATGTTGATCAATGTACAGGTGATCATTTGAGCTCTCTTTGCCAATGTTAGGCTTTTGGTACTTCGAGGAGAGATTCTCCTTTCACTTTTGTCAATCAGGGAGAGAAATTCTTTACATATTGGTCTTTTGGAGGTTATTGCGATTCTAAGTAAGGGGAGGGGATTTGGATTATAAAATTTCAATAAAGGAGAAGCAAGAAGCAAAGTGCTGCACACTTAAGAACAAGTTCATTAAGCATTAATCAATTTTAATTGTAATATAAGAGAGTAATTTAAAAGAATGCAGAGCTGATACGAGTGAACTACGAGAATTAGCTTCAAAACTAAAGAATAAACTTATAAGCTTTACCCTTTTGCACCTAGAATGAAAATTAAAATGTCTACGTTGAGAGTCACCAACTTTATAAGCCTAGCAAGATTTCCATAAAAATGCTAAATATGTAAGATGACATCGGATTTCCTTGTTTAAGACCTCTTGCTCCTATAAATAGCTTTGTTGGTTCAGTATTGACAATATCATTATAGAAGATAGTAGTGATGCATTGCTCAATCAACCTAATAAAATATTTGGGAAGCTAAAAGCATTTAAGGTGTTCAAGAGCAAATCCTAACTTATATAATCAAAAACTTTTTGAAAATAAACTTTGATTATAAAATTCTTATTAGCATTCTTCTTATTATTATTTTTTAATAACTCTTAAGCAAGAAACAAATTATCACTTATATGTCTTCCATTGATGAAAGCACATTGGGTTAATCAATATAGGCTAGAAGTATAAGTTTTAGTGTACTATATATCATCTTTGAATTTATCTTGTAAATGGAGTCATAATATGCTATTAATCTAAACTCTTTGAATGAGTTAGGAGTTTGTTCTTAGGTATGAGATAGATGAATGTTTTATTTATCTCTTTTAACATTCTCTCTTTTTGAAAAACTCGAGCATAATATCTATGACCATCTTATTTGTCTCTAGCCAAGATTTTTAAAAGAGTAATGCATCGAGCCTATTAGAGCCTACTGCCTTATAAGGATTAACAGAAAACAAAGATATCTCAACATCTTTTTCATTAAAAGGGCTTAAGGGAAAGGTAGCTTTGTAAGGTGGTAATTGCTCCTGGATGATTTATTGAAGTAATTGCGTAGATAAGGTGTTATTTGCTACTAATCTCGATAATATAGAGAAAAATAGTGACCCTCGTTAAGAAGATCCTACTAAGAATTTATTCACTTATTAGCATCATTAAGTAGGGAAACAATTTTGCCTTCATTTTCCTTTGAAAGTCAATATTTATGGAAAAACCTTGTGTTCCTATTGCCATCATTTAACCATATGGCTCTATTATTACTCTTTACTTTAAGATTTAATTGTCATAATTAAGTGCTGATGTATAATCCTATACAACTACTTTCTTCTCTTTCTAAAGATGTTGAGTATTTGGGGATGTGTATAATAAAACATAAATTTTGTTCATATTATCCAATTTTAATGTGATGAGTAATTTAATGTTCCTAACTTTAAGACAATTGAGGGATTTTAGTTCATCTTTAGCTTCCCCCAGCTTCCTTATGTAGATATGTGCTTTGTTTCTTTGAATATGGCAATTAGGTCCCATTTTTACAACCTCATTGAAGCCCTTTAGGTCTAACTAGTAGTTATTGAATATAAAAGATGATCTCATTGGATTGCTCTATAATAGATTTTGAAGTATTATTATTGTGTGATAAGAGAATAGAGGGTTACTATAGTAGGTCTTACTCCCAATGTAACATACCATCCTTATAGAGCATATGCCAAACATACCAGAGGATATTCGAGAACATGCCCTATGGGAATGACATGTTAGGAAAATCGCATTAACACATTTTAAGGCATCACCCATATCATAAGCATACCAATATTCATTTTGGCCCATTTCATTTACAAACATATACAGTTATAAATGTCATTACACTTCAGAATTCACAATTACATTTGGCAATAGTTGAGAATGTTAGATCAAAAAAAATAAAGTATGCAAGATTAGGCTAAAACGGTATATTTCAAAACTTTTTTAGAAATCAAAACATAGTGGAAGCAAGATAACTAAATCAACATGCCAAGCCATACATGATATGGTATATGGAAAATAATTATCACAAGAACAAGAAGGAGATTATATTACCGACTCCTTCACTACAACTTTAACTCCTCCCTGTGCTATCCTCTCCTAACCGATGTGTCCTCTTCTCGTTATTGTATCCTCTTCTCGATATTGTATTCTTGACCAATCTGAAAGAAAAGCAGACGAAGCAAAGCAGACGAAAGAAAGCAGACGAAGAAAAGCAGACGGAAGCTAAAATGAAAAGCAGATGAAAAAAAGCAGACGAAGAAAAGCAGACGGAAGCTAAAATG
>JAOSBK010000002.1:35225424-35238177 GCA_027568895.1 Erythroxylum shatona
AGCTCCCTCAAGGACTCCCTCAAGAATTCACGACTACACAGGACCATTTCATTGGAAATGTGTAGTGCGTCATGTTTCGGACTTACCCAAACCATTTGATGTGTTTATGTGTTCATGACAAGTTGATTGGAGTAATGCATTTATGATTTGCATACCCATGAATTTCTGCATGGAAAATGTTTTAAAAATGTCTTTGCTTGTTGCAAACTATAAAATTGTTTCCCACGACCTTTAAGTTCACCTCCCACTTTCCTCCCCATAAGCAGGTGATGAACAAGAGATTGAGTAGTCAAGGACCAAGGCATCACTCCATTTTTGAAATGTTGTTGCAATTTAAGAAAATCTAGTAAACCAAGGCTTTAGTTACATTTTGAGCAATTTATTGTTCATATATCTTTTGTATTTTGGGATATTTTTGAAATATACATGTATTGGGGGCTTGAAATGTGCACTAAAGTTTTATAAAACTACGATCTTTTGATACTAATGGTTTATGATTTTGGTTTCGCCCATGATTCTCAAGGTTACATAGGGATAGAATTGTGTACTGACTTCGGGGGAAAATCTGGAATGATCTAGGTAGCACTGGTAAAAATAGTCTTCTTGGAAGTTGTAGATAATCTTTCCAGCTTTCCAATGATATGAAGTTTGTAAGTTTTGGATATCGTAGTGGGAAGTTATGATCTTTAGAAGTTATGATGTTGCATAGGATATGTGTATGTGACAGTTAGGGAAACTCATGTACTGACTTCAAGGATATTTCTGGGTTGATGTGAGTTGATTTAGGCGAAATTGTCTTCTTAGAAGTTGTAGATGTTTTTTCCAACTTTCCAACGATATAAAGTTTGTAAATTTTGGATATCGGAGTTGAAAGATACAAGCATTATCAGTTGTAATGTTGCATCATCTTAGTTACTGTACATTCTAAGACGAAGTTACTATTCATCTAAGACGAAGTTACTGTACATTTTAAGACGAAGTAAAGTAAGACGAAGCAAAGTAAGACGAAGTTAATGTTCATCTTCTTAGTTTGTATTGTTATCTTCTATCCTATTTTTGATCATTTTAGAGGTAGAATTTTGCTTTGAGGTCTTCACAAAAGTTGTAGATCTAGAAGTCTTCTTTCAAATGGTCTAAGAACAAAATCAATCCAACACCTGTAGCGAGAGTTATGGCAATTGTTCCAATGCATGTACAAAATGAGTAAGGGCATGAACATGTTGGATTCATTTTGCCATAACTTCTTCGTCCGACCTCCGATTGAGATGATTCTTGAAGCGAAAGATTCCTAAAACATTTTTTATTTCTTCCCAAAAATTAATAGCCATTGGTCTAGAATTATGTAAGATTAATGGAAAGGAAGTGAGGGATCTGTTGGTAGGGCAAGACTTGGTTGTGAACATACTTTGGATTTTTAAGCATATCTTGATCCATAGAGCTCCGATTAAGATGGTTCTTGCTTCAATTTAAGCTAGAGACATAGAGCTGTAATTTTTTTTGAAGAAGTCAAGTTGTATTTCAGGTGATTGACTAGTGTGGGCACACCAACCTTATGGAATGATGGCAATAACCCTCCCGGGTAATAAGCATAAAGTTTATGACTCCGGTTGTTGGGCTCCAGATCATTATGGTATCAGAGAAAGCGTTAGACTCTAAAAACAAGTGAGGTCTAACAGATGTGGTATAAGAGCAAGAGTTAGATTTCAAAATCAAGCGGGATCCAACAGTTGTGGTATCAGAGAAAGCGTTGGACTCTAGAAACAAGCGAGGTCCAATAGATGTGGCATGAGAGCAAGAGTTAGATTTCGGATTCAAGCGGGATCCAACAGATTTTTTTGTAAAATTCCTTATGTAATGTACTTAGTTTTAACACTACACATATTTGGATGGTTTGTAAAATTACAGTGCAAGTTTAATTTTATGAAGTGAATGAGGAATGTAGTTTGGTTTTAAAATTTAGTGATTTTTATGGATATTAGATGATGCCATAACTAAGTTGGTTATATGTTTGCTATAACATGCCATTATTATAGGTTATGTACTAGAATGTCTATAGGGTGTTCTGGTATGTAATCTATAGTAGTGGGGTGTTATAGCTATACTAAGGAAGTGGTATTAGATCTTTAATCAGCCAATAGTAGTTTTAAGAGGTATTAGGCAAGCAGTGCCAGCTAGGCTTATCTCACTCATAAGCGCCTTGAGATTGATGCAGGGGGGATGTGAGGCTTACCTAGCCCATGTTATTAATACACGAGCTGAGCAAAGTGTACAGGACATTCATGTTATTAGGAAATTCCTGTATGTGTTTCTCGCAAAGTTGTTTGGTTCACGTTCAGATCGGGAGACAAAGTTCACGATTGACTTAGTTTCAAGTGCTTCTCCTATATCCATTCCTCTATATAGGATGTCACCTAAAGAAAAGTTTTATCAGACCCAGTGTTTCACCATGGGGAGCTCCAGTTTTGTTTGTAAAAAAGAAAGATGGCACTTTGAGACTATGCATCGATTATAGGTAGCTGAATCGGGTTACAGTGAAGAATAAGTACTCGTTGCCTAGAATTGATGACTTGTTTGATCAATTGCAGTGAGCTCAAGTGTTCACTGAATTAGGCTTGAGATCTGGGTATTATCAATTGAAGATAGCAGAGGCTGATTTGCCAAAAAGTGCATTCAGGAGCAAGTATAGGCATTTTAAGTTTTGAGTAATGCCGTTTGGGTTAACTAATGCCCCAGTTGCATTTATGGCCTTGATGAATAAGATGTTTCAGCCCTACCTGGATCGATTTGTGATTGTGTTCATTGATGATATCCTAGTATATTCAAAGAGAAGAGAAGAGCATGATGAGCATCTAAGAGTGATCTTACAGATTATGAGGAAAAAACAACTGTATGTCAAATTCAGCAAGTGTGAATTTTGGCTAGGTTAAGTAGTATTTCTGGGTCATATAGTATCTGAACAAGGCATGCAAGTGGATCCAAAAAAGATGAAAGTAGTGATGAATTAGGAAACTCTAAGAAATGTATCTGAAATCTGAAGCTTCCTAGGATTAGCTGGATATTACTGGAGGTTTTTTAAGGGGTTCTCATTGATCTCAGCCCCTCTAACAAAACTTCTGAGGAAGAATGTAGCATTAAGATGAAATGATGAGTGTCAGAAGAGCTTTGAGGAGCTGAAACATTGATTGAATACAACTTTGGTGTTAGCTATTCCATTAGGAACTTGAGGATACGTCATTTATAGTGATGCATCGCATAAGGGATTGGGATGTGTATTGATGTAGTATGGCAAGGTGAAAGGCTATGTATTGAGACAACTAAGGTCTCACGAGATAAATTATTTGGTACATGATTTAGAGCTTGCTGTTGTTGTGTTTGCTCTAAAAATATAGAGAGATTATCTATATGGAGAGGCATTCTAGATATTTACTGATCATAAGAATTTGAGGTATCTGTTAAGTCAGAAAGAATTGAACATGAGACACAAGAGATGGGTAGAGTTATTGAAAGACTATGATTATATAATTGAGTATCATCTGGGAAAAGACAATGTGGTGGCTGATGATACTAGTGTGGCAAGATTCCACTATCATTGAGTATATACCCGAACATCCAAGGACATTCAAATACATATCCTATGATAATGATATGTTAGAGCAAACACATATACAACTTACTATATGGTATCATATAATATAATTACAAGACACCAATTTTTAAAACATTTCTTGCATTCATTGACAAGAGTTTACAATCCTTATACATGTTCTATAAGACAAGGAACTACAAAAAATACAAAATACATCTCTTCTGATATCAGCTGTTAGACCTCTAAGCCATAACTAGTCTAAAAAATTCCTTTAGTTTAGTCTTAAAAACTAAGTCTCCTGTCTCGGACCTGAAAAGTCACGTTGCAATTTATATGAGTTTTGCGAACTCAATGAGTGAACCTACATCGATGATTTTACCCGAGGAAAATATACAAATCACATATCTCATATAAATTCATTCAGATCATAAATAATTCAATACTCACATTATCATAGCTGATATGTGCTTAATTGTTGATATTTTTAATTATTTATACTTAGCGATTATTGATACAAAAATGCTTAAGATACTCACTTTAATTCATATTTGATTTTAGGTACAATTTGGAAACAAAGAAATTAAAGTGAGTCAAAAATAACCTATTTGGAATATTTTCCGAAGATCAATACTCATTTGTCTTCATGAAGTGAACAAATTTACCCTAAAAGAAGTGGAGTTTTAGCAGCTAAAAAAAAGTAAAAAAAAAGAAGAAAAAGGCAATGCAAGACAAATAAAACGACGACACATAGGAGAAGCAGCAGCTGTGCATTTTGAAGTAAAACGCACACAGAGAAGGCATGTGTGAAATGCATGCAGCAGGCGTGAAATGCATGTAGCAGGCGTGAAACGCATGTGTTTCACGCATGCGTTGGCGTTAAAACACAATTAGTGTTTAAACACGGAGAGGAGCAAGTTTTAAAGGACACAACGCACAAAGAGATAGAGAAGGGCAGCAAATTAAATCGCCACAGTAAAACGCAGACGTTTGAAGGCAGCAAAGATAGGAGAGCAAATTGAATGGCCAGCGTGGAAGCATAAAACGCACCGTCCAGGGAAAGCAGCAAAGAAGGAATACAAGGGAGGATTTAAGGGTTTTAAGTGAGGTAGACCTTGAATGGTCATATCGAGCTACAATGAGGAGGATACACAGTGAGCGCTACAGGAACAAATCAATTGAGAGGGCACAACAGCTAAGAGACGTAGAAGCGTGAAGGCTGGCGACTGCGGCTGTAGCTACGGCTTGCTGGCGCAGGCACAGTACACAGTGGATTGCGTTTAACATAGTGAAAGCTGCGTAAATGGGCTAAAGCAAGGGATTTTTGGTTAGGGAATAAGATAGGGATTGAAGCATTTTTTTTAATAAATACATATGAAGAGCTAAACGTTCCGATGTCGGTTCGGTGGTGACATCGACGCCGATGACCCGGGTTAAGTAATTTTATTATCATTTTGTTGTTTCTTTCTCTCATTAGAAATTGATTGTGTTGTCCTATTTTAATTCATTTTGGTTTTGTGTATGGATAATCGGATTTTCATTATTATTTGGTTATTTGTGTATAAACCCATTGGGTATTGTGAATTGATGATTTTAATGTTTTCATTGAATCGTTAATTTCAAACCTATTGCTAGAATTTTAATATAATCCGTAATTGTTATGTTGAAGTTAACGTGTAGCGACTAATGATTTGTAATCATTAGGGATAACATGACCTAGGTTAAATGACGCATCGTATGTGGCTGTTGCCTTGATTAATCAATTTTCTTAATTCATAATGCTACTGCCTAATTAAATCTAGAGATTGTATCCTAGGTTGTTCAGTTGTTAGGTTTAATTAATGATCGCATCTTGATTAAACAATATCTAAGGGAAAACTCAGGTTAATTTTTAACCCACGATTAATAATTTCTAGAAGAGGTTAAAGAACAACAAATTAATAAAATATGCTTAGTCAGGGTGTAGGCCGAGATTAAACCGAAGAACCAAGTTCCTATCGAATTCCCCACATTTTTCATTTTTGCATGTTTTTCTTTAATTTTTTTATTAGTTAGTTTTATTTTATTTTCTTCTCTGAAAATCCAAAACCCCCCTTTTTCCTAAACACTAGTTAATTTCATTCCTTAAACTTTTCATACACTCTCTGTGGGATTGACCTAGACTTACCACTACTACAGTAGTAGTCTAGTTATTTTATTTTGACTAGCAAAATGACACGCGGTCATGTATAATCTTGTATAACTGCTTTCTTCTCTTTCTAAAGATGTGGAGTATTTGGGGATGTGTATAATAAAACATAAATTTTGTTTATATTATCCAAAGTTAACGTGATGAGTAATGTAATGTTCCTAACTATAAGAGAATTGATGAATTTTAGTTCATCTTTAGCTTCCCCCATCTTCCTTATGTATATATGCACTTTATTTCTTTGAATATGGAAATTTGGTCCCTTTCCTACAACCTCATTGAAGCCCTTTAGGTCTAACTAGTAGTTATTAAAAAAAAAGATGACCTCATTGGATTGCTCTAGAATAGATTTTGAAATATTATTGTTATGTGATCAGAAAATAGAGGGTTACTAAAGTAGGCCTTGCTCTCAATGTAACATACCACTCTCATAGAGCATATGCCCGACATACCAAAGGATATTTAAGAACATACCCTACAGGAATGGCACATTATGAAAACACATGAACACATTTTAAGGCATCACACATATCAAAAGCATACCAATATTCATTTTGGCCCATTTCATTTACAAAAATATACAGTCATAAATGTCATTACACTTTAGAACTCACAATTACATTTGGCAATAGTTGAGAAATGCTATTCTTGAAGCATAATGACTATAGATATCTGCAGGTAGAACTGATGCCGACCACTAACTCATATCCAAATGGAGTAGCTATACTCCAACTAGACTAGCTATATCTCTTTTGGACCTAAAAAATAATATTGCAAATTTTAGTAAGTTTGCAAACTCAATGAGTGAACCATCGTCGATGTATTCACCCAAGTCAGAACACAAAGACAATTTCTAACCCAATTCAGCAAGTATATCATATCATCCAGTAGTTAATACCACATTGCATTTTATCATATTTCAACAACTTTATCATATAAAGAAGCAATGCATATCACTATTCCAATTCAATTCAATAATTCATCTCAATTTCATTCATATGATACATATATAGATGTACATGCAAATGCACTTGTGATTTCATTCTTACTTTTGCTTTGTTGTGACCAAGCACCTATCAACCCAATTTACTGTCCCTTATCCATCGTGAATACCAAACTTATTTTTGACCCGAAGTCCTCGTGGATTCTGAGTTCTTGTTATCTAAGCCTGAGGCCTTTTATCATAATGTTAAGCTTAAAGCTATTTTCTCACATTGGTCACTCCAGTCATAACTTTCTTTATCTGATCATGCATTTCAATGTAATGAGATGCATCAATTCACATTTTATGCTTTCAGTACTTTTCATTCAATATGATCATGTCATATGTCAGATTCGTCTGAGCTAAATCTGATGTTCATCATTCAGTTGTTCACACATTCCATATTGCACTTAAAATTTAAACAAAAGAACATGTAATTGAGTTTACATATTTAGGTTAACTCATAGTACGCTTCAGAAAAGCTATTGCCTCGATGATCCGGAGAAGTTTGGATGTTTACGATCACTATGCTTGTCTATCGTCATGCAATACACACATAGTTCACAAATCACTAACTTGTTAATGATATGATTATTCAATCATTCATATATATTTATTCCATGTTTCAATGCATAATCAATTGGCCTTCTGGGTGTGTATTCATATACAAAGATCTTAACCATTCAATTATTATTGCTTGTATATTACCACTTTGCATTTAGGTTTATACCTTAATTAAGCTTGATTTATTCTAATTTTATCAGTCATACATTCATCAAACCTTTTTAGCAATATATCTTCATACAATTTCCCAATTCTCATTCATCCATACCTAATACACATTACTCAGATCCTTATTATCATATTTGCATTCATAAGAACACCTTTACTCTTATGGCAATTCATAATTTCTAGATTTGGATACATTGATATCAAAACAGTCCATTCTTTAAGTTATGTCACCAATTAACAATCTAAACTTATCATGCTCTTAATCAATTAATCAAACAACATACTAGGTTCTTTCCTAGCCTTAATCAAGTCCAAATACACCAATTTAGAGTGACTTATTCTCAATTTGTTCAAAAAGTATACAAATTTAAAATTAACATTCTAAAATTAGGGCCATGATCATGGTGGACCTTGCCATGATCATGACAAAAACTAGTGCAACTGGCCACGGTCGCAGGATGAGGGCCACGATCATGCTCTGCCTTTCTTCCTTCATTTCTCCATGAATTCTACATACTTAAAAACATCACAAACACTTCAAGTTTTTTAGAATTCATGTCCTTTTATGCAACTTTAGTTCATACTAATCTAACCACCATTTTGGTTACATTAAATCTCAAAAAAGTCTGCCTATTTATGCCATTAACAATCATTTGTTTACAAGCTCATTTCAGCTCTAAATTTTCCCGATTCAATAACACCTTAATAACACCTATATTTAGTTTAAATTCATCACCAATTATACCTCAAATCCTAACTTAAAATCATTCATACCATATCCTATGAACTACTATTTTCATGCATGCAAAAATTGAACAGATAATACCCATTCATGCATCATTTTCCATTACACATTTAACACCAATATCATAATCAATCCATCCCTAATCAATCATCATTAAGTTCTGCTAGCATATAGTACATTAAATCATTATTTTACTTGTTCATCCTCATTGTCCCCTCAAATATCAACCTAGCTTAGCCTTATATGCATGCAAGATTATCCCAAAGGCAATGATAAGAAGAAGATAGTAAAGTATGTCTATCTTTATAAAGAACTTGACCAAGGTTTTGAGGTGATAATTGACAAAATTTAAGTAGAAATTCAAAACTATGATGGAGAAGTAAATTTCGGTGGTGAGAAGGAGGAGAGGGATGAATCATAGCAGAAACAATGAAGAAGATGATTCAGTATTAGTTTAAATAATTAGGTGTAATGTGTCTATATATTAGAATGACACTTGTCCTATTTGCATACAAGCCACTTGTCCTCACCTTATGTTGCCAAATGTCAGCAAGATCCTAGGTCATTTGTCACCCAATTTTACTACCATGTGTCACTTATTTCTTAGGCTAAGTCATCCTAATTTTTCACATGTCAATTTGTCTTGCCATATGACATTTTTCCTAGACTAAATGTACATATTAATTCATCAATCTCTCAATTGTAACAATTAATTCTAAATGACTAATTGTAATTTATCAATTCTTGTTATTGGTAAACTAAAGTACAAGACATTAGAAGTACACATTCATGTCACATTCATTTTGAAACTTTCAAACCCAGAACATGTCAATTGAGTGCAATTTTTCTAAATCAAAATTCATTTGTAAATGTTAATATTATACATATGAATACAATCATAAAATCATGTCATAAATATACCAAATTCATTCTATATGATGCAACTCATGTGACTCAGTAGTTTAACACTTCAATCCCTCAACAATTTAAGAAACAAGATATTACACTCAAGATAGGTACTCAGCCATAAATCTTAAATCAAATAAATCTTTTTTTTTTGTAATGACATTAATCTGTTTCTTTGTTTAATCATTTTTAGAAATTGTTGTCCATTCTCATGTCAATTACTTACATGTTTACCACCCATTATCTAAAGTCTTATGTATGATTTGTTAAGGAGTAATTTCATTTTTCCTTAAAACGATAAATCATACTATTAAAGTCCCATCATATGATGCAATGGCAATTGATGTCAGCTCCTAAGTCTTTTAGCTTATCCCATAAGGAACTCTTTAGAAAGAAAGTTTAAAGGCATATGAAAAAGTAGCTTTAAAGATGATTGCTTATTACTTCAAATTTTTGTTAAAATGAAGTGGATTAATTGATCATTAAAGAAATTATGAGTTACCTCAACTTTATTTGTGTCATAAGTTATGATAATCTTCTATTACAATGATGAGAGTAATTGGAAATTGTATCCAATAATGCTTTAGAAACCTTAGAATTTTTCCATAAAAATCTTTCAACTTTTTCTTAAATAGAACAATTAAAAATGATTATTATCTGAAATAAATTTCTTTAGAGAAAGTTGTTTAAAGGGATAATTCATTCCTTTAACATTCTAGGATGTGATATTCATTAAGATGTAAAGGAGTGGACCAATTTTCTTCGTGTTAGATCTCCACCTCTTTGATTTTTTTAAGTTATCTATCAAATTATTAGGGGTTACCTTTCATATAAGATTTGGAGAGCTAGTATAACACCCCAATATCATAGAGTACATATCGAAACTCCCTGTGGACATTCCAATACATAATATATAATAATGGCATGTTAGAGAATTCACATTACCAACTTTATCATGTCATCAAGGTAAATACAAAAATGTGACCAAATTTTAAACCAAACTCCTCATTTCATTTCTTAAAAACTGAATATACATTGTAGCTTTACAGAACCATCCAAATATGTACATTGTCAAAACCTATTACAAAACACACTACATGAAAGAGGAATTTTTACAAAATTTCTATCTAATCCTTCAGTCTCAGCTAGCCTACTTTTGACCCATTTCTTCACAAAGGTATAAGAATTAATCTTCTTGTAGAGTCTCCGTTTCACTAGTGTCCTCTCTCGAACTAGAAATATCAACGTTGCAATTTTGGAGAGTTTTGCGAACTCAGTAATGTAAGCATCCTCGATGGTTCGCCCAATTCATACCACATATCAAATCATATAAGCACGTAATTCACATCTTTTCATTTAGCATATAACATCAAATAATCCATTCTCACTCAAACACATGTCCACATTATATATTTCAATCAATCAAACACACTTATTAAGTGTATATGCAATGTTCGTGTAACCCACTTTCAATTGTTACGTTGTTGTGATTGAATGCCTAAACTATCCTATATCCATTGTGGATACTGAGCTCATTGATACTGTCTTTTACTCGTTTCAGATATAGGGCTCATTGTACATATCGAGTCTTTGGCACTTAACCATATTTCAGAGCTTTATGCTCATTTTCGGTGGCTACTCAAGTCACAACTATCATTTTCTAATCATGCATTCGTGTATCAAAAGTATCACATTTATATTCAATCATTCATTGTTTCAATCATTTCCATTAACAACCTCATTCTCATTTATCACCGGACCTTAGTATGGCATTCAACAAACATATTAAGTATCAGTTATTTTGCCAAATTCACATACAAGAAACACTTTAATTATCCCATTTATTAATCAAAACCTCAGACCTTAATTGTCTGAAATCACTACAAACAATTCCACATTCAAAAAATCATTTAAAACAAACACATAATTAAGTGAGACCATCTAGGTTATCCACAAATCGCTCCAGAAAGCTATTACCTTGAAGTCATGGAAATTTTTGGATGATAGCACTCAATGTGCTCCTCAATATCATACAATATACATTTACACATATCACAATTTTGCATAATTGTATAAGTATTCATTTATGCACATACGTACTAAGAATATGTACAATGCATGTTCAATGACATTTCAGGTATCTTTCCATTATTCTCATCACATTATCATTCATATATCAAAACTCACCTAAGTGTAATGTGCACTTCGGGTGTGCACCACAATAAGACAATTTGAATCCAATTTCATAATCCTATTGATCACTTAAAATTTTTTTGAAAATATACTTTCTGGTCAAATTTTCATGATTATTATGATCAGTAAAATGAAGTAATTTAGAAGCACTTTCTTCTAGAAAAATGTTCCCATTGTCTTAAGTTTCTAATAACAGAAAGATTATACAATTTGATTTAGTAATCTGAAAGTTATACTCCAAACATTTAAGACTATTCTTAAACTATAACAGTACTTTGTACTCAATTTCAAATTAGATTATGGAATTCTTAGAGATAGAATTGAATTTTAATTTATTCATAAAAATTGTATCCCTATGTCTCTTGTCTAATCTAAATCAAGAATCATCTCATTTGAATAACTATTGATCAAAATATAGTCAAAATACCAAAGCATGTTTAGTGAAAGTATTCCATTTATCAAATTCCAAAACTCCTCATCAATTTTGTCTCAAATTCATCAATCAATCTCTTCCAAATGATTTCATATGATCACAAATTTTGATGGAGATGAAGATCAATGTGTTACGAGTTTGTTAGTTCAAATCCCATGTCAATTGGAGGTGGGGAGAAGAAGTTATAACAAAATGAATGATAAGGTTTTAAAATATAATCATTTCACACAGAATTTAAAACATACAAATGATAAGGTTTGAATGATCATAAGATGTGAATAAAGAAAACATACTCAAGATTGTCACTGAGCATGCATTTTACATAATCCATATATACATATGTCCATAAATGAGTACTTATATAATTGTGCAAAGCTCTAATGTATGTAAATGTGTGTTGCATGATATAAAAGAGCAATTAGAGCGACGACATACTGACGCTGTCAGGACTTCTACGTAATAGCTATCTGGAGTAAAATGTGAGTAAACTAGATGGTCTCACTTGATTAATTGTTTGTTTTAAATTCTGTATTGAATGATTATGTGAATGTGATTGTATTAATTCCAGACATTAAATGTCCGAGACGTTTGATGCATGAATAATATATTGGAAGTGCTCCTTATAATTGAATTTAATGAAATAAGTTATACTAAACATTTTTGTTGAATTCCGGACCAAGGTTCGATGATAAATGTGAATGTGAATGTGAAACTAAAATCAAGTGATTGATTGAAAATATGTGAATGTGATGCATTTCATTACATGAATGCATGACAACCTAAAGGTCGTTGTGACCGAAGTAGCCACCGAAAAAGAGTTTAAAGCTTAGAATGTGATAAGTGTTAGACTAGTGCCCTAAAGGCCATCGCCTTTAGCGCATTTTGTACAAAGTTATGTACAGACTTTATGAATAAATAAAGAAAGGCATATTTCATTAATTTGGTGTTCATTATTTTATGAATTGATATTGATCTATAAGCAAATTAATGA
>JAOSBK010000002.1:35288517-35318905 GCA_027568895.1 Erythroxylum shatona
GACGAACAATCCAAGTTTCTGAGTAACATACCTTCGCGGGCGCGAAACATCACTCCCGCGGGCGCGAGAGTGCAATCGGACAACATCCAACAACATGAGACAACATTGAATTCAACTCCAAATCATTCATCATATATATTCAACCCAATATCCACAAACTATCCTAGCACAAAAACATCACCAATTTCATCAAGGACAAAACTCATAAAGCACCAATCACAAAGAAAATCCTCAAGCAACAATTATATATATATATTCAACACATTCAAGATTTGCAAAGGTTACCATTCAAGCATAATGAACTTCTAAGTTCTTCATTCATTTCCATATTTCTAATTTTCACTTCAAGGTTCGGGGTCCAACAACTAGCCACGCATGGGGGTGACTAGTTAAGTCACCCCCATGGTCATACATGTTTGTGACGAACCAAATCACCACCATGACTAACATTTATCTTAAATGTTACTCATGCATGATGGTCAGTTACCAAGACACCATCATGACTAACATTTAACTTAATTAAATGTTAAGTCACCACTTTAAAGGTGGCATGGCTTGTCACCACCTTTAACGTGGTGACTTATCACCACCGTGAGGTGGTAACAAACCACGTTACCTTTAAGGTGATGACTTATCACCATGTGGTTTAGGTTGCCGGGACAACCTTATGAGCTGAACCTTGAAATTATGTGTGATATTTGTCATTTCCTTTAATGTTCCATTATGGGTCAGCAAGGTGACTTTCTTACTTCCCGCTATTAGCATGAGCTCACTAGACTAAAGCAATTTGATGCCAAGAATGACCACATCAATATTATACGAAGCCATGAGCACTTGTTGTTATATAACTTCATGTGTCAAATTGTCTTTGACAAATTAGAAACCATCAAGTGCTCAATGAAGGAACTTTTTCTATTGTGGTGCATGGATGACAACATTTCAGTGTGAATCTCCACACATGTTATGAATGTTATTGTTGTGACTTTACATAAGAGGAGTGACAATTTGTGCATGGGTTATTTGGTTTTCTCTATTGTTGAGTACTACGATGTGGATTGTAGTGGTCTAATCATCCACCACCTAGATTTTCTAAATCACCATTACTTGTGGTGTACTGAAATCCTAAAGTCCTATAACATGGAACTCTGTGACATCAGCTGAAAATCTTATGGGAAGATTTGGGCCAGTAGGTGAGTTCTAGCGTAGTACAACCTTAGTAGCCAGAAGAGGAATCGACCAGTAAGGAGTTTGAAAAGGAAGAAGAAACAAAAGAACCTGGTTGGAAGATGGTGCTCGATGCAATCACCGGCAACACCTAAACACTTATAGGAACACTTGCAGAAAAACTCTAGGATGATAAAGGAGATGGACCACACACAATAACGTTAGAGCCCAGATATACACTAGATTCATCAATACTTTGAAGCTCAAGGCATACAAATGCCACCTCTGACATCATCCCCACCTCAATCACCATGAGTTCTTGTAACATCCCGTTATCCCATGTTAAGGGTTAGAACCTACAATAGTGTACATGAGGGTTTATTAAAAAGATAAAAAGTGCATTTCATGCTCATACATAATATAGCATACACACACATGTTATTATTACTCATTGCACATATTAAAATGATTGTACATGCCTTCATTGACATTTTCCAGGTATAATTGATTTATAGATGTGATTTTATTGAGAATTGTGGATTATATGTCTTAAAAATTGATTTGGTGATAATAATTACTGATGTAAATTTTTGGTGAATTTTAGGAAAATTTTGAAATTATGAGTGTTTATGGAATAAGAAAAATGCCAAGTTGCAAGACTATTAATTTATGATAGTTGGAATAAGTGTCAAATGGTAGTTGAAATAATTGGCTAATGGTATTAGGATTTTTTAAGAATATGATATTGAAAATTGGGTGACAATTGGAGTAGAAAATGGAGACAAACTGACTAGTTAAATAAGAGAATTAAGTGAGATCATAGGAAGTGGACATGTGGCAAGTGAAAAGTGTCACTTGCCAAGCCATGCATCCACCCTAACACTCTCTCCCACGTAAAAGACCATCGTTATTTTTCTATTTGTCTTTCCCTATGTTCATTTGTTCTCACTTCTGGTTAATTTCTCTTCTCATTTTCTTCATTCTTCCTCATTTACGATACTCATTTCTTATCCTCTCAACGTAAGCCTTGCCCTCACTTTCACTTGCTACTTTCATTTCGTTATCTTCGTCATTGTCACTAAAAGACCAAACCCTACAACCTTCGATTGGTGATGATTGTGTGATATTGGAAAGCTAGAGTTCACATGATTTTGAAGAGTTTGGAGTTTTACCAAGTAAGTAACATGTTAATTCTCATGGGTTGTATGAATATGAAACAAATATGGTGATTAATTGATATGAAATGAAAATGAGACTAGTGGCCATCATACATGTGCATTGTGAATGAAGAAGGAGAATACTAATATCTTGCTTTTGTGTTTTTGATGATCACTATTTCATAAGTTATTTTTGAGATGATTTTGAAATTTCATGAAAAGATGATAGGTTTATGTTCAGTTTTCACTGTTTATTAACGTGGATCTCTTTGGGTGTTATAGAGGTGTACTAAAATGAGTCTAGAGCGAAAGAAAAGGAGTAGTGTGATGTCTTGAAATGGAAAGAATTAACATGGTAAGTTAGAAATGAAATGAAGGTGTTAACAAAGGTGAACATGTGCAGAAAATATGATGAATGTGCATATATTATATGTTCTACTTTTTATGTTTATGATCGATCACGATTTTGATTTGTGTGTGAATGAGTTGAGCTGAAATGAAAGTAAGAATGAAGAGGAAATAATAAGGAGATAAGTTAGAAATGATAGACTAAGCAAAAGAGATTAATCAAGCATGATTGTGATAGAGAGGAAACCTTATGGGAGTTGCATAATCGTGCACAAGTGTGATTGTGACAGAAAGGAGAAATCAGGTAGTGCACTATCTTGCACAAGCACAATCGTGACCAAGAGAAAAAATTAGGTAATGCTGTACACAATCGTGACAGAGAGGAAGCGTCAAGTAGTACATGATCGTGCACAAGCATGATTGTGACAGAGAAGAATCAATAGGAAGTGCACGATCATCCACAAGCACGATCGTGACAGTGAAGGTGCTCTTTTGACCATAACTTCTTCTCCAGACCTCCGATTGACTTGAAATTTGGATCATGAATTCCTGACACATTTTCGTTCCTCTCCATAAATTTTCATGGTCATCTAAATTCATTAGGAAAGGATTGATAATGATTAATTGAGGTCGTTACAATGATCAAGTATACTGAGCCATGAACTTTAATGCTTGAATGAGTGATGAACTTAGAATAAATTGTATTATTGATGTATAAACCCATGTTCAAATTAGACATATATGAATTTTGAAATATGAATGATCATGGGATGTGAATAAAGGAGATATACTCGAGATTGTCATTAAGCATGCATTGTATATAATATATATATACATACGTGCATAAATGAGTACTCTTATATAATTGTGCAAAGTTATGATGTGTGTAAATGTGCATTGCATGATATAAAAGAGCATTTAGAGCAACAACATCTAGATGTTACTGAGACTTTAAAGCAATAGCTATCTGGAGAAAACTGTTGGTTACCTAGATTGACTCACTTAATAAATTGTTTGTTTCAAATTCTGTATTGAATTATTATATGATTATGATAGTGTTGATTGTATACATTGAATGTCTAAGGTGTTTGATGCATAAGTTATATATATTGGAAGTGCTCCTTGTATGTAAATCTAACGAAATAAGTGATACTTAACATTGTTGTTGAATTTTGGACCAAGGTTCGATGACAAAAGCGAATGAGACTTTGAATGTGATTGATCAAACACAATTATTGATTGTATATGTATGGTGCACTGCATTACATGAACACATGAAAGATAAAGGTAGTTATGATCAGAGTTGTCAATAAAAAGAGCTTGAAGTTCTGAATATGATATGAGCCTCTGGCTTAGTTGATAATGTACTTGGTATCCACTAAGGAACATGGGACAAAATTTGAAACATGCCCACTATCCACAAGGGATATGGGCTAGTGAAATGGCACTCAGTCACAACAAAATAATAAAAAAAAGAGTCTCATGAGCATTGCATATACATTTAATATGTATGTTTCGAATGATTTAAATTGATTGTTGAATTGTGTTTAATAAAATATGAAAATTGTGAACAAATAATTTTGTGATGTTACGTGATGATAAATGTCATGATTAATATATGATTGTATATGTTGATGTGTTATATGATTTGAGTGAACCATCGAGGATGGTTAACTCACTGAGTTTACAAAACTTATCAAAATTGCAACGTTGCATTTCAAGTTTGTAAGAAAGGATATAGCTTCTAAGTCAATTTGAAAGAGAACTAGCACTAATTTTGGATCAAAGACATATAGCTCAAAGGTTGGTCAGTTGAGACTGAAGGATCTAGATAATTTTTTTTTATAATTCCTCATATATGTAGCGTGTTAGGACTATAGAGATGTAAACTCTAATTAGTTTTTGATAATTTACATATATGGATGTTTTGTAAAGGTACAATGTATATTCAGTTTATATGAAATGAAATGAGGAATTTTGGGTTTTTAAATATTGTGTGATTTACTTATTAAATGATGATGTCGTGATTAAGTTAGTGTCATGACTGCTCTATCATGCCATTATTATAGGTTATGTACTAGAATGTCGTCAAGATGTTTTGATATATACTCTATGGTAGTGGGGTGTTATAGTTCGTGTTCTAACCCATTTAGTTCCTATTATTGTTTTTCTTTTCATATATTGTGTTTAATTTCCCCTTTTTATGTGTTTGCATGTCTCCTTCTCATATTAAGGACAATGTGTTATTCAAGTATAGGGAGGTATTTTTTGCATCTATGTTTGCGTTTTTGTATATCATTTAGGATGCACGTTAGATTATTAGTTTTAGGTGTGTCATTTCCCTTACATTGGAATCTTTATGATGAATGTGTTACCATGAGATTTTTTCATGCTAGTTGGAGTAAGATTAAATGCATGAATGAACTCAAATTAGGCTACTTAGGTGGATAGTGAACCATGTAGAGTCATGAAAGTAGTTGGCTGCTTAAGTATACTTAGAACTTGACACTTGAGCAATGAGGCAGTGTATAGAAGTATAATAGATTTTCATTTGAGCCTATGTGAGGAATTGAGCCTTTATGACTCCATTCTATATTCATTTCATTTCCCTGTTTATACAATGCTTCCCTAGGTAATTAACTTTAGAACTTGCTTTAAATCAGTTTAAATCTATTGGATGCATGCTAGATAGAAATGATTAAGGCCCTTTTTGTTTTAACCCTTGGCTCAAATAAACTACCCTTTTATTATCTCTTGCTAGCCCCATTGAGCCTTTAACCTTTTGTTTCTTGAAATCACCCCATTTTAAAACCCACAAAAGCCATTAGCTTGCCAATCACAAGTTAATAGAATGTTAAGTGATACTTTTGTTTAGAATTTTTTGGCTACAATTTTTTTCCTTTCTGTGATAACTTTGAGCAGATTTTAGTACTTCTACTCTTATAGCTCATTGCATATAGTTGTTGTATTATATTCATTGTTTCTTTATTATGATTAAAAAAAGAAGAGAAAAAGGAACAAAATCTTATGATAAAATAAAGAAAAGAAAAAGGAATAACATGTAGTAGCATCAATAAATGCGTAGTACTACTCATATCCATTTGCATATCTTAGAAGTTTATCTTTGTCATCCCTTTATACACTTAGTACTTTATAAATGTTTGTGATAAACCCCTAAAACCTTTTTGACCCACCTTAACCCTAGTCGCATTACAACTCGAAACAAAGTCCTTTTGATCTATCTTAGTATGTAATCATTGTGGATGAGAATTGGTGTATTAGTAAGCCTATGATAATGTGATTTCCTATAGGAAGTTTGAGCAAAAGACTAACCATAAAAAATATGACAGAAATGAGTGAAATATGTAAGGAAGGTCCATTTTGAGTTTATACTCATCTTTGAGTGTTGGTTTCGTAAGTTGAGTTTGCTTATCTGCACCAATGAAAATTAGTTATGATGGGTGTAGTAGCTTGACACTTGAGTTGGCCAAAGTTTGAGGGACTGCCTGCTTTAATCTTTATGAAAATGAAGTTATGGAATTTTATCGGTTGTATTTGATTTTTGTTTTAATGGGTAGTTTAGTGTGTGTTTAGTTGTTAATTTGATTATTTAGTATATGTTTAGGTTAGAATTTTGTTAGTTTGTAAATATGTTTTAAGTATTTTTTGGGTGAGAACATGTATTTGAGCTTCAATTTTATATATCTAAGGTGCTGTGATGAGTTTGTTAGAGTCTCAGGACATTCGGAGGAGTTTCAAAGGAGACCCAAACCAAAACACAGGCCCATGAATGTGGTAGTGTAACACCCCACGACCATAGAGTACATATCATAACCCCCTGAGGGCATTTCACTACCTACCCTATAATAATGGCATGTTAGAGCAATCACTACACTCACTTGATCATGGCATAAACATTTATATTCTCTTATAAGACATCAGAAAGAAAGACAATATTTTAAAACCAAATTCCTCACTTCATTTCATAAAAACCGAATATGTACATTGAAAGTTTTCAATATCATCTGAATATGTACATCATCAAATATACAAATTATTCTATATGAAAGAGGAATTACACACAATGTATAACTAAATCCTTCAGTCTCAGCTGACTGACCTTTGAGCCATTTCTTCTTCATAAAAGTACATGAATTATGCTTCTTATAAAGTCTCTCAGTAGGTAATGTCCTCTTTCGGTCCTGAAAAATCAACTTTTCAATTTTGGTGAGTTTTGCGAACTCAATGAGGTAACCATCCTTGATGGTTCACTCAATTCATACAACGCATCAATGCATGTAACAAATAATTCACATCTTTACATTTTTACATGAAGCATCACATATCACATTCTCATTTGATACAAGATAATAATACATTTTAATCAGTCAAACACATGTATTAAAATGTATATGCAATGCTCATGAGACTCACTTTCACTTATTATTGTCGTTGTGACTGAGTGATTTTTTACTAGCCCATATCCCTTGTGGATACCAAGCTGTATCAAATAACGTCTCATATCCCTTAATGGAAACCAGGTACATTCACAACTAAGCCTAAGGCTCTAATCATAATCTGAGCTTTAAGCTCTTTATACTGGTAATTCCAGTCATAGCTGCCTTTATCTATCATGCATTCATGTAATGGGATGCTTCACATTACCATATTCTCTATCAATAACATGATTTCACATTCGCATTTAGAACAAATTTATCATCAGACCTTGTTCTGACATTCAACAAAATTATTGAGCAAAATTTATTCCTTCACATTCATATACAAAAAGCACTTCAACTATAACATTCATGCATTAAAAACCTCAGACCTTCAATGTCTGGAATCAAAGAATCAAACTCACATTCACAAGATAATTGAAAACAAAATCTAAAACAAAAAATTAATTGAGTGAGACCGACTAGGTTACTCAAAGGTTGCTTCTGAAACTATTACCTTGAAGTACCGACAATTTCTAGATGTTAACATTCCAAATTCTCCTCTATATCATTTATATACGTATCACAATTTTGCACAAATGTATAAATATCCATTGTTTCACATTTATGTATATGAAATATGTACAATGAATTTTCAACGTCAATCCTGGGTGTCTTTCCATTATTGTCTTCACATAATCATTTATATTCAAAACTCACCTAAGTATAATTTGTACTTAGGTTTACACCTCTCTAAAACCATTATAATCAAAATTTATAACTCATTTGGTCAATTAAGATTTTTCCTGAAATATACTTTTGGGTCAACTTCACATGTTCTTTCTAACCAAGAAAATGGAGTAATTTGAGAACACTTTCTCCTAGAAAAATTTTCTGCTGTCTCTTAAGTTTCTATTGAAACCAAGATTATTCAATTGGTTCAGTATTCCAAACGTTAAATTACAAATAATTCAGACTATTTGTAAACTATAACAGTACCCGGTACTCAACTTCAAGTTAGAATCTACAATTCTTACAAACATAAAGAAAATTTTGTTTTCCTTAGAAAATTTGTAACCTCATGTCTCTAGTTTACTTTAAATTAAGAATCATCTCATTTGGATAACTACAGAACAAATTCTACCTCAAATACCAAAGTATGTTCAGTGAATATACTCCAATTATGAAATTATGGAACTCCTCATGAATTTCGTCCCAAATTCATCAATCAATCTCCTCCTAAAAAATTCAGATGGCTATGAATTTTGGTGGATATGAATAAAGATTTGTTACAAGTCTGTTGGTTCAAATCTCATGTCATTTGGAGATTGGGAGAAGAATTTATAGCAAAAAGGTTTAAGGATGTTCGAAACAGTCGACTATCAGTAAGCCTTTGATGACACGATCATGCTTAATTCCAGTCAGGTTAGCAAAGTCATGATCATGTAGAAGCACAATCGTGAGATTCTAGACGTTGTGTGATGTCAAGATCGTGCATGAGTGCATGATGGTAACCCGCGAGATACAACTTAAAATTCATGATCATGCTTTTTCCAATTCCCTCTACACGATGGTGCTTTTCCAAATCCTTCTGAAATGTCACGATCATGCATGTCCTTCTTACTTCCGAACTATAGCTTTTCTTCTTCTTCTTTGTCACTTTTATTTCAACTACCATTTTTAATCTATTTCTCCATTATCAGTTCAAAATAATCATAACAAATAAAAAATCTATGATTAGAGGACAACATCAAAAACAGAGCATCATTCACACATATTTCATATTTTCTGCACATTCTCCATTTCTTCTCTATCATTTTAATCAATCTTTCTCATATCTAGACATCACCTTACACCTATTCTTTATCTCAAAACTCATTTTTAGTTCATTTCTAAAACACCCAAAAACTCATATATAGCAATAGTAAAAACACACACATATATATATCACCAAAGCGGAGCATACACCTTTCATTTCTCCCAAAAATGTTCTGCACTATTCTTATACATGGTTTCAATAATATTTCAACTAAAAAATCATTTTTACACTATCTTATAACATAGTGATCATCAAATACGCAAAAAAAACACATCAATGTTTTCTTTTTATATCCACGGTAAACATGAAAATAACCATCTTTTTTCTCATTATCATGAAATGTCAATAAATCACCATTTTTATCTCATATACCAACAACTCATAAAGACTAACATATTAATTACTTGATAAGACTCCAAAATCTTTAAAATATCAAGAAGCCCTAACTTCTGATGCACCCACATACACCATCTTGAAAGTGATTGGGGTTGGGTTTTTCTTGAGACCAATGAAAGAAATGACAAGGTAGGAGTAGTAATAGATAGAAAAAAGTGAGGTTTAACTTTGGTGAAGGTTTGATGAGAAAATCTATGTAGAAGAAGAAACTTGAAAAAGAAGCTGTGAAGAAGATAAAGAAAAGAACACTAACATGGTCTTTCAATTATAATATAATTTAACTAAGCAAGTGACACTTGTCACTTATCTAACTCCTAAGGCTTTAACTAAGTTCTTATTGAACTAGTCCCATAACTCCAATTTTCTTTACTACAATTGCCTTTAAAATTTGAATATCATTTTCTCACAAATTCTAAAGTCATCTTCAACAAATCTTCAATATCATTTAACTCTTATTTCTACTACCATTCATCAATTGACTTTCCACTTGGCATTTTTCCTAGTCTAGTAATACCCAACATTCTTCAAAAAAAAAATTTCCTAAAATTCACCAAAAATTTTAACCCAACACAAATACTCTCCACATCAATTTTCAGCATATGAATAAACCACAATTCTTAACATAATCACATTTATGATCAATTATACCCAGAATATGTCAAAGAATGCTTATACATTCATTTTAATGTGCAAAAATCAATATTTACTTGTATGTGTATGTCATATTATGCATGAGCATGAAATGAACTTTCTAATTTCTCAATAATCTCTCTTATAATCTATTCTAGCCTCAACAGGGGTAATAGGATGTTACAGGCAGGCAGGTCACAATCATGACAGAATCACCAATGAGGCCCACGATCGTCGTAGGTAGGCCACAATCATGACAAAAGCTCAAGCACAGGGCAACTATTATAGGGAATCTACCAAGATCATGACAGAGAGCCAAACAAGCTAGCCATGAATGTGGTGTGCATGTAGACAGATGCTAGGTCACTTCCAAATTTGATTCGGACTCTAGAAAGACACTAGGGTTGCCTTAATTGGAAAAGCATTCTAATGTAACCCTAGGAAGGAGATTTTACAATCAACCTCTATTTGGAAGCCCTAAAAAGAGAGAGAAACAAGAGAGAGAGAAGAAGAAGAGGAAGAAGGAGGAAGAAGAAGTGGATCTCAATGCTACTGCTCCCCGGATCAGGTGGTATCTTAACGCCACTGCTTTCCTGATTTTTCCAACCTAAGTTCCATTTACTCTTCATTTTTTCATTTAAATGTATAAAGTTGATATAGATTGTATGAAAATGGATTTAGGTTTATTTATAATGTTCTAAACTCTCCATCAGGATTTTACTTTAAGATAATGTTAATTTAGTTATTTTATGTTTATTGGTTGGGTGTAGTGATTGATTAATGTATTTACATGTTTCATTAACAAACCAAGAGGCAACCTGGATAGAAATGATTCGCATTAATAAGAGATAGGCAATCTGATTGATCATTTAATTAATCTTGTCGGTAATTTCATGGAGGGAGATCTCATATGAGACTCGATTGTTTATAGCTTTAGAACTAATTGGAATTGTGGGTAATTTGTGAATTAAGAGATTACAAGTTCCATAATTCAATTAGGGTGTACAATTTAGGGTTTAATAGTTATAACTCGAGAGAGAGTAATCAACACTACGACTGTCTAAAACCGCCACCCGTAAACACATAAATGGCTTGTTTAGCATTATTAATAGGTAAAATCCCTTCTTTCATAACTTAGTTAACTCTTTTGACAGATTTCCTTTGTGACCTATATGACTGCTAAGTTTAATTATGTTTTGTTGAAATTTCTACTTTACAATTCTTAAATCAATTTCTATGCACTTTTGTTACATTATTTTTTCATTGCTCGTTTGTTTGATTTTGTTTATTTTTCAATTTTTATTATTTGAATTTGAATCTTAAACAAAGTATAACCTAAATTAAGTGGTGCCTATACACAACCTCTGTTGGATGATATCCGCTTTTCACTACAAGTGATGACCTAGTTTTTAAGAAAGTTTATTTCCTCGCTCTTTTTTAAAACAACTCTAAAAACGTCAATTAATTACTTAACTACATAAAAACTACATCACTATGGTAGGTTAGAAACATTCCTTTACCAATTTATCCTTCTTCATATACACCATATAAGAATATGACATGGAAAGATAATGTCCTGCAATCACAGATTACACCATTTCAACTTGACATGTAAGATTGAAATTATCAACGTATTTGTCTAATTTCTATGGATATTTATTAGTAATTTTAGAAGTCTCCTAGGAATGCATATGGAAACTCCCTTACTACGACTATATTAATTTCTCACACGCGTCTATCAAAGAAACAAAAATTCAACTCTCAAACTTTCACCCATTAATCACCCTTTCTAACCTCTTTAACAAAATTAAACTACTTAGTCCTAAAAATATTTAAATCCACTCTCTTATATAAACCATGTAACGTTGCATAATGTCTCCAAAAGTATTCAATATTAGGAATGACATTAAAACCCCTCATCTTATTAAATATCAATTCTACTAACAACTCTACCATTTCTAGTCCTTATTATATAATGCCTATGCACATACCTCATTACAACAACTAATCTTATAGGAGTACTTATAAAAATTAACATTTATAAAGAAATAGGCTTCCTTAACCCTTACATAAGTATATGAGACAATAATGTATAAAAAACAACAAATTTAAATAAGTATTAGGCAACCACTGATGAAATTAATATAGTGTTTTTGACCACCACGCCACAAATATGAGTCATATCCTTATTCAAGATAAAAAAACATTAGATCTCAATACCTCTTTAATTGTTAGTTTCGCTAAAAATTCAATTTTCACCCTTTATGGTGTACTAGAAACCTTTAGTGTAGATTATGCACACCTATGCCATATCAATGCCCAATATCTTATATTCATAAGATTTCAAAATGACATATTTTTCCCTTTACACTATTTTATTACTAAATTTACCATTATATATTATTTTTATTTAAAATGCATTCTTAGACATTTATTACAAAACAAAGATAATAGGGAAACATTAGACATCTTTGATTGTACTTTTTAGATTGTTCATAACTTTCTTATTTTAGTTTTTATTGAAATGATTAATGATTATATGGAAATTTAAGAACAATATATAAAATATTCTTGGTTTGACTTTGGACATATTCAAATTGTATCAAGTTCGAACATAATAATGACTCATATATAGAATTGATTGCAGAGAAGAGATAGCTATAATATGAAGGGTTAATCTCAATGCAAAATAGTGAATTAGTTTTCTTAAAATCTATGATATCATAATCATACACTTTTTTCTTAAAGATATGTTATCATAATCATACTTACTTACTTGATGAGTTATGGATGACTAGGAGTTAAGTGTTAACTTCAATTATGCTTTATACGGATCATTTTTTTTGTTAATGTTTTTTTTAAATTGAAAAGAACATGAAATTGGAGAGATCCACAACTTGAGGTACAAATGTGTCTAAATCCATGTCCACTTCATAAAAAATAAATATTTTTTATCGTTAGGTTTTGTTAGGTTTTTAATAAGGTAACCACTTTTCTTCCTTTCAATTTCCTCTCTCTTCTTTTTTATTTTCTCTTTTCCATGGCCTTACATATGTATTCTTTTATGCTTGGTTGATGGAAACTAATAAATTAGGTGGTATTAAATCGTGGGATTTGATTTCCTTTTTTGTTTGAGTATCAATTATTCTTCTTTGTTTATCTTTTTTATTGCATCACTTGATTTTTAGGGTTTACACTAGTTTATTAGTTTTGACAATATATTGCTATATTAAATATTAAATATAGATTTATTTAGTTCCTCTAATCTTGGAAGCGTACAGGGCCTAATGGATTGTTGGATCTAAGATTCTCAATTTACATGAAGAATTTTATTATATTTCATCAACATTTTTTAAAATATAAGTTAAATTCATTAAAGAAATCTATGTAGTAACAGATACATTCCAATTAGAGATCAAATGATTAAAGGAATCTTTCATAATCTTAACTTAACACACATTTTAAGACACGTGTGTTTAGGAAGTTCCTTTACAATAGTAGCAATCCTAATCTTTAGTAATAATTTATGTAAACTAGCTTCAAAAATAAATGCTCCATTAAGAAAGATTCTTTTTTTCTTTCAAGTCAAATTTGATAAACCAAATCTCCAAAAGTCAACCTGAACAATTCCTTGATCCCTTTTTCCTCCTAGTTGAATTTTAAAAGTATAAATAATTGTATTTGACCAATTAAAGAAATTATAATATAAATTGAAAATATTTAGAATTTGATTCATAACTGTGAGGAATATCTACAATTGAAAAAAAAACAATCTAAATCCTCATAAAAATATAAGCATAGAACATCGTTAGAGTTAAGTAGAGGGAATTTGAGACCATTTTTTATTCCTAATATTCTACTTGTTTCTCGAAATAGGATGAAGGAATAAAAATAACTTAAAATATAATACCATACCAAAATAGACTATTCTTTTAGCATCCATGATTCTAATAGAATTTCTTGCAAGATGTAGTAGTGAACATCAAAGAGATATCCTTAGTCTATTGGATAATGTTTTATCTAGAAGAGTTATAGGAGTAGTCTAGCATGCTGTTTATGATCTCCTTATATTCCTTAGTGGAGTGAATAGTCTTGGACCAAGCATTCTGCTCCAAACTTATTTAGAATACCTACGTTGAAAAAATAGGTGATCTCTGTCTTCTTCAACTTCCTTGCACAACACACAAACTAGATCATATAAACCAAACCACCTATTCTTGTTTTTGATTTTGCTTTTAATGACCATTCAAGTAATCACAGAACTTTTAAGATTAAGGGAGTTTTTCCATAACAAATCAAACCAAGGAACACTCTTCCTATCGGCTTAGAGGATCTTATAGAAAGAATTAACAGTAAACACTCCTTTAGATTTTGCAATCCGGGTGATACTATCTTCTCTATACTAGTAAATAATTAATAATTAATTAACAAGACGAATCCTTCGAAGTTACCAAACCACATTCCATTCTGAATAGGTGAGGAGGATATTAGCGGAATTCTATAGATAAGTTGAGAGATCTCACTTCTTTGTACTAATATATTGAATTATGTCTAATTGTCATACAAAATCTAAATGTTTTCACCATTGCCCAATTTTTGCTTTAACTAAAGGTATATAGAGTTCCTAATCTTTAGCTTGTGAATGAAACACTATAAAACATCCCCGGTTATAGGCATCAACCAAATTTTTTTATCTCTAAGACCTGTTCCATGCATCCATTTGATTTATATAGCATTTTTGTATAGCCTCCATATTCTTTTACAAGCAAACACATTTTGCACTAAAGGAATTAAAGCGATACCTAAACCACTGTGTCATTTTGTAATTGTCACTTCACACCATTTGACTTTATACCCCTTTAAGTTTTCTATTTTTCTTGATTATAAGAATGCTTTAAGATTATGATTAAATTCCTTGATTACTTTCCTTAGCAAGATTATATAAGTTGTCTAATGAATGTGCATACCGGTGAGGATTGAGATGATCAGTGTAACTCTAGTTGTAAGTGAAAGGAACCTATTTTGCCAAGAATTTTGGACTTGTACTTCTCATGAGAGGGATAGTTGGAGTGTTTACGTTTAGTATATGAAATAGGCACTCTAAAGCAAAGAGTGAAATTACATACTTGAGACTTTACTAACTTCCTTTAAGTTCCTGACATCTCTTAAACAAAACAAACTACTCTTTTCAAGATTAGCTTTCATCCCTAATCACTTTTAGAAGCTTTGAGAATATCTAGCATAATCTTAAAAAAATTGCACATTAGTTCAACTCATTAAAATGGGATCATCTAAAAACATCATATAAGTGAGTTTGGGGTTATTGCATTTACATGAAATAGAAATCTTCTATTGTAGTCTTTTAATTTTTTAAAAATTCTAGATAAACCTTCCATTGCTAGCATAAATACATAAGGGAATAAAAGATCCCCATGTCTACTTCCCCTAGCATAAATGAAAGGCATTGTGGGAACTCCATTAATAAGGATGCTAAGTATGGAAGTCTTGATACACATCATTATTCTTATTGTTAATTTTGCTAGAAAATCAAGTGCTTCCAAACATTATTGTATGAACTTTCACCTTATTATATCAAAAGCTTACAAAAAACAATTTTTCGTAGACAACTACTAATTCTTTTACTTGAATTGTAATCTTTTTGCATCTCTTATATAAGGTAAATATTTTCCCATAATGATCCTCCTATTATGGAAGCTTCTTGAGCTAGATTGATTACTTCTCCCAAAGCTTATATCAATCTAATAGCTAGGAGTTTTTATATAACCTTCTAGATGATATTGCAATAGGATATTTTCTTATAATCTACCAAAGTTGAGTGTTCTTCTTCTTAGGAATAAGATTAATATGTTTATGATTTAACTCCTTCAACATCTTGGTATTGTTTAAACATTCCTACACTGATTCTAAAAACAAATTACTAGTTATCTCCCAGGTTTTTTTTGGAAAAGCCAAATTGTGAACCCATTTGGGACAGTAATCTTATTCAAAATTTTTCCTTCTAAAATAGAAGCATGAAAGAACTTTAAGTTTGAATCCCCTTCTTTTAGTCAAACAATCTAAGGCTTTTGTTTTAAAATAGAACTCTACAACTTCAAAGCCTTCATATGTTCTCTAAGCCTCTAAATTTCCATTAATCTCAACTAGTTGTTAAAAAGGTTCTTATACAATTCATCCTAGGCCTCTCTAAGTTTGAGCTTGGTCTTTATAACTTTCTTGATGTAAGAGTTAATAAAACCCTATTTCACCTTTCTAAGTGTTTTCATCAACCAAAATTTTTTATACCATTCCATATTTTGATCCTAGCAGCAATGAACTAGGTCTAGGAAGCCTTCCTATTATGTTAGTCTATTAAAGTTACATCCTTATGTTTGCAAGATTATGTATGTAAATGAATGAGTGATATAAGAATGAGTTTTCCTCAAAATATGAAAAGGATAAAGAGAACTTATCAAGTCAAATTTGATTCACCACTACTCGATGTAGTTTCTTTCTAATTACCATTCATCTTTGTTGCTTATTGGAACAGGTGAATAATTTCAGGTGAATCTGAGATCCGTTACAAGCATTTGCTGAGATAAATTAGTTAGCTCCCTTCCAGAAGCCAAATTGAAGGGATCTAACTAATTTATCTCAGTAAATGCTTGTAACAGATCTTAGATTCACTATGATAAAGGATAAAGGATCCCCCTGTCTACTCCCCCTAGAATAAATGAAAGGCATTGTGGGAACTCCATTAACAATGATGCTAAGCGCGGAAGTCTTGATACACATCATTATTCTTACTGTGAATTTTGCTAGAAATCCAAGTGCTTCCAAACATTATTGTCTGAACTTCAACCTCATTATATCAAAAGCCTTACAAAAAACAATTTTCCATAGACAACTACTAGTTCTTTTACCTGAATTGTAATCTTTTTGCATCTCTTATATAAGGTAAATATTTTCCCCTAATGATCTTCCTATTATGAAAGCTCTTTAAGCTGGATTGATTACTTCTCCCAAAGTTTATTTCAATCTAATAGCTAGGAGTTTTTATATAACCTTCTAGATGATAATGCAATAGGATATTGTCTTATAATCCACTAGAGTTTAGGATTCTTCTTCTTAGGAATAAGACTAATATGTGTATGATTTAACTCCTTGAACATCTTGGTATTGTTTAAACATTCTTGCACTGATTCTGAAAACAAATTACTAGTTATCTCCCAGGTTTTATGGAAAAACCAAACTGTGAACCCATCTGGGCCAGTAATCTTATTCAAATTTCTTCCTTCTAAAACAGAAGCATCAAAGAACTTTAAGCTTGAATCCCCTTCTTTTAGTCAATCAATCTGAGGCTTCTGTTTTAAAATAGAACTCTTCAACTTCAAAGCGTTCATATATTCCCCCCCACAACAATTCTTGATTTGATTGAATATAGTTGAAATCTACTATAATAAGTGAAGGATTGGAGATTGTAAAGTTAATGGACAGTAAATTGTTCCATAGAGTCTCCCTTTAAAATTAGAAGTTTGAAGCATAGACATGGGTTACTTCAAATACAGAATTCACTCCATCCATTTAGCTAATCATATTTTAATGTTCCTAAAATTTTAGATTTACTTTAATACTATAGATTTTAAAATTATTTTATATAACTAATAAATATAGTAAGTGAAATTTAAAAATAAAATTAAAATTGAAAAGATAGTTCTAGAAACAAATATTGAAAATAAAATATTATTTAAATATAATATACAACTTCTTTAAAATATAAAACTAATACAATCTACTAAAATAAATATAAGATTAACTTTAGGTCTTAACTTTGATATCTAGATGAAATTATATAATCTATAAATTTAATAATAACAATTTTAAAGTTATTCATATTTGAATATAGTAATTTGTCTCATCAAACGTGTTTTCTCTTTTCAATCAAATAGCTAAATTTGGAAAAATACGATTTTGAAAAATTAAACCAAGGCCCTAAAAAATCGTTAAAGTGGATTAAACATGGAAGTATAGTTAAAAAATGGAGGGAGATTTGTAAATTCTTGGTGAACAAGTTCAACTATGGAGAGCATGTGCTCCAAGTAGATCAGTCTTGATGCAACTAAAAAACAAGTGTTGACCGGGGGCCTTGAAATTCCAGTGTAGATCCTGAATTATTATAAAGCCGTAAAAGAAGGATCTTAATGTCGGCTTCAGGTAGGCATCAAAAATATTAAAGCAGCATAGCACATGAGGTGTGCCCGTTGGATAGGTGAAGCAACATCCCAGAAAAACTGTCGTCATTGGCATGTGTTTTCAACCGTTAATCGGAATTTAATGTGAGAGATTGATGTCATTATCTAGTCAACAGTTATTGTATACCTCAATCACGCGAAATTGTTCAAATTTTTTAGATTCGTATTATGGTCTATGGATACACATTGATCTTTGCTTGCGAGACAATCGACACGGGATTATAAAATAGATTAGAGCAGATGAGCTTTCAATTACGATCACATTAGCGTGTTTTTGAAGGTGCATTTGACTAATGCACTTACACCACGCATTCCCCTTGAGTTCCGCCGTGTCCTACATTTGCATTTGGATTTATCTGAGCATGTTTGAGAGATAGATTCCGGTTTTTGTTAAATCCAGGCCTTATCTGTCTTCAGAAGCAAAACAAATCAGATATAACCAGGCTCTCAAATTTGCGGCATTTGTAATTTCAGTCGGTGTTAAAAAAACGGGTTGTATTCGGTCTTATTAGATTGCGTTGGACCCTGTATATGGTTTGGTTCAATAAATTGAATGGAAAAATTTTAGAACGATCAAGTCGATTGAGTAAAATTGCAACTCAATTAAAATTACCACATCTTCTAATATTTACTTTTTGTACCATTTTCTAATCTTTATCCAGATATTTTGTAAATATTTAAATTCTTCTGATATGAATAATATGTAAATATTATAAGTAATATCTAGATTCTTCTATTTGTATAATATCTACACGAGGATCAATACCATACTTACAACTGCTGACTACTTTTGTTATAAAATCTACTAGATTGTTTTCAATATGGACTTTTTGCATATTTGTTGTTACTTCCTCCACTTTCTTACAAACAAAGTAAAGTTAGACTCTTACGTGCTTTTTAATGAAATATGGTGTTCCTTGCTAAATGCAACGCACTTTGACAATTACAAAATTGAAACCTTCTTTTGTTTATGTCTAAGTCCTTCCAACACCAATTTCAACTATACCACTACTTTACTAGTTTGTGTAGCTATTATATATTTCTTTTTTATTGTTGATGTAGCCACAACTAATTGTAGTTTTCAAACCTAACTTACAATCTTGGCAATAAGCATAAACAAATGACAACATTAAATTGTACATTGTAGACGCATATGATACCGAAGACATCTTCTTCTTCTCATCTTTCTTTATAAGACTCATACTAGATGCTAACTTGAAATTAACATGAAGATGGCTAGATATTTGCTTATAACTTTGCATATTGAAGCATCTCAAATCCATCTTCAAGTAGTTTCTTGGAAGAATTTTTTTTTTTGTTATTTATAAGTCTTAGGTCATTCATTTTAGATCCTATTGCCAATTGTGCTTTCAATTTGTTCATACAATCTTTGTTGAGGCTTACAACTAACGTATCAACTACATATAAAAGCACGATAATGAAATCATTATCACCAAATTTCTTAAAATATGCACAAGGTTTTGCATTAAGTATTTTATATTCAAAGATCATAATGTAAGAGTCAAATCTCTTATTACAACATCTCCATGCTTATTTAAAATTATATAGAGATTTGTTCAACCGGTAAACTAAGTTTTTATTTTTCCAAAACCTACTAATTAGAGCATATAAATTTCCTTTTTAAGATCTTCACTAAAAAGAAAAAAGCAATTCTCATGTCTACTACTCTAGATGTAAGTTAAACATAACACACATTGCTATGACTACTTTGACTATAAGAAGCTGGACCATAGGGGAAAATATTTTGTTGAAATTAATTTCTTCCTTTTAACCATACCCTTTCATCAACAATCTTGCTTGATATCGCTCAATTTAATCATCACCATTTCACTTGATCTTGAAGACTCATTTATTATTATTTGGCTTCCTTCCTTGCAGTAATTTTACAAGTTCTCAAGTTTTA
The DNA here is from genome assembly GCA_027568895.1 of Erythroxylum shatona. Lineage (NCBI taxonomy): Eukaryota > Viridiplantae > Streptophyta > Magnoliopsida > Malpighiales > Erythroxylaceae > Erythroxylum > Erythroxylum shatona. Next base: position 35,308,641 of record JAOSBK010000002.1, read on the forward strand.
TTTTATGAAGAGTTTTAATTTCTTCCTGTAATGATGCCATCCATTGTTAAAAGGTTATATGCTATATTTCCCTCCATTATACAATTCTTATATCAATTTGGTGATCTTTTCGATAATTTTTTTGACCAACTTATGGATCTTGAAACTCAACTAGTTATTGAACATCTTACTTTAATGTTGTTTAAAAAGAAACTTTAATTTCCTTTTCCACCTAGATAAGAGTCTCTCAAATTTTTTTGTAAAGAGTTATTATCATTTTTTCCCTTTGTAATTTATCTTTTATAAAGCTGACTTCTTTGTTAACAATAATATTTTTGGTAGTTGGATCCTAAAAGTGATATGCCTTCACTCCATTAGCATATACTATGAATAAGCATTTCATAGAATTTAGATCTAGCTTTATAGTTTTTTTGGTATTATACATCATGCACATATGCTTCCAAAAATAAATGGAGGTTAAAATAATCTACTAGCTTCCCAGTTCACATATATAGCAACATCTTTGACATAATTGCAGTTGAAAGAATTTGATTCACCACATAATGAGTGGTATTGACCATTTTAACCTAGAAAGCCTTGTTGAGGCTCCTATTCTTTTTAACAAGATTCTTTCCATACACTTTATCACTCTATTTTATTGACGAGTGCATGCAAAATTAAACTTTCTTTTCATGCCTTCTTGTTTATAGAAATGTTTTAAGTTCATTTCCAATATATTATTCTCCATTATTGGTCCTTAAGCATTTGATCCTTTTGCCATAATTAAGTTTAAAATGTACTTTAAAAAATTTGAAGACTAGGAACACATCTATTTTCCACTTAGTATGATGCACCCAACACCTCTTAGAATAATCACCAATAAAAGAGCCCAAATACTTTGCTCCTCTCAGGGATAGAACTAGTGTTTGTCATACATTATAGTGAACTAATAACATTGTTTCTTGAATTTGATGTATTAAATTTTACATTATATATGTGTATTTTTAACATAATGATTGTAAAAGGGTGGTAATAACTCTATAAGCCTAGGGAGTAGCTTTTGCTCAATAAGGATTTTCATTCCTTACTCCTTACTAAGATATATGTCCACATTTTGATACCATAACACATTGAGTATGTCTCACTTGAATTGCTTGAAGCAACTAATAATTTTGCTTCTCATGATAATTCCCCCTTTAGTTTGTACAACTTTGCACCTATCTTTTCTCCCTTTAATTTCATATTAAATTATCCTCAAAATTTTGATGACAATTTCTATATTCCACCCAAGATTAACTAGCCATCTTAGAGACAAAAAATTATTTTTTAAGTCCTCCACATAACTTATTTCTTGAAAAGTACGAATTGTACCATCATATATCTTCAACTTGATGGTTTCAATACCAACATCCTTTAAAGGATAATCATCACAGGTGTACACAGATCCTCTCGAGACAAGTTGTTTACAATTTCTATTTTCCATCCAAGATTATCTGGTCATCTTAGAGTCAAAATTATTTTTTAAGTCCTCAATATTTTTTACTTCTTGAAAAGTACGAATTGTACCATCATATATTTTCAACTTGATGGTTTCAATACCAACATAATTTAAAGGATAATCATCAAAAGTGTACACAAATTCTCTTGAGACAAGTTAACAATAAATGAACCATTTTCGTCTAGAGGCTATGTGAAAAGTAGCTTCCAATTTGAAGAGACATAAATTAGGTATTGAATTCCTTCTTTAAATTGTTATTGTTGCTTCATAATATAATTCATTACTATTATTTGAAGTACTTATGAAATTTTGTTAATGAATGAAATTTTGCTTTGAATTACAATAATTTTTTTCAAGTGATTTTCTTGCTATGGTCATTACAATTAAAATTCTTGTTACATACTAATTTTAACCTACTATGATTTGGACCCCACTTTTGTCACAACCCATTGATCCCACTCTTATCACTATTAAAGCTTCAACTAGTTTTTAACTAAACTAGCTTTTTTCCTTCAGAACCGTGTCTATAACATCATTGAAGAATAAGTAGTCTATAAAATTGTTATTAATTAAATTGATAATGAGTTGATTATACGATTTAAGTAGACTTTGAATTAGAAGTTTGACATATTCATATGACTCTATTATTAACACAACAATGTGAGTTGAAAGAATAAAGTAGCCAAATTATTAATGTGTTCAATCATTAAAATGAATTTTGAATTCTGAAGAATATAAAGTTTCCTCTAAATAAAAATTTTATTATGGAGAGAATTGATCTTGTATAGTTTTATGAGATAATCTCATATCTCTTTTAGTATTTTCTTCTCCCCTATGCTTGAAAACATTTTATTACCTAAAGCTTGATAACGCTTTGCACCATTCATGTCCATTTAATTCCATCTAGCATCATCTATAAAATCCATCAGTTTTCCATAATGGCTACAAGTCAATTATCCTTTGTAAGGATATCTTTAATCCTTAACTTCTATAATGAGAAATTAATTTCATTAAACTTCTGAATCTTAAATTTGACTATCATTTCTCATATCTCAAACATTTTTGAACTAAAAGAAAGAGCTCCCACTGTTTTACATAAGCAATGATTGTGTACATAAATGGTACCTATTACCTTCAAAAGAATGAATAATATTTAACTTATTTTCTTATGTAAAGGATCTAATATAAGTGGCAATCACAGAGCATATGATAGGTAGATATATCTTAGGCTCTAATACCACCTATTAGAATAATTAGGTTGATAAAATAAGATCCCAATTCAATTTGAAAGAAATAGGATATCAAAATTATTACCATGAGTGAAAAGAAAAATTACAATACAAACATGCTCTAACTATAAGCTACAAAGTTTGCAACGTAGAACCTATAAGATTAGAATTTTTACAAGCTCTACCCTAAATGCATGAACTTGTTTCTTGATATATGAAACAAAAAGACAGATGGATATTTATAGGTTTATCAAATTAATTACAACCACACATTTCAATTGTTTATAATTACCATGCGCTCTAATATTTATTTTGTACTACAAATTGTTTATCTTTATCTAGATATAAATTCTTACTATTTATGTCTTTAATAATTCGGCTCTTAGTTAAAGTACACATTGAAAGATGTAAATAAATTCTTCCAGTTCCACAGCATTTAAGTTAAATATATGATTAACAGTTCAATTTTATTATTTTATTTGAATGTACTTCGTATTAAACCTGTGATTTATTTTACTCTTTTGTCTGTAATTCTTTGAATGAAAATAGTAGTAATATTGTTTTATTGTTTGATATTAATGGGACAAGTATACATGAAATTTTGACTCCAAATTAATGATCAATCGCTAAGATCAAAATGAAGTATTGATGTATATATATGTTTTGTTGCTTTGAGGATCTCTGTCGAGTTGTTATTTCTGCGATAGGTGATCGTTTAAGCTCTGCTCTTGGCTGAGGGAGTAAAATAACACGTGATCTCGAGTGAAGGAAACTCAAGGTTACATGTCCTGCTATATGATCTGGAGAACTTTTTTATCATCATATAATATGATCTGTTAATTTTTACCATCTCACAGTTGTGTACAAACAACATGGAGTCTTCTACTGTAAGTTCTATATGCATGCTTAGTTTCTAAAGTATATGATTAACTGTAATGACTTTCCACCGTGAGATCTATATGCTTAATTTATAAGCATATGATATAAGCAAGTCTAATCATTTTCTTGGAATATTCTACACTACGTAGTATCTTGATCTTCTTGGGAAGTGTGTGCTTTCTTGTATTGTTGTACTACTTTCTCAAATTCTTAATAAGGAAAAAAAAAGGATAAAATTAGATTTTACTTGTAAAGGGTGTCTTCAACACCTTTTATTTCTGTTTACCAAAAAGAACTTTATTCATTAAATTCGAAATTCGATAGAACTTAGAATTAAGGACCACATAAATAGTTAAGGGCAGTAAACTGCCTGACATGGATCGTCGAAAGACACATATGGCGAGATGATCAATAAAGATAAATGTGGAAATATTTTATTAAACTCATTGTTTCATCATTCAACGACTAGACACATCACATTAAGGAAATAAATTATAATATGAGATTAACTATTCTGAAGAGTAAAAGCAAAACATTGCTGAGTATAAACGAATATCAAACTCGGAAGAAATTCTTCGATTAACCAGAAACAATGGGACAACTGCATTAATATGAAACTGATGGGAATTTCTCTGGCAACATGACTGTAAGGTGGAACTTTTAATTAACTTTGTAGCACACTTTCCTGACTTCTCCAACATTTTTACCGGTAAGAACACCGATTCTGCCCATGTTTAACATAGACTCTGCGAAGTCCTTAAAGAAAGTGGATCCATGTGTTGCGTACTGCAACTCAATGTAAGATTTTGTCTCTTCGTTGTCAAGCAGAGCGGAATCAGAAGTGAACAGTCCCCTTCTTTTGTGAACAAGTGTATAATAATGAGGGTCGAAAGTCCTAACACTTCCAGGATCCATTTCTGCGAGTGTGATTGCATCTCCGGGCTTGCATTTACTCTTCAATCTGGGAATGTATTCTGAATCCAATCTGGGATCGGAGTCGCCTTTTCCGGTGAAGTTGTAAAGGCGAGAATCGAATGAGCTGCAATGAGAAGTGCCTATGGTGTGTGCGCCTGCATCCATAAAAGAGATCAATTAATTTTACATGAAATTTGCATGTAAAGCCACAAAGAGTGTTGGATATAAGTTTTGAGCACCTGAGAGGACAACTAGGTCTTTAATGCTTAATCCCTTGGATCGGAATGATGCTATCAACTGAGAAATGTTGAAAAAAGGTGGTGGCAGATTGAGTAAGGCCTCTGTTGAGTTAGATACTCTTCCATCTCTTCTTCCAGTTTCAACATCATACCATGGACCCTTGGTCTATTATTATTTTGAGTTAGAAATAATCACTTGGTTTTGTTTCCAAGCACGAAGCATATGTTAAACGAAAACAAAAGTTGAAGGCAATTTTAATTCATTACCGCGACTGTAACATCTCTAGCCACAATGGCCACGATATCTGCACATGAAACTACTCCAGGACATTCCTTCTCCACAGCAGCCTTGATTCTATCAATTACTTGGAATCCTCTTAGGCTATGATTTGGAATTGCAAATTTTTCAGATTGATTGGTGGCCGAGTTTAGCAGCACTGAACCATCACAGCCCTGTAGACATCATAAATATAGTTATCGTACCATTTTCTAACCATAAGCAAGCAGTAATTCGACTCCCTTAAATTACGACCTCAGATTCTTACATTTCACCAAAGTTGCGGCCACTTTCAGTTTAGGCGCTTTCATATGCCATGTTTTTTTAAGCTTTTACTACATACAAAGGTAACTTAAGTTTTGCCTTAGGAATTGAAATAAACAAGTTAGTTACCATGACAAAGCAATCATGAAAATGCATTCTCAACAGAGGACCACTAAGACTTGGAGCCACTGACATGACGTAATCTATGACTTCCTTCACCACGACCTCAGCTCGCGGGCATGTCTTTGAGTAAAACCCGACTTTCAACTGACCATTTGCAGGGTTGACGACAAGTAGCAGAAACATCAGTTGAAGGAAGAGACAGTAGAAAAGTTTGGAGTTAGCCATCCTAGAAGCACCAAACTGGCTTAATTAGCAGCTTATTGAGAAGCAAGTTAGAATTAAGCTTCCCTTTATATAGTTGCTTTGACGTGCTAACCATTCTCTCTAAAAGCTGTCATTACATAATATATGATCTGTTATTTGCATTTAAATAATTAAGCAGACTTCTAAGAATCACGGATGCTTTGATAATACTAGGATCGGTTCAAATGTGCAATTCTAAATTGCTACTGAAAAAAACTGTGGTGAGTCATAACCCGTTCTTGTGGCGTAATGGTATAAATCAGCATGATACAGCCCATGAGAGGAACTTCCTAACAAGAGAAACAACTAATATGTGCAACCATATCAACCAATCAAGTAATAAAAATGGCTGGAAATAAGTGTTGACCTTGCTAGTAACATGGCCAAAGCATTCATGTGTTAGGTCAACACAATACATGATTTTTTAAAAATATATTTTGAACTAGAGCAACCCCTATTGGATGGTTGACATACCACTTCTTCCTAGTTGGAGCCACTTGGAGTTCAAATTATATCACAATTAAGCATCCCAGCATATCATGATGAAGTGAAATTAGAAGCTGATGGGCGGTTTATTTTCTATATCATCAACTTGCAGACTATATTTTTATACTCGATATGTTATCCTCCATTGTGCCAATTGCTGCAAGAACTCGTAGGCGGATATGTTCATGAATTCAATGTCTATTAAAATTCTGGTGACAATGTTGAAGTATTTTCGGCCTCTGACTGGTGTATTCTTGTTATTAAGCAAGACAGAAGTTAAAAGGCCAGTTCAGAGTTGCGACCTAAAATAAAAGAACTGAAAGCTGCTGTAGAATTAATTCACCAATTTAGTAGTTAAAATATAAAAATACTAACCAATAATATTACAAAAATTAAGAAAAAATTTCAATATTAATTTAATAATTTATTTCAAATTATGTAAATGTTATAATATTTGATGATATTTCAAAACGTAGATCATTAAAATTCTAAATGTTTACTTTAAATAAGAAGAAATTAATGTAACATGGTACATGCTTAACTTTATAAGAGGATTCAAATCAGGATAAGATACTTCTTGAGTTATAAAATGATCTAAAGTAGATAATGATCTTTAAACATGGTCTGCATGTTAGATTATGAAAGAAGAGTAAATGAATGGAAAATCTGATAAATGAATGTCTGGTAAGCCCACGTTTTAAGATGTGCACATTAAGTCGACTACGGCTGCCCCTTCTAAGGAGTCGTACGCTAATAAGCAATAAGTGGTGGTCTCATTTAAAACCAACTATTGTAATCTTTCACTTCATTATACGATTATGCAATATCTTAAGCATTTATAATTCTCACATACTCCCTCCTATCCAAAATAAGTGTCGTTTTAGAGAAATGCACACTTATTAAGACAGCTAGTGAAATGTTTGATATACCCTTATTAATTGCATGTTGAATTTCCTTGAAAATGTAATATGTATAATTAGGATGTGAGAGAAATTAAAGGGTAATTTTGAAAATAAAATTATAGACATGCATGAAAAATCGTGAACGATACTTATTTTGAATAATTAAAATCCCTCTAAAACGACACTTATTTTTAATAGGGGGAGTATAAATTAAGTAGTCGTACTTTGATCCATAAAATTGAGTGATGTTGATTCTCTTCTGTGTTTATATTCTTTCTCCTCTCTCTATCACTTTTGTATTTTTCCTTATTTGATGGTTATCGGGATAAGCAACTTAATAGGCAATAATAGGACTAAAAGAGGTGACGTTTATAAGTGGTTTTTGAGAAAACCACCTCTTAACACCACACCCATCATATCACTATTAAGCTTTATAAATATTTAATACATGAGACATTAATAATCTAACATTCTCTCACTTAGCTCATGTAATATTGTCATCTTCATAAGTCATTTAAATTTAATTAACAATGAATACATCATTCATCATAATCAAGAATTAGAACTAATGCGAGTCATGGCAGTTGTATGTGATTTAAGCAACATATTTCCTTCCATGTAATACAAAGTTAGTCTTTTCCATGAAATGATCAATAAATGGGAAACACAATTGATCAAAACTAATGTCTATTCAAGACAAAATTGTTATCATCATTCTGTTCAATTTAGGATACACATTCGAAAAAATAGATAAATCAGAAACAAATTCAATAATGAGCTCCGAATGTCAATTACATAAAAACATATAGGTCATCATAATATGCATTAATGCCTACTCAACAATAATATCTATACTATCAATATGCCCCATAAATATTTTAGGCAATAATCCCTTAGTTAAAGGGTTAGCAATCATAAGCTTACTGCTAATGTGATCAATTGACATTTAATGTTTCTGAACCTCTTCTTTAACAACAAAGTATTTCAATTACATATGGTTAGCACCTTTGAAATACTTGTCATTTTTAGAAAAGAAAAATGATGCGGAATTATCAAATAAGTTTTCAATGGACTGACAATACTGTCAATTATTTCAAGTCTTAAAATAAAGTTTTGCAACCATTTAACCTGAATCATAACCTCAAAACACGCCACAAATTCAACTTCTATGATGGATGCAATAATTAATAACTGCTTTGCTCTTCCATAATATTGCTCCTCTGGCTAAATAATATATACAGGCAAATGGATATTTTCTAGTATCTACATAACTAGCAAAATCTGAATCTAAATATCCAATTATTTCAAAATGATCGGACCTCCTATAAGTAAGCATGTGATATTTTGTCCCTTGCAAATATCTTACGACTTTCTTTGTAGCTTTCCAGTGTTCTAATCCTGGGTTACTTTGGTATCTACCAAGCATACTAACTACAAAGCTAATGTTCGACCTTGTACACGTTTGAACATACATCAAACTCCCAACAACAGGTGCATAAGGAATTCCTTTCATCTATTTCCAATGTTTTGAAACCCGGACCGGACGTTGAACCGGAGGCTTTACTAATTACCGGTTCAACCGGTTTGACCACCGGTTGAACCGGTGTGACGTCATAATTACGTCATAATTATATTTAATTATATATAATATTAGTAAATTATAAAAATAGAAAATAAACCAAATAATATAAATAAATATAAATAAATTTTTCAACCATCAATCATATAATTTTTCTCAAATAATAACTAAAATATCATGACTAGATGTCAAAATTGTAACATCCCATCACCGATGGGAAGGGTATATTGGTAAATAGGGACGGGCTAATAGGTCGCATTGCATATTTTTATTTGTTCATTCTTTTGGCCTCTCGTTATGGAGAGGAATGAGACATTTTGCACATGCACATATATGTACTTGCATTCATGGCATTTCCCGGTATTTATGTGTGAATCTGATTTGTTTGTGAATTCTGAGACAATTGTGTTTGATAATTTGAATTGGAATGTTTTAGGAGTAATTTTCAGTTGGTAGTGACTCTTAGAAATTTTTCTGGAAAATTGGGAGAAAATGTCCGGACCGGAGAATTTCTTAGTGACGGACTAATTGACTCTATAGTACTGAATAAATGTTCAATGGCAATGGGAAAATTAGACATGATTTTAGGAATTTTAATTGTTGAGCCATTGGAATTTGAAGACGATTTTGACTAGAAATGAATTTGAAAGGAAAAGAACTTTGTGAGTATTTGAGGAAATGACTAATGGCAAATGCTAGGGATGAAAACTTATTAGGTCTTCGAAATGCCCTAAGTTTTCGATGTACTTTGAGAAACCACTAAAAGCTATTTGACAGTTACAAATTTCCTTCACTTAGGGCATATCTTCATCTTCTTCCATTGTTGATTTTCGATCCCCTCTTCAAGACTCTTGCTTGCTCCTTCTTTGTTGTGCAAAGCCAAGCTTAAACCCTAAAGATGGTGAAGTTTTGTGTGGTTTTGGGAGAGAGCCGTATGTGTTAAAGGCTTAGAGAGTTTTCGGGTGTTGAAGAGTTGGAAGCTTGATTTGGTAAGTAAATTGTTTTTATATTGTGTCTTTGGTGGTTGAATGCATTTATGATGTTTAATGAGTAAGATTGGGGTAGTTGTGTTGAGTTATGACTGATTTTAGAGAGAAAAATGTGAGAAATGGTCGGAGAAGACGAACAGGAGCCCGCACGTCGCGACGTGTGAGAGGGCCTCGTCGCGACGAGCGTGTTTGGACGTCGCGACGAGCGGTTAGACGTCGCGACGAGCGACCTCGTGTCGTTGCGACGTGCGTCCTTTGGCCGCGGCGAGGCTGATTTTTCTGAACTGATTTATTTTAGTTTTGGTTCATAACTAATGATGTAGACCTCCAATTGAAGTGATTTTTGATTAGTTATAAATTAGAGAAAGAGGTCTACAATAGAGGTGAAGAAAGAAAGTTTGAATTTAATTTTGTAAGATCTCAAATATTGAATGAAAGTTGAGGATAGGTTTCTATTGCAACCTAAGGGTTGTTTCATGATAATTGGAGGATAATTGTGAGACTTCTGACATACATTCAATGCTTTTGGGAGTTTTAGAAACTTAGCACAATGGGTGTTTTTGACCTAATAAACAGTAATACAAGCTGTGAGGTCTTTCTCGAGAACTATAGGGTATTGTCTGAACGTTGTAGAGTATACAGATGAAAAGTGGGTTTTGAGAC
>JAOSBK010000002.1:35338444-35345944 GCA_027568895.1 Erythroxylum shatona
ACACATTATGTTTCTTTCTTATGAAAAAAGTAATTGATCTCATAAATTAAAGTATAGAGATACTTAAACTAATGTGTGGATGATTATTAGAGAACAAGCCATTGAATTGACCCGATTATGAGAATTTCAATTAGAATATTACTTATGTGTCTATAGATTATCTAATAATGATGGCTATATAATTGATCCTCAGACTTGAAATTACTAAGGTACCTAGTGTGGAAATTATTGTGTTTTGATGCTAGTTATGAATCATCCTAGGATAATTCAGTCGGTAGTAATTGAATACAGTACAAATCATATGTAAATAGTTGAGTAAGTTAATATAGGATTCGCCACTCTAAAATAGTTAGAGAAAATATTCTGCTGCTTTTAATCAGTATTGGTTTCTGGAATTCTCTAGCCAGAGTGAATTGATATGTGAAAAGGAGTTTTCAAATTTTAATTATAAATCAATTACTAATTATCAAGAACGTACATGATTGGATGATAAGAGTAGACACTGTATCCATACTCTATCCAATTAGAATATTGAATGACGAAAAGATTAATTATACATTATAGCCATGTATGGACATGTTAAGTCAATCACTTTGACATTCTTGATATTTGAGTAATCATGACAAGTTGCTAGACGTCAATCATGATTTATGATTATGAATTATTTAATTAGAGAATGAAAGATAAATTAAAAGGAGTTTTAATTTATTTAATTTTAATTGTGAATTAGAATTATAATTTATAATCATTGTTAATTTATTAGGAACCTAATGGGTAATACATTAAAGAACAATTTGTGAAAGAAAAATCAATTTAATTAACTTGGACTTAATTATAAAGTTTGAGAAACTTTGGGAATCAAATATGAGATATTTGATTTTATTAAAATTAAATTAATTATAATTTGATTTTGATTTTGATTTTAATTATAATTAAAGAAATTTAATTTTAATTAAAGACCCTAATGATGTTTCTATTTAAATAAAGGAAGAATATTTAGAAGGTAGCACTTTGTCTTCTTCCTCTCAAAACAGTATTGAGAATTGTTTTATGGACACCACCAGAGGCTGGACAATTGAATAGTTCGTGATTGACAAATCAGAAATAGTTTCAAAGGTTTTAGAACTGGAATGCAAAAGATATGATTTCTTATTCGAAATCATGTTTTATTCAAGTTAACTCAATTATCAGGATCTACTTGGAATCTGTAAAATTGTTTGTTTTTTGCTGCGCCCATGATTCAATCACGGTTGAATTCCAACAGTAGTGTTAGAGCCTCATTTAATTGTTTATCTTGAATTAGAGGTTTGATTCTGATTGATTGTGATAATATGTTAAGGTTTGAAGAACTGCAATGTTGCAATGTGCATGTTATTCGAGACTGTTCTTGTCTCATTATGAAAATTATTTTATGTATTTCTCTGCATAAAGTTATACTTGGCAATATTTCTGAAATATTGATTCACATGAGTGTTCTGTTGTTGCCTGAGCCCATGTTTATATGATGTTGGAAATTTTTTCTATTTGATTTGTCTATGCCAAACAAATGTTTTCACAACATGGCTCTTGAGAGACTTGCATTTGAGTTATGGAAATTGTTTCCATACGCATGCTCTATTTTATGTTCATCCAACTGCCATATTTTATTTTCTAATTTTCCTTTTCTCTGCTCTTGCAAATGACTCAGATAGGAAATTGATTGTGTTCTTTGTGGATTATACTGCCTATTTTGCCTATTTTATTTTTTTTCCTTTTATGCTTACGTTACTAATGATGATGGCGATAATTTCCCATATGTGGATTAAATGAATAAGTGGCTTAAAAGTCAATTGAGGTGTCTCTCACCAGTGGCGAAATGTCGTTGGTGATGGTTGAGTGGGTGTCGCCATCGTGAAACACGATGGGTGAAAAATCACCCATGGATGTAGGTGGTGGGTAACTCGGTGGTGACGATTCACCAGTATGGAGGGTTGACAGTTGACAATTGAAGCAGTTAGAGGAACATGGGAGCACCGATTGGGAAATGTGAGGAACAATGGTCGACGGTTGGAGATAGGTCGAAGAAACGTGGGTTGCGGTTGACTCAGATGAGGGCACGTGGCAGAGTTTTCCAAAAACATGGATGTTTCTAGAGAATGAATAAGAATGATGGGCGCGTGTGAAAACTCTACCATGTGCCCTCATCTGTCAATTGCAACCTACATTTTTCTGACTTATACGCGCCCACCGTTCTCTAGAAAACGTACCTAAAGACATGAGTGGCACATGAAGTGTATGTGCCAATCAAACCTCCTGTTGACTGCGGGGAGTGTATAGTCCATGCACCCACACAGTCTTGTACCTTAGAGCCAAAGAGGCTTCTAGCGCTTGCAGAGCCTTTGTTTATTTGTTTTAAAAATTTTAAAACCTTAATTTCAATATTAAATTAATTTAATGGAAATTAAATTAATTTGGACTCCTAACAAAATTTAAAAAATGTTTTTCCAAATTTTGAAAGTTATTTTTAAAGGGAATTTTATTACGAAAGGTTGTTTAATTTATTTTTTCAAGAGTTGAATTATTAAATTAAATTCGTTATCAAATCAATAATTAAAATCAAGCAAAAGTTTTAAATAATTTCTTCATAATTAGATCATGTTTGAAATTATAAATATAATGAGATTATATTATTAATCCCTTAATAAAATGTTAAGTCTACATTAAGAACGTGATAGTTCCCTTCCATTGTTTGAGAATAAAATCAGAATTATATTTATTGCTTGGCTTATTAAGTAAACTCAAGGTCATTTTAACCTGGGTATGTTTTATCTTAAATTAATAGGTTCTAAAATAAATCTGTTTGATTTAGATAAGCAAACTCATGATTATATGAATTTAGAGGCGGGGTTAAGAATAATATATATGACATATTTTGACAAAGAGTTATCACCTAACGATTCTAGGAGTTATATAAGATGCGATTGAAAAATATTTTTCTACCTAATCTAAATTTAGTTGTTTTTGTTAAGCAAACTCAAGATCAATTAATTTTAAATAGGATCCTAACTCACTAAGAAATTATTTGATAATTTCTCAATTTAATAGTGAGGGCTATTATTGTGAATAAATAGTGAGAATAATCAAATAATTTTAAAATCCTTATTTTATTTGATTTTGGATATAAATTAATATCTGCTCCTTTTATGTTTTTCCATTATTGAATCTGAAGATGAGTACCAACTTGACATTGAGGAGTATCATGGATGCTAACAAGCTGACTGGACCCAACTATTTAGACTGGTTATGAAACTTAAGAATAGTTAAGCAAGAAAAGAAGTTATACGTTCTTGATACTCCTACTCCATCATAACCTTGTTTGAATACAACTGATAAAGATTGGGAGAAATATTAATGTTATGTTAATAACATTGAACAAGCTACATGTGGTATATTAGCTAGCATGTCTCCTGATCTCAGAGGCAACATGAGAATATGGATGCTCCTACTATGATACTACATCTTAAGGAGTTATTTGGTGCACAAAGTAGGATGAGAGATATCAAATATCCAAGGTATTGTTTCAATGCAAGATGACAGAAGGATCTTCAGTCAACCTATATGTGAAGATGATTGGGTATATTAAAAATTTTGTCTAATTAGGTTTTGTCATGGACCACGAGTTAAGCGTTAATCTAGTGTTGTAGTCTCTAAATTTGAGCTTTTCACAGTTCGTCATGAACTTTAACATGAACTAGAAGGATATGACATTGCCTGAATTATTAAACATTCTCAAGACTGCAAAAAGGTGCCTTAAGAAGGAACCTAGTTCTGTACTTGTTGTCAGTTCTCTTAAGAGTGAGAAAAAGGACTCTAATAAGAATAAGAATAAGAAACAGAAGGATTCTACTAATGTAGTAAAGGCCAAAGGAAGTGTAAAAAAGAAGAACAATGACAAGGGCATATGTTTTCATTACGAAGTTAACGAACATCGGAAGAGGAACTACCCATCTTATCTTGCTAGCTTGAAAGATAAGAAGTTTAAGAAAGCTTTCTCTTCAGGTATGTTTATGGTTGAGATTAATTTTTCTACTTCTATTCCACATATTTGGGTATTAGATAATAGATGTGGTTTTCATATTTGTAATAACAAGCAAATATTAACATGGAGTAGATCGTTGAAGAAAGGTAAAGTGGATTGGTGAATTGGAAATGGAGCAAGAGTTGTTGCATTAGTTGTAGGAACTTGTAGTTTAACTTTACCTTCTGGCCTTGTATTAGAACTTGATAATTGTTATTATGTTCTTGTTATTACAAAAACATCATTTCTATTTCTTATTTGGATTTGAATGGATTGTCTTTGTAACTAAGAATAACAATTGTTCTTTTTATAAAGGTAATGTTTATTATGGATCCAGATTACTTACAAATGGTTTGTATGAGTTAGATCTTGAAAGGCCAATTCTTCATATAAATAGTAAAAAAAGGAAATTAAATAACAAAAATCCATCTTACTTATGACATTGTACGTTAGGTCATATCAATGAAACTTGCATCACAAAATTATATAAAGAAGGATATTTGGATTCTTTTGATTATGAATCATATGAAACTTGTAACTCTTGTTTATTAGGTAGGATGACCAAACTACCCTTTAAGGGAAAGTGACAATGTACTAGTGAGTTACTATATTTAATGCATTCAGATGTATGTGGGCCTATGTCCACAAATGCTAGAGGTGGATTCTCGTATTTCATTACGATCACAAATGACCATTCTAAATATGGTTATGTGTACTTAATGAAACAAAAGTCTAAATCATTTGAAAATTTTAAAGAATCTAGACTAGAGGTTGAGAAACAAACCAGTAAAAGCATTAAGACACTTAGATCAGATCGAGGTACTGAATACTTAGACCACGAGTTTCTTGGTTACCTAAAAGAGAATGGGAATCTCTCACAGTGGACCCCTCCTGTAACTCCACAACATAATAGAGTTTCTAAAAGGAAAAATTGTATATTATTAGATATAGTACGTTCCATGATAAGTCATGTAGTCCTTCCTATATCCTTTTAGGGATACACAATTGAAACTGCAATAAATCTTCCAAATATAGTTCCATCTAAATCAATTAGTAAGACATCGTATGAGATATGAATTGGTAGCAAACCTGGATTATCTCACCTAAATATTTAGGGATGTGAAGCTTGTGTGAAGCATGTTATATTTGATAAGCTTTAAGCTAAATTAGATAAATGCAAATCTATGGGGTATTCGAAAGAGAGTTTTGGATATTAATTTTACCATCCTATTGAACAAAAGGTGTTTATCTCAAGATATGCTATATTCTTAGAAAGAGAATTTATTATCAAAGAAAGTATTGGGAGTAAGGTTGAACGTAGAGAAGCTCAAAAGCCACAAATTCACATTGAAATGGAATAAGAACCTCAAGTTGATACATATGACATACAATCGAGAGTTGAAGAGACACGTTGCATACGGTGCATTAATATGATATGTCGTCCCCCCATTAGATTAGATCTACATATTGAGCAAGGAAAGGATAATGTATCACTTATACATGATGAGCCTACTAATTTTAAAGATATGATATCTGACATTGATTCTTTTAAATGGCAAGAAGCTATAAGATCTGAAATGGAATCCATGTATACTAACCAACACCTTTTGAAGTTATCGTGAGCCTTGGATCTTCCTTTCCCTTATGGAAGGGATGGGAGTTACTCCACGTATTGCTTGACGTAAAACAGTAAAAAAGATAGTTGATTTTTTTTCTCTTTTGTTGAATCTTTTTCATCGCTCGATAGATAATTGGATAAGCCAATGATTTTTTTCCATGTTTTAAAATAGGGTTAACCAATATGTTAACTAATTGATTACAATAAATTAGTTCGGATTTTGCAGTTTTTCCTTCTGCAGTACCTCGACATGACATGAGCATGTAAGGGGTTCTTAAGAATCATTTTGCCTTTTCTTTTATAAGGGCTAATAAAATCATTTTTTTTGACTTTTTGACACCATATTGTAGGTAGACCTCGAAAGACATGAAAGACCTCCCTCCAAGCCGTACATACTTAATGTAACTAAACATCATTGAATAATATTTAATATATATATAGATATATGCTTCCGAGATCGAAAGATTGGTTTCCCAAGTTTATGGATTTTGGTTGATGCACCTATTGGTATTGTACCTATTGGATGCAAGGGAATTTTTAAGAGAAAAACTGACATGGATGGTAATGTACATATACAAAGCAAGGATAATGGCTAAAGTTTACCAAAAAAAAACAATAGGTTGATTTTGATGAAACCTTTTCATCAATAGCTATGCTAAAATTCATAATGATCTTATTAGCTATAACAACATACCCTAATTATGATATTTGGCAGATGGATGTCAAAACAACATTTTTCAATGAAAATTTGCAAGAGGATGTGTATATGACACAACATGAAGGTTTTGAATTTAAGAGATATCCTAGAATGTAAGTTGCAAAAGTCTATTTATGGACTTAAGCAAGCGTCATGAAGTTGGAATATCTGTTTTGATGAGACATCAAATAGTTTGATTTTATAAAAAATATGGATGAACCATATGTCTATAAGAAGGTTAGTAGGAGTACAATCGTTTTCTTAGAACTATATGTGAATGACATATTGCTAATTAGAAATGACATACCTATGCTTCATCCTGTAAAGATTTGGTTATCCAAGAACTTCTTTATAAAGGAGATGGAAGAAGCAGTCTATACTATGGGAATAAAGATTTGTAGAGATAGATCAAAAAGGTTGCTTGGATTGTCCCAATCTGCGTATATAGATAAAATGCTAAAGAGGTTTAGTTCTCCAATAGGGGATTCTTACCCATGTCGACTGGAATTTCTCTCTCATAGAATATGTGTCCAAAGACACAAGAGGAGAGAGATAAAATGGATTGTTTTCTATATGCTTTAGTAATTGGAACAATCATGTATGCGATGTTATGTACTAGACCAGATGTCTCTTATTCTTTGAATATAACAAGCAAGTTTCAAGCCAATCTAGGTGAGGTCACTGGGCGGATGTGAAAAATGTTTTAAAGTACTTGAGAATAACTAAAGATGTTTTGTTGGTCTATGGAGGAGTTGAATTGAGAGTTCATGGATATTTAGATGCCAATTTTCAGTCAGATCCTGATGATAGTGGATCACATTCAAGGTACATCTTTACTATAAATGGTGGTGCAATAAGTTGGAAGAATTTCAGAGAACTAACCATTGCAGATTCAATGACCAAAGTAGAGTACATTTCAATGTTAGAGGTGACAAAGGAAGCAATTTAGATCAAGAAGTTTATCACTGAACTCAGAGTGGTTCCTAGCATTATTGAGACTATAGTACTATATTGTGACAACAATGGTGCTATTGCACAAGCAAAGGAACCTAGGTCTCATCAATGGTCCAAACATGTACTCAGAAAGTTTCACTTGATTAGGGAGATAGTGTACCAAAATGATCTAGC
>JAOSBK010000002.1:35350944-35353099 GCA_027568895.1 Erythroxylum shatona
TGGACCTCTTCGTTAGATAGATCTTGATTATGACTTTTAGAATCAAAGGACATAGGTTCCTCCATACCTGTTACTTCATAGTAGTTTCCTATTAAGAAAACTTCCTAGTAGGTCTCTATGCCTGGTTGCTTTGTTTAGGATTACAGGAATAAGTTAGTCTTTTTAGGAATAAGTTCATTGAACCTCAAATTTACAAAGCTCCCTAATTTCATTTAGCTTCCTAACTAGTAGCACTTAGGTAACTCCTCCTTGACTTTAATTTCAACACATACTCTTATATAGCATTTTTTTTCAATTTAATGGTAGGTGTGCCAAAGCGTAATGATTTCCAATCTGAGGGGATATTGTGAAATTCTATCCACAATAAGATGGTTTGGATTCTGGTCCTATCAAGCTCAATCCCAGGACTCCCCTTTTCCATAAACATTAGTTAACCACTAATGTGCCATAGTCCATATGCTATAACTGTTAGAGAAGTGCTCTAAAGGCAATCATCTTTAGCACCTATTGTATAAATCTTCTTATGATTAATAAAGGCATTTTTCATTATTTCTATTTTAATATCTTTATGGATTTGATGTTGATCTTAAATTGATTAATGAAGTCCTTGATAGAAAATATAGCATGGAGGAAATCATAATGACGTCATCATATTAAGATTCCTATCGTGTGTACTTATGTTAATATCTAAACTTTCCTTAGTCACAGGATTAATGAGATGGGATATCATTAATCTGGATAAACTAGCACTTATTATCCTCCTTAATTAGATCAAGTAGTAGATCTCATAAGTTGTAAACATGAGTTAGTTAGAGTTAACATATGGATGCTTACTAAGGGTAGTAAGTACATTAGATTGACCTACTATGAGACAATCTTATGGATATTCTATTCTAATGTCAATGATAGTCTCATCATAGCAATGGTGTAAATATCCTTTAACTTAAGGTGCCTAAGGATATCTCGGATACTAATCTTGAGCTTTAACTCCATTCATTAGTGCCTTTCAGGGGTTACTCATAGGGTGATGATTGGGTACAGCCTAAGGTATTCGGAGGTAACTAAGTATTCAATAAAGGATTCACCACTCCTTATAAAAGGAGATGATACCCACGGCCTCTTGTCGGGCTCATTACTCAGGAGTCTCTAGCTAAAGCAGATATATGTAAGAGAGTTTTTAATGATACATAGAGTAATGAGATCCTCAGAACAAGATCTAATAACACATGGACTAGATATGATGTAGTCAATCTAGTGGGACTTTAAACTTTGACCATGCTCTGAACCAAGTTGGATATAGATGGTGAAAAAGATGAATTACATGGCAACATTCCGGGTGGAAGGATCCCTAATCGAACCACTGACTTTTTAGTTAATTGGAACTTATGACGTAATACTAGATACCACTTTTGACTTACTTAAATTCAGTGTTAATTTAAGTCACTAACATAACTAGGAACCTAATGGGTCACACATGTAGGATATCTGAAGGATGAGTAAAATGATCTTAAGTAGTGATTCAAGATATGAGAGAGTGTTTTGGGATTGTATTGCGATGTGATCGTTGTAGAAAATATTGCATGGAATGGATTAGAAACAAGTCTTATTGGCTTCCATTAATGCATGTTATTCATGGTCATTTAACCTCCTATAACTTCCATCAATGCATGTTATTCATGGTCATTAACTTCCATTAATGCATGTTATTTATGATGGTTAACTTCTCATAACTTTCCATTAGTGATGGGGGTTATGGAAGGACAAATGGTGTGAAAAATTGAGATTATTTTTGTATCTTGTGTAAGCCACATAAAAAGAAAAATAAAGGTTTTTTTCTTACACACACACTTTTTCTCTCTAACTCTCTCAAGAGTTCTTATCTTTACTAGCACAAAGAAAAAATTTTAGCCATCTCCTAGTGAGATTTCATCCTTATATCTTCGTGTGGACTTTCATTAGAGATGCTATGTGTTGATCGTTGTTGTTGGCCCTGAATTTTTTTTATGAATAAGCATGATTTAAATTGATTTCAAGGTTTTGATAGATAAGCTATTTATCAGGAGTGTTTAATTATGTTAAAGTGTGAAAGAAAATATGACAGGGGTTAGTGGAAGTATTAAAGTAGTAGGAGAGTGTAAGGCCAAATTTGGCAAGT
>JAOSBK010000002.1:35363987-35385956 GCA_027568895.1 Erythroxylum shatona
ATATAAAGTAATGAGATCTTTAAGATAAGATCTAATAACACTTGGACTAGATGTGGCGTAATCAGTATAGTGAGAGTTGACACTTTGACCATACTCTAAACCAAGTGGGATATAAATGGTGAAAGGATGAATTATATCGCAACATTACATATGGAAGGGTCATGACCACTAACTTTCCAGTCAATTAGGGATCATGACTTGTTACTAGATACTACTACCGACTTACCTGAATTAAGTATTAATTCAAGTGGCCAACATAATCGTCACACATATAGGAGATCTGAAGGATAAGTAAAATGGTCTTGAATGGTGATTCAAGATATAAGAGAGTGCTTTGTGATTGTATCGTGATGTGATCATAGTAGAAAACATTGCATAGAATGGATTAGAAACAAGTGTTGTTGGCTTCCATTAATGCATGCTATTCATGGTCATTAATTTCCCATAACTTCCATTAATGCATGTTATTCATGGTCATTAACCTCTCATAACTTTTATTAATGCATGCTATTCATGACCATTAACTTCCCATAACTTTCCATTAGTGATGGGGGTTATGGTAGGCCAAATGATGCTGAAAATTGAGATGATTTTTATGTATCTTATGTAAGACACATAAAAAGAAAAAGAAAGGTTCTTTTGTTTACACACATACCTTTTCTCTCTAGCTCTCTAAAGAGTTCTTGTCTTTGCTAGCACAAAGAAAGAATTCTACCCATCTCCTAGTGAGGTTTCATCCTTCTATCTTCATGTGGACTTTCATTAGAGACGATTTGCATTGATCGTTATGGTTTATGAAAAACCAACGCGGAGAAGATTAAAGAACAAAAAAGATCGTCAGAAAGTTATGTAAACATCTTACATTTCATGTTTTTGTTTTCTATATCTATATATATGAGTAGATATAGTTTTTGAGATTTCGTTTTATTTCCACTTATGTATGAGATGCATGATCGGAAACTAACATTAGAGTGCAACCTTTCATGGAATTTCATAAATCTTAATGCATAGCTTGGTATAGGTATAAGTTAACCAACTAAAGAGATCCTACCAGTCCAAAAAATATATCTAGTTTAGATTAATTGAATTATAAGGCCAAAACTGCTACTAGGAAAGTACTAATCTAAATACAGATATGTGATCAAATCATCTCTTCATAAATTGTTTTATCATTATTTTTATTAGCTATTGTCTAGATTTTAGTTTTATTTTATATTTTATTATTCAGAATCCATAAAATCATTTTTGTTAAATATTCTTACGCTAAGTAATATTGTTAGGTTTTCTAATCCATATTGTTTATTCATAGTATTCAATCCTTAATTATTATTATATACTTATGAATGAAAGATGCACTTGCCTTATTAATGAGTGATACATTTGTAATAAAGAAAAATTTAATAACATTCACGAATAGACACTCCACTTTAAGGTCTAAAAATTGATAAGCTATCATTAAGGTAAAAGTAAGAGCATAAACAAATTCTAAATGGTTTGTAACTTAGTAAAAACAAGGTCCCAAATAGAAATTTCTTATAAAAAGAAAAGAGAGAGAAAGTTAGCCAGGTTAAAATGGTAAAGAAAGTCCTAGGCAAAAGTTAGAACACTTCTACAGAAAAAGAGAAAAAAAAAATCTACTAGGTCTAAAATTGATAAATATCGACCTAAGTGAATCAAAGTGAAAAGACAAATATGAAGGAATATCTTATATAGTAAATAAAGACATCTCATCTCATACGAGGGAAGAAAAACTTTTAAAAGACCCATTACAAAATAAATGTATAAGGTCTTTATAATTTTTTAATTTATGGGAGTTTATGATCATCTATCATAATCTAGTTACAGGTTAACTTACAAGCAAGAATACTTCTTCAAAGATTGACTGAACTGAATAACTCAAACTATATCATACATGAATATTAATAGGATTGGTTTGCATACTTATCCTTTCTTCAAACTTCAATCATATTATATCCATTATCCATTATGAAATACAATTTCAAATTCTTCAAACATTTGGACTATCAATTGTCATGTTTAATATGCATAATGCAGCAAATGAATAAGCATTGGTGTTTACACAAGAATAATCATATTAATTTTATAAATTTAATATTAGTATATATTTTTCAAATGTTGGACATGTATTGTACAAAGAAAGTTTGAAAAACTGACAAATTTTACTATATAAAAGGTAAAGAGAACTAAAGTAGTTTTAAAAGCCTAAAATCCTTTTCTTAAGCAACGAAATGCAAAGAGTAATATCCTTTACTATGATCAATGACAAATGTAACAAGGCAAGATTCTACAAATTTATAATTAGTTGACAAAAAAGTCAAATCGTTAAAAAAATAACTTTTCAGTTGTATATGATATGTGCTTAATTGTTTATACATTTAATCCTTAACAGTTAATGATTACTGTTGTGAAATGTTTAAGATACTTATTTTAGTTCGTACTTAAAATTAGGTATAATTTGGAAGTTCAAGAGTTAAAATGAGTTAAAAGAATATTCCTTGAACCATTCTTTTGATTTCAAACATTTTTGTCTTTGTGGAATAAGAAGGAGACGAATTAGAGTAAAGATTGGACAAGAAATCGCAAAAAATGAAGAATTTACTGTACAGGTGCAAAATGCACAGTCGTGCATAACTTGCATGGCTGTGCACAATTTCTAGAGATGCATTTTTTCGGTATATTTTAAAACTAAGTTTGTCTTTCCTTGTTGGACTTTCCTTCCTTTTTTCCCTTAAAATAAAGTGACAACTAATGTTATGTCGTATCGGTACTGGTATTGAATTTTGTTATGGTATATTATTGTACCAATAATGGTAAATATTAGGTACTATTTTGAATAATTTTTTAAGTTTATAGTTTACAATTATACATCTCCAAATATTATAATAATAAAATTTTAAAATGAAACAATTTAGTTATTTTTATTGACATTATTTTTCACACATTTATATATAAATAATAACCATAATTAATATAAAAATAATTTAATTATCATAAAATATAAAATTAAAAATAATATAAAGTATTTAAAATATTAAAATTTTATCATATAATAAGTAATAATTACATTAAAATATCAATATAAAAATATAAATAACAAATACAAAAGAAGGTAGATGAATACTGATTTTAAAATAAGATTTTTATTCTGTTACAGAAAGTTATAAAAATTAAGTTTTTGAAGAGAAGATAATTTTAAATTAAAAGAATTATATTAAATTAGAGTTTAAGTGGCCCGTGATAAAAAGAAATTCGACCCTGATTTACGTATAACATGACGTCGTTTCACAGAAGACATGTAACTCAATCTTAATACCTAGTCTTCTTCCTGGTTGGTGACCCTTTTTTTTTTTTTTTTGTTTCGAAGAGCGCCTTCAATTCAACGACTTGTCCGCTGCCATTGCCAAAAGCTCGGTTTGGGTCTGCACCCAGAGGACTACCAACTTCAGGTATAACCCATGCAGGAATATGACTTGTTTGACGATTTGCTTGTCGAGAAAATATGAGAATGGGATAGAAATTTTATGAGACACTGGTGACTCCTCTTGTTTCAATAAAAATGTCAATCCTTGGGATGTTTATTAACCAAAAACACATGCCAACAGCTCTCTCTGTCTGTTAAATCTCTTTCTTGGATTTTCTCTCGTTGTCGCGTGATTAAGAAAAGGGAATGGGAAGCGGAGGAGCAGCACAAATTCCTACAAGTTTTGGACATGAACTTAGGGCCTGTCTTCGCTGCCGCCTCGTAAAAACCTATGATCAGGTGCTTCTTCTCTTCCTTTCTTTTTAGAAGATTTAAGAAAATGTATGTCTCATGGACAGTCCCAAATTGTAATGGCGGCAACGCCGCCACACAAGGCATCGATTTCTGACGTTTAATTAGGGTTTTGCAAAAACTTGGTGTATAAGTTTGCCCCCGTTCAGAAGATGGAATTTTTCGCAAATTCCTGTCAGATCTGCTTGAGAACGAACTGAAAATTCAAGACCCTTCTGTTTCTTTCTTTTGTTTGCTCTTTTGCTTTCTCTTTCTTTTCCTTCCGTTTATTTTTCATTTTTTGGGGGTTTTAGTTTAGAGAATCAGGATGCGAGAATTGCCCCCTTTTCAAAATGGACGAAGATCATGAGCGTGTTGCTGATTGCACTACGCCTAATTTTAACGGGTAATCTTTCTAATTTATCTTTTACAAGACAAATGATACTACAATAAAAGTTTTCTACTTTTCTATTTCCTAATATTAAAACAAATTTGGCACAGGATAATCTCTGTCATGGATCCAAGTAGAAGTTGGGCTGCTCGTTGGTTGAGAATCGGTAAGTAATCTTACATTCTTATTGCTATTTCTTCTCCTTAAGCTCTCAGCTTCTAACACATGCACTTGTTTGATGGAATAATTCATTTCACCTAGAAGCATGTTTTGTCACTTGGTGAAATTACAACCCATTAATAGCGGCAAGGTTGGCAGCCTGTGCCACTATCATCATAAATCAAGTTCTTTCCCTTTTGAATTATACATGAATTAAAACTGAATGTTTCATTCATAATTAATGCATGGTACTTGGAGTTTGGATAATTGTTGCTGAAACTAAGGCCTGAGTGAATTACTAGTTAGAGTATTCAAAGACCACCAGATTGTTAAGGTTTCAAGCGTAGTTGAATTATATGAGACTTGTAAATATCAACATATCAGTTAGAGAGATTTATGTTTTGATGGTCCCAATAGGTTAAAGATTGAGCAATGTGTCCACATTTGATTTGGGCCCCTTATTTGAAGGTTGAAATTTTGGTAAGATAATGATAATAAGACAAAGTCACACTAGTTGAAGTGTAGTAATCAATTGAACTTTCAGTGGATGTTAGTTCCTTGCAAACTTGGCATTTTTTATGAAGTAGCAACTGTCTTCCTTATGCTCATGGTAGCTATGCATTGCAATAAAAGAAGTCATCTTATCAGATTGATTGGATATGCATGTGGTTGTTAATGGAAAAGCGATTCATAGTCCTCAGAGCAGGCTTACTGATTCATGGCTGCTATTGGACAAACAAGATATATGGAATATTTGGGGCCAATTGTATCTTTTAAACGTTGCCTTGATGCTCATATGAAAATTTGTCTGAATAATAGATAATGCTTCTGAAATTGATTGATATTTCAGGAATCAAAACCTAAGATCACGTTTCTTTGAAATTATAAACATACATCATAAACTAAAAGTGCTCAGTTTATACCTTAAATCCTCTTGCATAAGTATACATTTGCAAGAGCCATTTTATTATAACTAATCAGTGTATATCATCATAGTTTCTACCCAAAAAAGGAAGGAAAAAAAATCCAGCACATTTGCATCATATCTATTCTTCCGTATGCACCATGGCTTAATGATTCTGATGTGCTTTCATTAGATCTCTTCATCTGAGCATTTAATCTCTTTGCTGAAGTTACTTGATATTTTTTACAGGAAAATTCGTGCCTGGTTGTTACACCCTTGCTGTATCAGAGGCACTCCCAGAGGACTTGCAGGTCTGGGTTTCATATCAACTGCAGTTTACAAATTTTTGTTCAAATGAATAATATCCTGTCATTTATGATTGCTGTAGTGGACTAACAATGGAGAAGTCAGTTTTCAGTCTTCCTGTCTATTGCATTTTCCAATTTAGGGTCCTTTGACATTTATATTTCAGCTCTAGTGTTGACTGATAGGAAAAAAGATCAATCAATTACTTTATGCCAACTTTCTTAAGGATTCAGAAATTTTATTTTATTTCCCATTCTCCTTCTGTTATTAGTTTCAGATTCTTGTTCACAAAGTGTTATTTTCATATACAGTTCTACTGTTTGAAAAAAGAAAAGGTAGTTATTTTATTCAGAATATGAATGGATTCTTTTGATGATCTTCAGAATATGAATGGATTCTTTTGATGATGTTAGGCAAATATTTTTGATTATGATTCATTTGAACTGAGCATTTTATTTGAACTTCTTGCAGAATTTATGTGAAGATGAGCGTGTCCAGTACATTCCGCCCAAACGTGTTTAGGTTACTTCCACCATGTTCCGGAGTAATGTGTTTTCATAAAGTTAAACTTGTTTACAAAGTGGATGTCCGCTTGGTAGCAGTAAGTGCAGTATATATTCCCGTTGAAGAGTACTGAATTAAATTGGCAGTAGTCCTTAGTTGTTAATGAACTTTTTTCTTGTGAACCTCGATCAAATATTGTAGTATATATGTTTGCAGTATATATTTCCGCTGGCATGGTTGTCTGCAAACATTGTAGACTGAAATTAGGGAAGAAAGCAATCGATAGATTTGTTAAGTAAATTAACGTGAGACTTACACCCGCAGGATTTGAGGTCTTTGTATAGAAAGTTTGCTTGAAGTGAAAAAGAGATTCACATTATTTTCAACAAAACTACGATGCGGATATGCCTCTCATCTGAAAGATTTATATTATTCTATCTCTAGAGTTGTAATTAATTCCTTCTAATTGTAGTAGATATATTCATAAACAGGATTGCTCAATATCTGTAAATGAAATTAGGTTATGATTTAGTTTTTGGATCTATTAGAACATAAATAAAACAAGATCACAATATATCAATCAAACTAATTGTATTAATAAAAGTATCAAATCATATTAAAGGATCATAATAGGGTTTATCTAACTTAAATACTAACAAGACATTTAGTTACACATGATAGAATACAAAATCAACATAAACTGAAAGAAAAATGGATAGGAAATAGAGAGTTCATAATTCTAAATCTCCCTTTCAATTTTATGGAATGTTTTTGCAAAGAAGAGGTTTGATCTTATATTTTGATGAATCTTTCCATGATTCTTCGCGTTTTCCACTTCTTTGAACCAAAATCACCTCTTGAGAATAATCTTCACGTCTGGAATTGCATTCCAATGTATGCTCCTCCTATTTGCCTCCAAAGCCATCTTTTTATAATAAATTATAGGGATTTGGTTAGCGCACAGACTGATGCAAGACTGTGCTTCAAACCGTACGTAAACCTGCATAGTCTGAGAGAAGAGCACGACTTGTTGCACACCTCTGCATCTCTTCTGTGCTTCGTATCATCTTTTTATGTTGTGTTTTCTTTTGACTTCTTCTCTTTTATCTGCAAACATACTTAGAGCAAATTAAGTACCAAATATATGATAAAAGCATAATTATCAAGAAAAATAAACATCAAATATGATGTATAAATATGATCAATTATGCATCTATCAGCTATCATCAAGTTAGAATGTGCTTTCAAATGTTGGGAAAATTGCATTCTGCAGTTACCATTGACATTTTGATTTCTTGATCATGCCCTTGAGCCTCACTAATGCTCCCTCGTAGCACCTTACAAGCTTTGATGAATGAGGTATTCAGACCTTATTTGAGGCTATTTATTCTCGTATTTTTTAATGATATTCTTGTTTACAGTAAATCATGGGTAAATCACCTCTCACACCTTTGAGTCTTCTTCAGTCTACTTAGAGACCACCTGCTCTTCCTAAAGAGATCCAAATGCCTTATTGCATATAAGCAAGTTTCATATTTGGGCCAAATCATCTTGGAGGAAGGATGGCGGTAGATCAAATTAAAATAGCAACAATGATGGAGTGACCTAAGCCATGCACATTGAAGGGGCTCCGGGGGATTCTTGGGACTCACGGGTTACTATAGGAAATTTGGTTTCTTAAGCTGGATAGAGACAAACCTAATATCTCATGGGAGGAATTTAAACAGCAATGTCACCTCAGATTTGGTCCCTCCATTTAAGGTAACCAGTTGGGATAATTTTTGAAACTCTAATAGCTGGGCATTATGGAAGAATATCAATGTAAGTTTGAAAAACTTGCTGCTTGTGTCAACTCTCTCACCACAGAACAGGAGACTGAAATCTTCATTAGTGGACTTTAAGAATACATTGTGGTAGAGGTGGAATTACAAAAGCCTAGGATTTGACTAATGCTATAAGCTTGTCCTAATTGTATAAGAGACAAGCGGGCCTGTAAAGAGGTCCAATTTTCAATTACAAGCCATCATTGAATGTTCCAACATCATCCCCTAATTAGAAGCTATTCAAACACCTTTCCCAAGTAGAGATGGAAGATTGCAGATCAAGGGGACTCTTTTTCAACAGCGATGAAGTATATACCAAGGAACATCAATGCAAGTGACTCTTCCAGATAGATGGTATCATCGAATTAGTAGAGGAAGAGGAAGAACAAGAGTTAGAGGAGCAATTTGAGCTAGAAATCTTGCTCCAAGCCATGATAGGGGTCAAACCAGGGGCATAGGCCATGAAACTTCACGAAAGCATCGGAGGACACTCATTAACGATCTTAGTAGACTCAGTACCTATAGTCTCACAAAATTTTGTAAGCTTTGCAAGGATCTTGTGGTTGAACCAACAAAGAAACTCAAGGGGACGATTACAAACGACAGTTAAATTTGAAGTCCAGGTCAGTGTCATAAGGTAGCGATGTGCATGAGTCACCAACGAATTTATATTGATTTGTTCCTGCTCCATTTGAATGGAATTGATATGGTATTGAGATCAATTGGCTTTAGTCGTTGGGAGTGATTCTTTGACATTTTGGGGCCAAAATTATGGTTTATATAATGAAATGGAAGGGTGGCAGAATTATAGGGAATTAAGGGTTCTTCTTTAGCTCCAACTGCCCAACTTCATGTTACTGAGTTGGAGTTCCATGTAGACAAGGCCTTGATTAACTTTTGGTAGAATTTTGGTTTGTATTTAAAGAACCAATAAAACTTCCTCCAGAACGTGACTGTGGTGCCAAAAGCAAGCCCAGTAGTTGTCTGTTCATATCAATACACTCACTCGTAAAAAGATGAAACTGAGCGTTAGTGCAAAGATATGCTTAAGCAAGGCATTATCAGGCCTAGTCAATCACCTAATTCATCACCAGTTCTCTTTGTTACTAATTCATCACTTGTTCTCTTATTACTAGTTCATCAACTGTTCTCTTATGTTGATTACAGGGCTTTGAACTAAAAGATAGTTAAGGATAGTTTCCCATTCTGGTGATTGATGAACTATTGGAGGAATTATATGGGTCACGTTACTTAAAACTAAAATAAGTAAAATAAATAGGAATAAGATTGAATCAAAGAGTTAAGAAACACTTAGTTAACTATCGATATCAAAAGGTTAATATCTAGGTTTCAAATCCCCCTAAACCGTTAATAGAATGATCTTTTA
The DNA here is from genome assembly GCA_027568895.1 of Erythroxylum shatona. Taxonomy (NCBI): domain Eukaryota; kingdom Viridiplantae; phylum Streptophyta; class Magnoliopsida; order Malpighiales; family Erythroxylaceae; genus Erythroxylum; species Erythroxylum shatona. The sequence continues at coordinate 35,373,234 of JAOSBK010000002.1, forward strand.
TTAAGCAATCATTTTGATGATTTATTGGACCTTGCAGACTCCTATCATATACTAATAGCTGACCTTGAGTCTATTGATAATTAATCTTAAGGTTTTCAATCTAATTACTTAGGCTAAAGTTTATGAGATTGCTTTAACTATTTGTGAATCATTTATTAGGTTTGACCCTAAATTTGAAGATTTATGTCATCCTGTATTGACCTTAATATGGAAGATTTATGTCATTCTATCTAAAGGGTTGCAATCAACTCCTTCTAATTACAATAGGATTTATCAATCTTTATGTATTAAATCAGGTTATTATCTAATATTTCAGATCTATTAAAACATAAATAAAATACGTAATCAGATCATAATATACCGATCAAACCAATTGCATTAATAAAAGAATCAAATCATGTTAAAGTATCAACATGGTTTCATTTAACCTAAATACTAACAACACGTTTAGTTACACATGATAGAATATGAAATCAAACATAAACTAAAAGAAAATTGAATAAAAAATAGAGTTTGAAATTTTAAATCTCCCTTAAATTTTATGGAATGTTCTTGTAAAGTAAAGGTATGATCTTTATTTTAATGTATCTTTCAATGATTTCTTCATTTTTTTTTACTTCTCTAAACTAAAATCGCCCCTTGAGAATGATCTCCACATCTAGAATCACCCCCTAATGTTTGCTCCTCTTATTTGTCTTTAAAAATGTCTTTTTATAGTAAATTCTAGGGTTTTGGTTAATGAAGGCTGATGCAAGATCATGCATCAAACTGTGCATAACGTAAAATCTCTAGAATTCGTGAACCTGCATGGCCTGAGAGAAGTGCACGAGTTGTTGCACACCTGTGCACCCTTCTGTGCTTCAAATCTTCATTTTATGTCATTTTTTCCTGAATTCTTCTACTTTAAGTCCGTGAAGACAATTGTACTCTATAAACACACTTAAAGTGAATTAAGTACCAAATATACAATAAAATATAATTTATTAACCAAAAATGCATCAAGTATAAGGTTTAAATATGATCAATTATGCATCTATCAAATATCACAACACTTAAATATTTGCTTGCCCTTAAGCAAACTATAATAAAAAATATCAATCTTACACATCAATCCATCATTAATTTCGATATGTCCATTCATACTATACATCATAATATCCTATTGAATCAAATTAATATACAGTTAGAAGTAAATTAGCCTAAAATTAAGTTTCTAAGTCAATATTAATAATGATCACATCAATAATCACATTGAAATCAAATGCATAAATCTTTACACCCTTATTTGGATTTCACTCATTGCACTCAAGTGTTTAGGGTGAGAAAGTGTCAAACTCTCAATCAATGCATAGTAGAACTCTTACTATAAGCTTGCAATAATATCACATCTCCACCACTTATGTATAAACTAGGAACAAAGGTTGTAATGGGGCTTAGGTATAATATGGTTGGGACAATAAAAAGGGTAAATTGAAGAAATTTACTAAAGAAGAAATTGCAAGACTTGTTTACTAAACACATAGGTTCTTTCATTGCAACTCTATTGATACCATAAACTTATTCACAATTTTTTTATACTCGTATAATAACTCTTTTTTTACAATAATTGAGTATTCAGTACCGTAATTAAAGAAATAATTGACCTTTTAAGAATTTCGAGTCTCAACAAGTAAATAATGTAAGTAACTTTTAAGGTTTAAAATAATAAAAAGGCTTCAAAGAAAAATGGGATAAGGGTTAATATATGGGTAAAATAAATGAAAAAGTCTAAGGCTCAACTTAGTTATTCCTAAAAGTAAAATTAAAGGTGTGATAATTTCTAAAACTAGGCTTAAATAAGTTGTTGAACATAATTGCCTTCATCACATCAATGTTTCTAAGTTAACAAATATGTTCTCAATATGCATAATAAAAGCAAGTTCTAGAATTGTTCTATCAAACATGAAACAATAACAAGAGCTCAAAAATTTTGAGATTCGCTCTTAGGCTTAAAAGCTCACAAAAAAAGATGGGCATTATATGTGTAAATAATATGCAATATCATTCAACCTGAATATTTCAATGATTATTGAAAATATGACTTATAAAAGCAATTTTATTCTAACTCTCATCCTTTTCCAAACCAATTCAAATCAATGTTCAATAATGAAACATAGTATTCAAGGACAAATTTTAACCAATTCAAGATATCAATTCATAAAATTTAATAATCAAGATTATAATCATTAAAAAATTCATTAAACCCTTCTACACACTTAAAGTTGTACATTTACCCAATGTACACAATATATATAATGAGGGAAAGTTTAATGGTAGTTTCTTGAATATGATGATTTTGTTCTGATTTTTAATCCATCTGATAGTATATTACATCCTTGTAAAATATAAATGAGAAAGGGATAAAAAATGGAAATAACACGAAATAAATTCCTATACTAAGATACGGAATAGAATCAAAATGAAATAAAATTGAAACCTACCCTAATTCATGGGCTGCCGCCTATGTAGTGTTTGTTTAATATCGTTAGCTCGATGTATCCTTTATGCTTAACTTCATCTTAGATCAATAATGAGTGGCTTGCTTCCATCCATTTCCTTGCATAAATGTTTTGTAGCCTGCAAGTAAGCCACATGCTGAAAGATAATAGTAAGGACATAATTTATAAAATTAATTACTCTAATTATATGTATTAATGCCCATTACAATGACAAATTGTTAATAAAAGAGGGAATAGAAAAACTCTCTGAATCGTCTATTGGCTCAAATAGTTTGTCTTGGAAGAAGTGAGACCCTTCGTACTTAAGGTCTTTTCCAATGCTTCATTAGTAGTTTCCTTACTTGGTTCCTTCTCCAGTTCTTCCTCAACCACCTTTGTCGACTATTTTTCTTTTTCATCTTGAACAAAGACTTCTTGCTTATCTTCTTCAATCATCTTTTGACATTCCTCTACTTACTCTTCTTAGATGGAGACTCCTTTTTTTTGGAGGGTTTTCTTGGAATGTCACTCCATTTATGAAGCCAAACTTTGTATTTTCTTCACTTTCGAATTCATGTCAGCCAACTTTCATTTTAGCCAAGGGTTCCATTATTTTGTCTGTAATACTCTCTTTCTTATCTTCTTCTTCTTCTTCTACTGGGAACTCTTTTTCGCTACTAAGGGTGATTGCCATTTCACATTTGGTAGGGTCTATTTCAATAGTATTGGCCAAACTCCTTTGCATCTCATCATATATTATCTCCACCAGTTGGTCAATCTGATTCACCAACTTTTGTATACAAGCCTATGATTGACTCTTGAATCATATTAACCATCATATCTTCTAGAGTTGGCTCATTATCTGGAGGTGCTTGGCACTATAAATATTAAGCTAAAGCGTAATCGTTCCATCCATATATGTAAGAGTTGCTCTATTTTGAATTGTAGTTATTCTCGTCTAGTGTACCTTGAGGTCAATTGTACATGTTCAGTCACTCCCACATATAGGTCAGTACTGGACATTCATGATTATAATAAAATACTCCAACAGGTGTCACAACATGACATAAACATCGATTGAGCTTTTAAAAACATGTCAGAACACTTATCTCTCTGATATGGTAATGTTACAGATTGTGAAGACATTTTTGGGCTCCCATAAAAGTACTATTCGACCGTCCTTCCATTGTGAGTTGTGGCTTTGAAAATAAATTTTAAATCCTACAATAAACCACAAACTTAAGATCAAGTAGAGAATTTTAAATGATAACTAAATGAACAAGCCAGAAATATAATAAGATACAATAAAATACAATAAAAATAAAATAAAATAAAATAATGTAAAAAATAATGATTAGAGTAATAGCATTCAGATGTTCCTAATATTAAAGTCCCTAGCAACGATGCCAAAAACTTGATTGACTTTTTCTGAGTTAGTCAATATTGAATTAACCGCAAATGTATAACATAACTATAGCTAATATCGGCAAGTACGAGTCGATTCTATAAGAACTATGAATATTAGTAATTAATGTTATCCTATTATTTAGTCTAAATAATTGATTATGATTTTTAATTTAAAAGAAAATAAAACTAAAGTAAGTAAAATAAATGGAAACAAGATTAAGTCAGAGAATTAAGGAAACACTTAGTAAACTATCGATGTATGAAGGTTAGTATCTAGGTTTTGAATCCCCTTAAACCCTTAATAGATTTATCGAGCAATCATTTTGTTAATTTATTGGTCCATGGAGACTCGTATGGCGCGCTAATAGTTGACCTTGAGTCAACTATCAACTAATCCTAAGGTTTTCAACTGAATTACTCAGGTTAAAGTTTATAGGATTGCTTTACCGATTTGTGAATCCCTCTATTAGGTTTGACCATAATCTGGAAGATTTATATCATCCTATCTCTAGGGTTGCAATCAATTCCTTCCAATTATGATAGATATATTCATAAACATGATTTCTCAATATCTATGTATAAAATTAGATTATGATTTAATTTTTGGATATATTAGAACATCAACAAAACACGTAATCGAATCACAATATATCAATCAAACTAATTGCATTAATAAAAGAATAACATCATATTAAAGGATCAATATAAGGTTTATCTAACTTAAATACTAACAAGACATTTAGTTACACATGATAGAATACAAAATCAATATAAACTAAAAGAAAAATGAATAGAAAATAGAGGGCTCATAATTCTAAATCTCCCTTTTAATTTTATGGAATGTTCTTGCAAGGTAGAGATTTAATCTTGTATTTCAATGAATCTTTCCATCATTTCTTCGTGTTTTCTACTTTGAACCAGAATCACCTCTTGAGAATGATCTCTATGTTTAGAATTGCCTCCTAATGTATGCTCCTCCAATTTGCCTCCAAAAACATCTATTTACAGTAAATTATAAGGATTTGGTTAACACACAGGCTGATGCACGACTATGCATCAAACTGTACAAAACTTAAATTCTCTAGAATTCATAAATTTTCATAGCCTAAGAGAAGTGCATGACTTGTTGCACACCTGTGCATCCCTTCAGTGCTTCGAATCTTCTTTTTATGCTGTGTTTTCTTTCGACTTCTTCTCCTTTAAGTTCGTGAATGCAATTATACTCTACAAACATACTTGGAGCGAATTGAGTACCAAATATATGATAGAAGTATAATTATCAAGAAAAATAAACATCAAATATGATGTATAAATATGATCAGTTATGCATCCATAAAATTAGAATATGCCCTTCAAATGTAGAGAAAATTGCATTCTGTACTTACCATTGGCACTTTGAATTCTTGTTCACGCCCTTGAACCTCACCAATGCTCCTAGCACCGTCCAAGCTTTGATGAATGAGGTATTCAGACCTTATTTGAGGTTGTTCATTCTCATTTTTTTTGGTGATATTCTCATCTACAGTAAATCATAGGCAAATCACCTCTCACACCTTCGAATCATCTTCAGTCTACTTAGAGACCACCTGCTCTTGCTAAGGAGATCCAAATGCTTTACTACACTAAAGCAAGTTTTATATTTGGGCCAGATCATCTTGGAGGAAGGGTGGAAATAAATCAAATTAAAATAGTAACAATGATGGAGTGGCCCAAACCATGCATACTGAAAGGACTATAGGGATTTTTGGGACTCACCGGTTACTGTAGGAAATTTGTTCAAGACTATGGCACAATTGCAAACCCCTTAATATAATAATTCCTTTAAATAGACTGAGAAGGCTTCCAATGCTTTTGAGTAGTTGAAGGTGTCTATGTCTCACACTCCAATCTTAATGTTCCCTGAATTAACCAAAGTATTTATATTGCAATGTGATGCTTCAAATTCTGGGATGGTCACAGTACTGCATTAAGACGGACAGTCGATAACTTATTTTAGTAGACCACTTGCTTTTTTCTACAAAGGCTTACCAACTTGTGATAAAGAACTTATTGTATTAGCTAAGGTGATGCGTCATTGATGTGCTTATTTATGGGGATGAAAATTCTTACCTAAAACTAATGCCTATACCTTAAATACTTGATGGAACAACGTATCATTACCTTAATAACATTGGTTCAGTAAATCAATGGGTTTTGATTTCTTTATGGAATATCGAACTGACAAGTATAATAAGGTAGTAGATTTTTTGTCCCGTCGCTTGGAAGATTAGCTAGCCTTTGCAACACTTTTGATGTCTATGCTAACCCTTTTGACTCCATCCACAAGGAAGTCCACCAATCCACTCCCTTGTAGCAACTCATCTAAAAGATCCAATAAGGAGAGGCAATAGGACCTTGGGAATACAAAGAGGGCAATTTTTTTCAAATGTAAAGTTTACTTACTTTAGACTCTCATCTTGTCACCTCCATTTTATCAATTGTATACAACAGTAACCATGAAGGATACCAAAAAACTCATCATCACATAGGTCAGAATTCTACTGGAAAGGGATGAAGTCCTCTATTCGATCTTATGTGTAAAATTGTTCTATCTACTAATGCCACAAAATTGAACACTTGCACCCTAATAGACTTCTACAGCCTTTACTTGTTCTACTACAAGTCTGGTCAGATATCTCCAAGGACTTTATAGAAGGGCTGCCCACTTCCTAAGGGAAAAATGTTTTGTTGCTTATGGTTGACCTTTTTTCAATTATGCACATCTTCTTCCTCTATCCTATCCATCTACTACAGTGACCATCACTTGATTAATTTTTGATCACATTTTTACATAGTTTACTGAAAACTATCATGAGTGACCAAGATGTTACGTTTACAAGTTCTTTTTGGATTAAGTTATTTCGCTTAAGTGAATCAAAGCTTGCCTTCGATTTAGCTTATCATCCACAAAGCAATGGGAAATCTGAAGTGGTAAACTGTACCATTGAGAGTGATTAGCTTTATCACTGGAATCGATGGTTATCTTAGGCTGAAAATTGTTATAACATAAGTTACCATTCATCTCTAAAAGCCACACCCTTTGAAGTAGTGTATAGGCACTCTCCTACCACTATACTTTCTTATTGTCTGGGGTTGGCTAAGCTAGAAGCTGTAGACAAGGAGTTGAAAACTCGTGATTTAGAGTTCAAGGATCTTCGTGACTGACTCCTCCAAGCTCAGCACTCTATGAAGGCAACTAATGATGCTAAACATTGGAAGGTTCAATACAAAGTAAGGGATTTAGTGCTTCTCAAGCTATAGCCTTATTGCTAGCTTAGTCTCTCTAAACAAAGGTACACTAAACTCTCCCACCATTATTATGGACATTTTTGTATCCTTGCTTTGGTTGGTATAGTAGCCTAGAAATTAGACCTTCCTTATACCTCCAAATTACACCTAGTTTTTCATATCTCCTACCTTAAACCCTTCCAACCCCTTAAAAGGTGAACTTCATCCCCAATCTCAAGCAATTTTTGACAATTGGAAGGGCCTCTCACGTACTGAAGCTTCTTGAGAGGATGTGAGTCTCTTCAGTCCCGCTTTCTTTCTTTTGTGCTTGAGGATAAATGCAATTTTAATGGAGGAAGTGATGTTATAAGCAACTCCAAGAATAGACTCTTCAAGGGATAGGTGTACCGCAGACATGGAGTCTAGATCGAATGTTAAAGAGCTGACATAAATCCTCTGATTTCCAACTACATTTGTATTTCTATTTTATTGTTCCTAATTTCATATTTGTTAGTTTTACTTATGTAAGTAGTGGGTAGTGGCACAACTAGTGGATGTTGATTAATAAGAGGTGATTATTAATTCCCTTGTTAAAGTTGTAAGGTAGAGAGAGAAGAATCAATTGGAAATTATTTCCAAAAAAATAGTATTTCAAAGATCGTGGGTTCCATCTTAATGAGCCCACATTCATATTTCAACATATGTTATAAAGGAAGAAAGCCAAAAAAAACTCCTCTGTAAGAATCATAGGTTGATATTGTTACCAATCGCCCTGTAGCTTGATATCAGGTGCGGGAACATAACAATGTCATTACCTATGGAATAAATTTTTTTGAAACAAATTGTAAAGATGGGGGGAATAGGTCATGATAATCTTTTAATTGATATTTTGTTTTGAACATTGAATAATCTTCATATATTTTTAGCATAAATATCTGTGAAATTGATTCATACCATTTCTACTTACTGATAAATCAAAAGAAAAAAAATTATATTTAGATCTGTTAAAGAAATATAGTCATGATTGTGTTTTGTAAAAGAAAGGAATTGAACTAAATTTATTGGTAATCATAATAATTATAGGTTGGTGAATATGAGAGTTTGTGAATTTTGGCTTCCAAATTTTTTGAGCCCTTATAATTCTTATGTCTATTTAATTAGATAAATGATTTTCATAATTTTACTAGTAGAAGAGTTTGGGGGTGGTTTTATTTACCTCAATAAGATTGTAATCTTTATAAATCCAGTTTTTTTTTTAAATTACATAATATACTTGTATTTTAATAAATCCTAAGGTTTATAATGCTAATTTTAGGAAAAAGTTTCATAGTTATATTGTTAAAATATTTTAAAAGCATTCCTTTTTAAAAAAAAAAAGCACTTTGAAGAGGAATTTTCTAAAAGAAGAAATTTGTCAAATTTGAGAAATTTTTCGTAAGGCTGTTAATTTTATGAAATAATTTGAGAAACATGTTTTGGTTGATGTAACATAATTTTGTTGCCACATTTTTAGAACTATTTTTTGACAAAATTTATTTTTGAGAGCTTTTCTCAAGAGAATCTCTTAGATTCATTACTAGCTTTAAAGTTATAGAAAGATGACTTAGCTACTCTTATATATTTATTTGGAGAAATGAGGAAGATAAGGATTGAACTTGTAATTTTTGTTGTAATAGCGGTATGGTTCTTCATCTTTCATAATTTCTCCTTATGATTCTACTGATTGGACTATTATTGGAGTTTTGAGTTGGGACTTTGTAAGACTAGGTTTTGTTGAAGGAGACCTTTGAGCACTTTGACATTTTTTTAATCTTAGGATCATTAATTTGCAATGTAAACATTATTGAATTAAGAAATTAAGAATGAAATTTGCTTCACCATTAATAAATTTATATCAAAAATCAAAGACAACCAAAGTGGCTTCTCATTTGGCAAAATTTTGCTTTAATGCAATATTTTTAACATCGTTTTGTGAAACTTCTTTTATAGTTTACAGTTAATATGAAGAAAAAAAATTTGATTTAATAAATTACTTTAAAATTTGGTAATATATAATACAAATGAGAGAATTTACTTTTTCTAATTGCGAAATAGTTGTCACAGGGTCCCAAAATCTAGAAGATATTAGATAATTTATTCCTTATCTTTAATAATTTATCTTAATGTTCCTAGATATCCTTGCTTAAAAGTATTTGTTTCTGCAATTTTATGGGCGTTAATATTAGCTAGGTGTAAAATTGGATGGTTTTAACTCTTATATATATATTGACTCTATAATTATTTTTTTTGTCTAAAGGATAGGTGTCTTCTTTAATCTATCATATAAAGGTTTGCATAATTTGTTTAAATTAAGGTAATAATTTATAACATACTTTAAACTTTCTAAACTTCTTTGTAATTATTTTTGTTTAATATTTGGTTAAGAAATATGTCTGTAAGCTCTAGAGTTCTTTTTGTTAGTGGTATTGTACCTTATTGAATATAATGTCCTAAAACTCTAATTTTTGTTTAGAAAAGACTAAGCTAATTCCTCTTGGTAACATAAATAAGGGTTAACTACACCCAACTCGTTTGTGATTTGGACTTTCTTCACTTTAGTATCTAATTTTTAAAACTATCATTTACTTTCATAGGTTATATTTTATACGTTACGTACTCTTTGGCATCATCCTTTATCGCTAATGGATAATAGAAAAATTACATAGTATTACTTGTGTTTATGTTCTGCCCTTCATGAGGTAGATGATAGTTTATAAAAGCTAGTGACTAAAGTGAAACAAGTCTAAATCACAAAAGGTCTAGTATAATTTATCTTATAAATAAAGGTTTTAAGATGCTTAAAATATGTTTTATAGGAGAAGAAAATACTAGGCATCATTTATATATATATTTTAACTATAATTTGAATTACGTAATATGTATAATTATACTTAGAAAATATCATTCATGATCTTTCGAAATTTAGATGGGGGATATGTTAGCCTAAAGTGCGTAGCATTCCAATCAAAATTTTCAAATGGAATAGTAAAAACAGTTTTAAACCTATCTTTTGATTAGCCAAATTTATTATTTTATATTAAAATTTGAACATAGAATTATGTAATTTTTGAAGTAAATATTTTTTATTAGGAATAAGACGATAGCGCCTTATTAAAAGGTTTATAATTTATTACTAACCTAGGGAATCCTATTTATTGGTTAGAATTTTATTAAAATGAAAGATATCACAACTTTAGTTATTAGCTTTTCTTTATAGGGAAGACGTAACTTGTATTTATACTACTAGTTATTAGCTTTTCTTTAAAAGGAAGACATAACTTGTGTTTTTTTATGTTTGTTGAAATACTATCATGGTTCACTATTGAGGGATAATAGGTTTTATAAAGTAAGTCCTTAAAATTATTGTAACATGAATGTCTTCAATAATAGGAAAGAGGTTTTTACTTAAATTCACTAACATATACGTAATCATCAATTTTATAATTGATTTTAAATTTTGAATTATTGGTCACTTTAACCTCTCTTTGCTTTTTCATAATAATTATATCAGAATTATTTCTTATTTTATACAATTTTAATATGCTCTACTATCAATCTTCATCTATTCTAAGAGTAATTATGATCAACTATTTTTGTGAAGTTAATTTATTTAAGATAAAAAAGAAATATTTTAGCAATTTCTATTATTGTTTAGTTCAAGATTTTCATTAACTTCTTCACCAGGATTTTGCTTTCTAGGTTTAAAATGTATTTGTTAGAGTAATCCTTAGATTGTTTCGCTATCTTCATTCTACTTTTGTTTTGGGGTTCTTAATTCTTGTTTATTCATAGTATTTTTTTTGTACGAACTAGAAAGGTTGATTTAAGACTTTTACCTAGCTTTATCTGGAATATTTGTTACGTTATAAGAAAAGGATCAATAAGCTTGTTATCATAGACCTTCAACTAAGATAATAACTAGCACTCTAAAGGGGAAATAGGTGAGACAATAGGAGGAAAGCAATGACATAAACATCTCTATTCATGAATCCTTAGAAAATATAGATGGAGAAAATGGCAATAGAATTGAATTCAAACTAGTTAGTAGAAGAAGATCCAATAGAAAGAAGAAATCCCTTACATGGGACTCTCACAAATGATAGTACTACTTGGAATATTAGAGCTGCAAATGCATCTCATAAAATTTTTTTTATCAAGGATCAAATATTAGATAATAAAGCAGTAATTGCAAGTCTTTTGGAAACTAGAATGAAGCATTATAAGTGTAATCTCATGAATTTACTTCCTTAAAATTGGCAACAAGTCTCTAGTTATTCTCAACATCCCAATGGCAAAATTATTGTGTGTTTTGATAGCTTTATGGTTCAAGAATATGTGGAAACTGAAACTAATTAGACCATAAACATGAAAGTAGATGACAAGATGACAAGTTTAGTGGTTCATATCTCATTCATTTATTCTCACAACACTGGTTATCAAAGACTAGCTTTATGTAATACTCTTAGAGAGATTGCAAAGAGCATTAGTACCTTATGGTTAATTGTATGGGATTTCAACTCAATCATTAATCTTGATGAAGCTGAAGGTGAGAGATTTGTGAGCATTCTTTGTTTTGATCTCAAGAATTGCTTAGAAGATGTGCAATTCTTGGATCTTCAATTTGATGGATGTTTCTTCACCTAGAAGAATAATTAAAGTGATGGGTGCTTGATTTATCTTGTTGGGACCCGTTTCCGGAACCCAACTCTTATACGGAATCGGAAACATTTACAAAAAACGTGATCACAAAGCGAAAAGAATCGGAAGCGCGTGCGGAACTAAAAGAAAATCGAATTCTTAATGAGCCATAGAAAATCGAAAGGCTCGAAAATCGTAAAGCGGAAACGGATTTACAAAAACTCGGAATCTAAGAAACCAAAACGGTTCAATCGCACTGAAAGTCAAAATCCGACATCTGAAGACGTATACTTTAGGAATCGGAAGCCGAAAAACAAAATGCGGAAGCGAAAGGAAACGAAAACTCGGAATGACAAAGTAGACGGAAACCAAAGGAAATCGAATTGGCTCGGAATCAAAGCAAACAAACGGTTCAATCGAACTGAAACAAATTTCCGACATCCGATACGCGGACCTTAAAAAAAACGTGCGTTGGAAACCCATAAGACACTTTTGGTCTATCCCTATCCGAAACGGTATAAATTTTTTTTTCATCATTCAAAACAATACCAATTTCTAAATGGAATTTAACAATTCCACAACCTCAATTCATTTCATTCTTCAAATTCATCATTTCTCATCTTTTAAACAAAACATATATCTTATTTTCTTTTTCCTTAAACATCACACACATACCATGTTAAACCATAAACAATTAGCACTTCTATATATATCAAACCAACCCACACAATCATCGGACCTCCTGTCCGGAATTCAAACGCAAATCAAACTCATACATAACCAAAGCACTTCAATAATTCTCAAACATCAGTATCATCGGACCTCCTGTCCGGAACCCATATCACATTCAATCACATTCATCCATATCCAAGTCACATTCATATCTCAATTCAAT
>JAOSBK010000002.1:35386056-35401688 GCA_027568895.1 Erythroxylum shatona
TCTCATCATCATCTTGCTAAAATCACCTACCTTAATCTCATATATCAATTCACATTCTTAAATTTTCTTTTTCTTTGTACATGAATGATTCACCACAAATTCCTCATTTAATGTCAATTTACACTTTAAAATTTCAAGAAAAGTTCGGGGTCCAACATATCTAAACTTAGTTAGTTAATTATGAATTAACCAAAAATGCACAGCGTAGTTGTAGCTAGTAGCAGCAAGTACAGATCAATCCCACGAAGATGATGATTAGGTTATATTATTAAAGATTAACTATTATTTTTTAATTGCATTATGGATTAGTCAAAGCAGTAGAGGATAATTTACTAAATGTAACTCACCAAATGTGTGCTAGACAGATATTCCATAATTGGCATAGTAAACAAAAGGGAAAGGACCTTAAAAAGTATTTTTGGAATTATGCATGGTCCACTTATGTAGAAGATTTTAACGAGCAGTTCAAGAGACTTGAAAAAATAAAGCCTGGATATGCTTCAACATTAATTGAATATCTTAAAGAGAGGTTGGACCTATATGAATACCCTTATAAACATATGGATAAGTGCAAGCTATCATTTAAACAAAGGGTTAAAACATTTATATATTATTGCTATAAGAAGTGTCGGTTCCTAAGTTTTTATAACTATATGTTACAATCTATTACAAAATAAATTTTTTCGCTTAAACTAATTTAGAGGTGATACATCCTCCAACTAAAAGAATTGTCCTAATTAGGCCTAAAATTGTAATAATAAGGTGACCAAATGAGCTTAAGAAATTAAAATATTCAAACAAAATGTCTTAAAAAGGATAAGTGTAGAAATGTAAGAAGTGATCATTTTGGCCATAACTCTAGAAAATGTGACAAAGAGGGCTAGAACGAGACAACTCTCTCTAAGGAACTCGGCAAAATAGCCCCGTAATTTCGGGAGAAGGGGTGAAAAAAAAGATTCTTCAAATTAACAAATTTTTGACTCTCGAATACCTAGCTCAGTAATTAATTTCATAAATGACATCATTCATTAAATTATTAAGAATTAATTTAAAGCAATTATGTCCATGTTTGTTACGAGGTTGGTAAAACAAAATTTGAAGTTATTGATCTATATAAATTCATCATTTGAATTAAAGACTATACGCTTTAAATGACAATTTAACATCACTTCACAATAATTACAAGTTGAATCAAACAAAAAGAGAGCATCTTTAGCAAACTCATCATAAGAATAAGTTTCCTAGTTAATTGTAAGTGAGGGAAACAATATGGAATAACTTTTCTATGTATGTGTTATTAACATAACATTGTTGGCATATGTGCTAATGAATTTTTATGTATGTGATGTTGGTATTTTCATATTGGCATAACCTTTGCCTACATGTAAATATAAATTCCAATCACAATAATATTAACATATTATTTATATTCTCGTGTTTGTAACTATTGTAAATGAATTTGTATCCATATATTAATTACTCAATATTTATAGGTCATTATATGGCAAATGATTGCTCAACATAATCACTACAACATAATAGTCTAAGTGCACAATTATTACATTCCATATAAGTAAAGTTTAATATTTAATATTGCAATTTAATTCCGTTTTCCCATAACATAGTTAAAAATAATAAGTATCACAGGAACACTAAATCCTATTTCAATATTTATTAACATAAAGTTCAACTCTTTTTTCTTTTTTTCCAAAAAATGTCTGTCTTTATTCATGAGCTTCATTTGCTCCTCAAACTCCCTAGTTATGCTTGTTTTAGTAGTTGTTATTTAGTAATTCTTTTTTCAATTACCTTCTTTAACATTGATGTTTCTTTTCTTTTGATAGCTCTATCGGTAAATTTTTTATCATATCATTTGAAAAAAAAATTGAAGAATGGAAACCCCTTACTCATTAGCTAATGTCTTTTTTAATGAAAAATTTTAAGGAGATTAACAACCCCCTCAAATAATAAGCTATTAAAGATGTAATCCTAAAGAAGAAGCTCATTCTTTTAGGACTTTTAGAAACCAAAATAAAAGCTGATAAGCTTATGGAAAGTATGAGATTTTTGGTGCACATTAGACTATCATCTCAAATCATTCCTACCACTTTAATGGAAGAATAGAAGTGGCTTTGATTTCTCTCTTATACATATTAGTAACCTAGTCTTCTTTGACCATCTAATCCATTTTACTAGTTGTTTTGAATGGCTAAATAAATCTTTTTATGTTTCAATTGCTTATGCTACTAATTTTGCCTTTAAAAAGGACCTTTTTAGGGAAGACCTTCATAACATCCATGGGAGGAATAAGGGTCCTTGGTTGATTATAGGGACCTCAATTATGTCCTTCATACCAATGAGGTTAAGGGAGATATAGTCAATTATAAGAACTTTATTGAGGAGCTAAACTAACTTGTAAATCAAATTGGTCCTCTAGATATAAGTTTTATAAGACATTTTTACACCTAGAGAAATAATCAACAAGGAGAATGCTATATTAGGAAAAAATATATATAGATTAGTGATTCGTAAATAAATATTGGATGAGGTATTTCCCATATTGTTTTGCTAGATTTGGTCCTCCTTTTATATGAGATCACTCTACTATTGATGCATTAAACATGAAGTATTTCTTATATCTTGAAGCCCCATTTTTTTATATAATTATTTGGATTAAGTTGATGGTTTTGAGTAGATTATTAGATCAAGACATAAGATACAAGGATTCTAGGCTTTTCACTTAATAAGGAGACTTAAAGTAGTTAACATAGGCTCGAAAGTAATTTGACACAAGGTGTATGGTGATACTGGTGTATACCTTTAATTAATAAAGGATGCATTGAGGAATATTCAGTAAGAATTCTATATGGATCCCTTTAATGAGGACCTAAATTTCCAAGAATATAAGGTTTTAGATCTTTATAATCAGGCGCTCTAGTTTTATAACTCTTTCCTTAGACAAAAGGCTGATAAATGATTAATTGACTATATGTACATACCAATATTTAGTATGTCTTGCTTGTTATTTGAGAGTCTTTTAGTATTTGTGATACTCATTCCTCTTTAAGTATGTTTTTAGGTGATAATTGTCTTCATAAACTACAAAGAGAAGAATTAAGGTGATATTGTGACATAGAATGGAAGATCTGAAGCAACCTTGGACTTACACGACCATGTATAGTGACTGTGTAAGTTAAAGACTAGGGTCTAATGGATCAATGAAGTGGATAATAATTCCAAAATTTTCTACAACATAATTCTAGCTTAAAAAATAAAAATACAATCTCATAATTAGTGGATGAGGAGGGGCTTTAATGCAATGATAAAGGAAAAATCAATAAGATGACTTTTAATTGTTATAAGAATTTTCTTGGTCAAAGCAATGATAACCACTCCTCTTTATAATCTAAAGACTTTCATTTCTTATGAAATAAATCAGGTTTAGAAAGAAGATAGCCTTTTAACTCTTAGGATATTAAGAAGGCTTTATTTAATTTGAACCATTATAAGTCCTTGGGGCCAAATGGTTTTAATGCCATTTTTTAGTGGTAGGACGTATTATAGGGATTATGTGATCGCCATTGTATAGGAAATTTTTCGGAGTAAGAAAATTCTTAACAAGTTAAATAGAACTCATCTTTGTCTTATCGGTAAGACAAGAACCCTAGTTCTTTGAAATACTACAAGCCTATCTCATTCTATAATACTATATTTAAAGTGATCTAAAAACTTCTTCCTTCTAAGTTAAAGAAATTCCTAAGACTATTGCTAACTCATGCAATTGGTTTTATCTTTAAGAGATTAAATGGAGATAACATCTTATTGCTTTAAGGGTTATTAAAAGATTATGATACTAAGCCTTTATTAGAAGTTGTGCACCGAAAATTAACTTTAGAAAAGCCTTTGATTTTATAGATTGGAAATTTATAATTCAATGCCTCTAGGTATTTGACTTTCCTTATACTCTTATATTGAGTGGATTCATGCTTGTATTTCATTTAACTCTTCTAAGGTCTGGTGAATAGTTCTCCTATAATAACATTCAACAAAGCTAAGGGTATTAGGCAAGGGGACCCCTTATCCCCTTACCAATTCACCTTGGCTATTAAAGTTTTCGTAAGATTAATTTCTCACATGATTGATACCATTGGAGGTTTTATGTTTCATTATAAATTTAGGGAGCTAAAACTTTATCACCTAGTTTTCATAGATGATCTTATGTTGTTATGTGGTGTGGATTTAGGCTCCTTAAGATATTTATTAACTTCTTAAATTTCTTCTCTAGGCTTTTAGGCTTGAGAATTAATAGAGGTAAAAGTAATTTATATGTTTCTTCATACATTGATAGTGTAAAACTTCTTATCTCTATCTTCAGGTTGAGTATACTTCAAGCTTCCTTTAAATGCTTTGAAGTGCTTATTACTACTAAAAAACTAAGGTATATAGATTGCATTCCTTTTTTTGAGAAGGTGAGAAGTATAAACAACTCTTAGCAGAATAGATTCTTATCTTAAACAGGCAGACTATAGTCGGTTACTGTTATTTTAAGGAATATTGATATCCATTGGAGTGCCCATTTAGTTCTTCTAAAAAGTGTTACCAAATATTTTGAGAATTTAGTTCTTCTAATAAGAGTTACCAAAGAGTTTGATAATTTAGTTATTCCAATAAGAGTTACCAAAGAGTTTGATAAGATAGTACAAAACTTTCTCTGGTCAGATAAAGATGAGAATTTTAAAGGGGCCAAGAAAAAGTGGCAAGATTTATGCCTACCAAGAGAGGCTTGGGGTTTATCCCTATGCAAGCTATAAATTCAAATCTTATAGAAAAATAGATTAGAGGCTTTTCAATGAGTAGGAAGCTCTCTGGTCCTAGTAGATCTATAAGTACTACCTGTGCAAATTTGGTTTTTGGCAGTTGGAAGTCAATAAAGAGCATTCTTGGTGTTTGATTCAAATGTTAAGGTTGAGAGATAAATTACACTCTTCTTACCTTAATAAGTAATGGCAAACAAACTTGGCTTTAGTTTGACAATTTATGCAGTTTAGGGCCTTAACATTTAAGGAAGAACCTAAATGCTCTTAGATTGAGGATTCCTTTTAATGCTAAAGTTAGTCATATTATTTCAAGAGGGAAGTGGAACTGTAACTTTAGAGGCTCAACTTATCTTATTTAAAGCTTACCTTCTTTGTCAAATCCTAATGATAATGATAAGGATGGATAAGGGAACCATCTCAAATACTTTCCAACAAATCTTATGTGGAGTTATTTAGGCCCCACTCCATGAAATTTTATTGGTTTGATCTCATTTGGGAAAAATCTCTTATTCATAAAGCCTCATTCTTTGAATGGCTAGCACTTACTATGCCAACTTGTCCCAAAGGTATTTCTCATCTCTTTTTCAATGTTCCTAAACTCAAGCCATTTGGTCTATGATACAATACCTATTATAGCTCTACTGTAGGGAATGAGAATGGTTGAATACAGTTCAATGGGCTAGTTCAAAAGTTAGGAGCATGAAGAAAGATGCATGTTTACTAAAAATATCATTTGCATATTGCACTTACACCATTTGGTATGAAATAAATATCATACGACATAAACATCTAGATATGGATACACACAATTAGCTCCTAAGATTATTATTTAGATTAGAGAGATTATTTTGGCTAATAAGGCTTACTTGGGTGCTATTTCTTAAATGATGTTGAGATAGGACCTAAGCAATTAAATTCTAAAGAAAAATGTCATCCCTCATATGATTAGAACCATAAGCATAAGGGGAATAAATACGTTTAATTTGTTTTTAGAGCTATCATGAATGACAAACTAGTTGATAACTTGAAGAAAGTTTAAGCTAATAGCCTTGTTAAGAAAGGATCCATATATTTAAACAAATGTCTTTGACGCTTACCCTTAGTAACTATAATAAGGTAACATAAAAGAAGAATTAAATAGGTTAAAAGAATTATCTAGATGGACACTCCTATAAGGTCCTAAAATCAAGTTTTATTTAGGCTAAGGTTAGTTTCCTTAACCAGTCTAAAGTTCGCTATACTAAAGCTCTACTATAACTCCTAGAACTACTGTGAAGAAAACTCTTTCGATAATTGGGAGAAGATAGAGATACTAACTAATGACTAATACTCCTCAGTTCTTATACCCTTTAGACATAAAATCCACTATGGAAATATGAATTTGATGACCAAAAGCAATTACCTAGATTAGATGGTAGGTAGGTTGATAAGATGATCATCTACCCATGGTTATAAGCTTACCTTCTTCTTATAGAAGGACTAGGTGTTAGATTCCAAGTTCAATAAAAATATGCAAAGCAGAGAGAAGAAGGAATGATTGGTACCATACTAAATATGGTGCTTGGAGACTAAGATAAGAACCTTCATATTTGTAAATGGTGGTGTTACCTTGTATACACCTCTTCGTGTCATGCAGTGGAACACTCAAGAAGTTTAATCTTTAGTAACAATCCTAGTGTATCCACATAATGGTAGTGTAATATAAGTACTTTTCTCACCTTGTAAGAACATTCTAAAAAAATTATATATTATATTATATTTTTATATTGATATAGGTACAAGTATGGATACCAATCTTCCAACTAAAAATTCCTTCAGAAAAATATTAGATGTTAAAGCTATATTAAATTGATGATTATCATGTGTTGAATATTCATTTAATACACAATTATTGCATAATTAGGTATAATTTACATAATAAAGTTTGATGTTTCTACATGTACATGATGTGGTGCGAACTATTGACGATCTTGATTATAACGAGTATCTATCCCTTTTCCTTTACTACGAGTTAATCTTTACTTCTTAATTTACTATTCTTTCACATGTTTGCTTTGACTTTTTGCAATTGAAGATATAACTTTTTACTTGTGTGCTTTTATGTAGATTAATAAAGAAAATTCTATAATATTGTCTCTGCATGTTTATTCAACTTTAGTCTCCACTCTTAAGCTATAATTGATATTTTTATTTTTTGTATCTTTTTTCATTTGGATAATATTAACACAGTGATATTATGTTATTTTATAATAAAATAATTTACATAATATTACTGTGACATTTGTTGCATACGCAAACTCAAGAATTGATATAATTTTTTTTTTCATGTTTTGAATTAATCAAACATCATTTTGTTGTTAGATTTAGATAAGAGAATAATGATTAGTGATGACCCTCCTCTGACCCTTGCAAAATGAGGAACCTTGTACATTGAGACAACCCTTTTTAATAGTGATTAGTGAACAAAGAGATAATAATTTAAAGTGGCATTAATTTAAAAATTCAACAAATAAAATTTAATTATTTTTGTCAAAAGTGAGACATTAGACTTAGCAAATTTAATTTAGTAAAAATGAAATAAATATAATTTTTATTAGAAATGACATAATTTGAAGAAAATAAGTAATTTAGAACGTTTAAGACTATGTTTAAAAATTGAATTTACGACCTATAAAATTAGACTTCATTAGAAAAAGCAATAAGATACAAAATACTTTTTTTTATATGAAATGACACATAGTGACTTTTAAATGAAAATGGGTTTGGGATAATAAAATATGTTAAAAAATCTAAACAAAATTTTAATTTATAAATTATTTATTTTTAATTAAGAAAAAAGTGAGAGAGCCTGACTGAGGTCAAATCTAGAGCCAGATTGAGTTAGGGCTCAAGTCTCTTATCCCAAGCTTAACCCAACCCTTAATTACTGGAGAAGGTAACTGAGAATTGTGTAAAGGGATACGAATATTGCCCTAATTTTGAGATATCAAAAAGCTGAGAAGAGGGTTGGAAAGGGATGCTAGAAGGACAATTAAAATTAGTAAGACTTATTATTTAATTAATTAATTTTAGATGCTTTTTAAAAGAGTAGAAAATATAAAATATATGGATAAAAATACATTTAAAAAAATATATGAATAAAAAATATTATTACCACATCATTGATGATGCAGTAAAAGATTGTCGATATTATATTTTGTTATATATTTTTCATCTTAATTTGAATATTTTAAAATGTCAATACTCAATTTAAACATGACAAAAAATGTATTTTGGACATCAATGTTCTTAATTGTTATTAGAATGTAATTTGAGTTTTGACATTTTTCGAAATATTTAAAACATACATTAATTCAGAAAAAATTGATATTATTTATTATTTTTTACAAGTGAGCAGCATTATCAGAATTTAAAAATAGAACAATGCTGCACAAGCGAGGCACAGAAAGAACTGACCACTCTGTTTCTGTTCAAAGTCCTTCGAAAAGCAATGTACGTGCATGCCCACTGGCCATTACAAATAAACCCATCTTTTAGTTTTTAAGTCGAATTACTGCTGAAGAAGTTTAATGGTTCTTCGGAAAAGGCAGAGAATTTGTGGGAAAACGTATGTGGATTTGGACTATATTTCTTTCCATGGGTTGCTGAACGACCTTATCGTCTGCGTTCTCTGCAAGCATAGTTCCTCTGCTTCATGCCCCTCTGATTTCATCAACGCTCTCTTAACGTAGGTACGATACTTAGGTATATGTATATTCTCTATATTAGATGCTTATGAAGTTTTGGTTGATTTGGTTTAGTTGGAAAGAGATGCAGAAGATTGAATCGGTTAAAGTATGCATCCTGTGGTGGTTTTATTGGAAGCTGCTGTGAAAACATTCGCTATCAAGGGGAAGAACTAGTCAGATTCCCCTCATCGATTTTTGATACAGTGTGTCACCGCCAAAAAACAACTCCCATGCTTGATATACTTTTGGCATGGTCAGTCCGATTTCACTTTTTTCGCTAGAAAATTTACAAAAGACTTAAAACACAATCTCATTGCACAAGGCTTTCTCATTTTGTGAGAATAGAAAAGATGCATGGGTTTTCGTACTCTTTGTATTTAGCTCTTTTTAAGGACCTGATCAAATGTTCCTATTCCAACTATATTCCATAAGATAACACCGGAAGCACACCAAATTTAGGAACAGAAGATTTTGCGGCGTCTTTCTATGCCAATATCGTTGTATGTTAAGGCCGAGGGAGGGAGGAATTTGGGTTCTATGAGTTCTGCTCGATCATATGATACCACTGACTAGGTAGAGTAATAGTTTTATATACCTGGGGTAACATGTTGTTCGTTATGTGTTCAAGGTCGATTGAACAATCAATATATTGCTCTTCTGAGATGCCAACTTGTGTTACAAAATATCACTTCGTAACTTGTGATATTAAATTAGTTTGGTCACTCCTCTAACTCTAAGCCTTATCTGGAATAGGAAACACTTGGCTCGATAACAAAAGTTGGAGATAGAGAAAGCGTCAGTCATAAACATTGACTTCCACCATTATCAGCCTTAATAGCTGACGACCATGAAAGCTATCCTGAAAACGATGACCCTGAGTTGAAACTGAATTTAGCAAGATTCACAAATCCTTTTCAAGTCTGATCTTCCTCAAACCTATAAAATTCAACCCAGAAAAAAAACCTGCCACTACATATTTCTTTAAAAAAGTGATAATTAGCTTGCAAGTCCATTAAAATAAAATTTCAAAAAATTAAATCACTTGCACTGCTAAAATCCTTCAAATCATTCTTTACATTTTCAGTCAAGTAGTCCATTCAAAGAAAGAATCTTCCCCTTCATTAAACTCGTCGTTTGAATAAACCATAGTGCTTAGAAATTTGTCCACTTACATTTATAAAAAAAGTTCTAAATTATTAATTTTAAATAAGTAGGTCCATATTAACAATATGACACCCGTGACAATATTAGAATATTATAAATTACTTTCAAGCTAATGATGAATCAACGGACCACTAAGATTTAATTTGAATACTTCTAAATTTAATTTAAAAGATTAATGTCTTTCTTTTTTCAAACTTTTAGTCTATGTATATTCTGATCATTTATTCATTGAATACTGATAATTCAATGATTCTTACTCAAGGAATTCTTGGACGTAGCTTAAAGGTTTTATTGAATCATTGATTGTTTCAGTATCAATGAGAGGATTCAGTCGATTTATAGGAATTTTCTTGTTCATCAAAAGCAGATCTGAGGATTATTTTTGCCTTTTTTGTCCTTTTTGCCAGACCTAAAATTAAAAACGATGCAAGTCAAACATTAACACAATCAGTTAACTGAGAAAGGTTCATACTTTATGAGATCTTAGCAAGCTGGACCTCCTAAAACGATTCTTTCATGATCTATTATTTCCCTTTGTTTATCTGCCATATCCACCCTCTCTATCAGAAGGAAAGCTGTGATACTTCCTAAGTGCCAACATTTCGATTTTGTTCAGAAGTTTAGGATCCCTTGCTGCTTTTTTCCCTCAGAATCCAAGTATTTATTAGCAGTTCTATAATCCCAGGTCAGAGGGCAAGAAAGGGCTATTTTTCTTGAAAGGTTTTCGCTTGACATTTCACAGTTTAGCATTGTCATTTGCTTTTGTTGCTTACCAAGTTACAATTACATTCAGCAACTATATGCCCTAAAGAAGTGCATACATACCATTTATATCTTGCTTCCTTGAAATCATCTCTACAGCATTCCTAACTGTATGTCACAGTTTATCTTGATAAATATCTGGGTTTTGCAAATGTTGCAGTTTCCATCTAAAACATCTCAAAGTAATATCTCTTCTTTTCTTAAATTTTATCTGCTAAGTAATAGTTCCATGTCAGGATTAGTTCTTGTGTATGTGCTTCCTTGCGGCGCATGTATTTGTATCTCACAAGAATAGATGTTTCTGAAAAATTTCT
Organism: Erythroxylum shatona; assembly: GCA_027568895.1. Lineage (NCBI taxonomy): Eukaryota > Viridiplantae > Streptophyta > Magnoliopsida > Malpighiales > Erythroxylaceae > Erythroxylum > Erythroxylum shatona. Next base: position 35,396,842 of record JAOSBK010000002.1, read on the forward strand.
TAGGTGGTATCCATGACTACTGCAAATGGAAATGGTGCTCCACCAAGGCTTAAGGTTTGCGCTCAAATTTTGTTTTCACTTGTTTATTTGGAAGACGGTGAAACAATTTCCTAATTGTAATAATGAACATCACTTCCAACACAACTTCCGTTACTTTTAGGGAAAGCTCAAAGCAGTCGTAGTTTGTTGGATTCTCGGATTCGGATCACTTGTTGCATGGAACAGTATGCTAACAATAGGGGATTACTACTATAGCTTGTTTCCAGTATGTATATGTCTTCCCTTTTGTTCTTAAGCTAGTCTCTATCCGCTAACTCATGGTTTGAGTTTGAGAAAAATCCAAATCCAGTTCTTTCATCATTAACTTGAACAATAACGCTTAGGTTCGATAATTTTTTCTTTTTGTTTGAAGAAATATCATCCTTCAAGGGTACTTACCCTTGTCTATGAACCATTTGCACTTGGGACAATTGCATTGTTGGCGTACCATGAGTCAAAGATCAATACTCGACAGCGAAACATGGCTGGTTACATACTCTTCTCTGCAAGTACTCTGATGCTCCTAGTTGTAAGTGCTGTTAAATGATCTACTTTGTACTTGGTACTTAGCTATTTAATTCTTCGTCTCCAATTTGATTAATCAGTGATTCTTCCAACATTTTGGGTACTCGCCAAATTTTGATAGTTGGACTTGGCAACGTCAGGGAAAGGAGGAGTTGGACCTTTTGTTGGAATATGTGGTATTGTCGCTGTTTTTGGAATTGCAGATGCTTTTGTGGAAGGTGGAATGGTTGGAGACTTATCTTTCATGTGCCCTGAGTTTATGCAGGTGGATTTTATTCAACTTTAAATTGGATCTCGGACAGAACTTTCCTCTTAACACAAATTTGGATTATGTCTTCTCTTTAGTCCTTCCTTGCTGGGTTGGCTGCATCTGGAGCCTTGACCTCAGCTCTGAGACTGCTAACAAAAGGTGTTTTTGAGAGTTCCAAAAATGGCCTTCGTAAGGGAACCAGTATGTAGTTTCTTTCACTGAACATATTCATTTTTCCTGGAAATAGCTTTTGGGATTCAGAGTATCAACTTATGCTTATTTCTTCTGATTTGCTAACTTCAACTGATTTATGATTCTTTGCAGTATTATTTTTGGGTCTCTCCACATTCTTTGAGGTTGTGTGTGTTCTGTTGTATGCATTTTTCTTTCCTAAACTGCCAATAGTGAAGTACTACCGAGCAAAGGCAGCCTCAGAAGGATCAAAGACTGTTTCAGCCGATCTTGCAGCTGCTGGCATCGACCCATCTGCTAATCAAGCAGTATTGGAACTTTCTTTTGAACTCGGTTGTGTGTGGGCTTTGGTTTGGAAAAACAGCTATTTCTGGCTAACTTCTTCCTTGGTTTGCAGGCTGAAAATGATGCCAAACATCATGATCGACTGAGCAGTAAACAGCTTTTCTTCCAGAATATAGATTATGCCCTTGACCTATTTCTGATATATGTCCTGACACTCTCAATTTTTCCCGGATTCTTGTACGAAAACACAGGGGAACACAAGCTGGGAGCATGGCAAGTCCTCATTCACTACATAACACCAGTTCTGATAGATTTTAAACTATCGTTTGGTACAAGTGATTGTCTTAGTTCACATTGAAATGCTTATGGTCTCTCTCATGGTGTTGCAGGTATGCCCTTGTCTTGATCACAATGTACAATGTGTGGGACCTGATATCAAGATACATTCCCCTTGTTGAGTGCTTAAAGATGAAATCTAGGACGGGCATAATGATTGCAGTACTTGGTCGATTTGTTTTCGTTCCCGCTTTCTACTTCACAGCAAAATATGGTGATGAGGGATGGATGATCATGCTTGTATCCATTTTGGGACTAACAAATGGTTACCTCACTGTTTGTGTCTTCACAGCAGCACCCAAAGGCTACAAGGTTAGTCCACAGAACTCCTTTTCTTTGGTTCCAATATCTGAGAATAATATATTCAATTTTGCAGGGGCCTGAACAAAACGCGCTGGGAAATTTGCTTGTTTTGTTCTTATTAGGAGGAATTTTCGCAGGGGTTGCTCTTGATTGGCTGTGGCTCATAGGCAAAAAGAATGCCTTCTAAAGTTGAAGATTGGTTTGCAGGCGAATCTAATGAACGGGGAGAAGGAAGAATGCTAAAACTTAATTTCAATTCGTAAAACATTATGTCCTGTCCTGTACTTAAAAATCATGCACGTTCAGGATTATTATGATTTCCAATTCACATTCGTTGTTTGGGCTTTTCGGTCTTTAAGTAAAATGTTAGAAAACTAACCATGATCAAATTTAGGAGATTTTTTTTACAATTTTCCAATCAAAACTTATTTATTGAATAATTTAAAATTTTTTAATCACAGATAAGTAATTGAATCGTATTTGATTTATATTTTTACAAAATAAAATTTAAACTATCCTCATGTCTAATTTCTAATTGAATCATAGAGTAGACAAAATTAATTCAACTATTTGAGAGGAAAAAAAAAAAAGAGAGTTAGCTTTTTATGCTTTTTTCTATTTATAAAAAATTTTAAAGAGTTTGTGTCTTATTAAAATAAAAATTATAATCAAAGTTTAATTTCAATTTTAATAAAATTAAATATGTTATGTTTAATTATTGAAGTTTTTAAAATTTTATTAAGTTCAATTTAATTTAAATTGATTTTTTTCTTTTTATGTGATCCATTAGCTTCTTAATATTTGATTCTTGAATTAAGTTCAACTTAATTTAAATTGATTCATCTCTTTTTGACTGCTCTTTTATATGCGGTTCATTAGCTTCTTAATATAATGATAATGATAATAAATTATAATTTTATTCAATAATTAGAACTAGATAAATTAAAGCAATATTTAATTTATCTTTAATTATTTAATTAAACAATTTATAATCATAGATCAAAATTAATTTTTAATAATATGTCATGATTATGCAAATATTAGGAATTTCAAAGTGATTTGACTCAAAGTATCTATACATGAATTTAATATATAATTTAATAATTTCGTCTTCTAACATTCCAATTAGACATAGAGTATAAATTATTGTCTACTCTTTTAAATTCAATCATGTTCATTGTTATTAATTAGTAATTCATTACAATTTTTTAAATCTCAATTCTTTTTGGTAAGAGAATTCATTAAATGACTACTGATCAAGAATAATAGAATATTCTCCTTAATTACTTTAAAATGACAAATCTTTTATTGATTTACTCAACTATTTCCAAATAATTAAACTATATCTAAGTACTACTGACTGATCTATCATAAATATAATAGGTCATAATTAGCATCAAAATATAATAATTTTCAAATTAGATACTTTGGTAATTATAAGTGTAAGGACCAATTATACAATTATTATAATAAGAACCTACAAATGTGTTTAAGTATCTCAATATTTTGATTTACGAGATCAACTACTTTCTTTATAAGAAAGAAACATAACGTGCGTTAATTTTATCGTTCTATCAATACCTCCGTTTTGATGAAACTATTAAGAATAATTTAAGAATGATAAATAAATGCAAATTGAAACTCTTAATTATGATTTTATCATAATTTCAGTTGTACAATAATTATTCTAAAGATTTTACCTTCGATATTAAAATATCAAATATAATTAATAAAATATATACAAATAAAGAATGCCTTTATTAATTAAAAATAATAATGTCATACATAAAATTGTAACTATCTAATTATCTGCATGGGTCATAAATTAAAAATCATTAACTTGCATTAAAGCCAGTCACATATGCATCTAATACTATAACCATCTATATATCAATCATTTCTTTTTTGAGACAACGTCTTAACGAAAAGATCCACAAGATTTTCTTTACAACTCAGTCTAATGCTATATCTTTTCGCTTCATTATTTTCCTAATCAAGTGAAACTTTTTAAGTATAGATCGGATTATTGAAGCCTTCAAAATTAATTATGATTAACTAAACTCTTGTAGTAGTCATAAAGGCAGGCCTAATCCCATAGAACTAAAAACTAATTTCTTAATTCCATTTTACAAAATAAGAAGGGCATTTATAACTAATTAACTAATGAAATAAAATAAATCAACTGGATATAAAGAGTGAGAAATTCAATTTTAATTAACTCATACTCAAGGGAAGACCTCATCTAATTGTAACTTTGATAAATAGTTTAGAAAAAATATTTTTTGCAATTCAAATAGTTAGTCGAAAACCTATTATGATAGCCATAATAAGTCTCAAAATTTCCCAAATTTATTGGTTTTAACTCATCATTTAAATCAAAACTTACTGTTAATTGATTAGGTAAGATAACATTTCATATTAATTGAATAATAGCAATAAGTCTAGTGAAAAGGACTAAACCTTAAATTAAAAAATTGAGATAGCTATAACTATTCAACTTAATTATCTTGTTTCTTATAAGTTAAATATGAAAATTCGTAAGTAACATATTTGCTAATTGTACTAATCCTTCATGAAAAATTACAAATCACTAAATTTATGGATAGCTATAGAATAATTAACATCAATTCAAATTTTCAGATTAATCAATATTGATTACTCATGAAATATAAGAACATAAAATAAGAAATAATTGAATTAAAATAAAATCTAGGCTTAGAACAAAACCTCATAAGGTTACAACTAGAGTTTTAAATCCCCTTGAATACAAATATTTGTAATTAGCCACTCATGACTTTAGTTCCAACACCAAAATAGACGGAAAAATGAAAGATGAAGATAATACGCAAAGAAAACAAAAATATGGTAATTGAGAAAAGTGAAGGATGAGTTTTTCCCTCCTCTCACCCAACCCCCC
>JAOSBK010000002.1:35401788-35414584 GCA_027568895.1 Erythroxylum shatona
CCCAAAAAAAAAAAAAAAAAACTAGCTTCCTCTTATTAAGCTAAGATCCCCCATCTAAACAAATCCATATCCTTACATAATAGGACTGGAAATAAGTTTCTTAATTACATTGAAACTCTTGGGATGAATCTGGCACTAAGCGTGATCTTGTTTTATCCACTATAGTAATATGTCAACTATGATTTCTAAAATTTGTGATTTCGAAAAATATTTCTCCAATTTAATGCAATCTCTACTTTTCACGTTCTAAAACAAAAAAATTTAATTTCACCAATTAATCACCAAAATCGATCTAAAACAAAAGAGATAACTCTAATTAGTATAACTAAATCATATCTTATCAAATTCCCCTTTACCAGACTCATGTTTATCATTAAGAATACATCAATTCAATATGTCAATCATCCTTATATAAACTTCTCATCTTCTTTCATGTTATATAGAAATTTTCCAAAAGCTATTACAAATTAATGTAGGTTTTTTGGGTAAAAAATCGTTATCCTAAATGCCCCTATCATCTCCATGCATAAATAATAATGTAGTCTTGAAATGTATTCAAAAGAAAGTTGTAGCATAAATGGGTCATGTTTGATATCACACCCTAAAAAAGTAAATGAGCACAAATACGATGTATTGCTCCTAGGCTCAAAAGCTCACATAGATGTTAAAATACTCCAGGTCTTGCACATTTTCATCCAACAAAATCAATAAGATTCTTTAATTAATTTAATGAAAAATACTAATTATGCTTATCTCTTTTTTGCATTATAACTCAAACCAAAAAGATAACCTAACCTAGGGACTATTTCTAAACAACAATCATAAAATCTTAAGGTTACCACGAGGAATAATCATCATAGGAATCATCGTATTCGCAAGTTCAAGCATAAATCATAGATGTCGTAAAAAAAAGATAAAGATTTATTCAACCATAACTCTCCCCTACACTTAAATCACACATTGACCTCAATAAATGCAAAAGATATTCACATTCTACAAAATCAATCAACATAAAATAAATCACAAAGTAGAATACTCCAACATTTAGAACAAAATACACTATGGTGCAGGTGGATATGAAGACGTGTCAATTAGATTCATCATAGATTTAGCTCTTTTTGATGTCCTATTAACGTCTTTAGTGTGTCCCATAACCACGACAACTATTCATAATAAAAACTATTCATAGACACATTCTAAGAAACTAATTAACAACTAAAATGAAAACATCAAATATGAATCAAGATAATAAATAAATTAAAAGTAGAAAATCCAATATTAAAAAATGAATGAAAAATTGATATTGAATTAAACAACTTTACAAAGATGTGTAAATTGATGGGTGGCTAGGACGCATGGTCTGTGGGACATCTACTGGATGGAGGAATGCTGCCTAATGAATTCATTGTGGAGTTGGATGACTGGTCTGGTTAATTTTGGGTGCTGGAGATGCTTGTGACTGATGTGTTGTAGCGTAGTGGTGGAGCATTATGACTGTAGGTTGCTTAGTGAATAATATGGCTCACCTATGCGATGCTAAAGCCTGGTGTGTATACCAGCTTAGAATTGTGTGGTAGTGCTTAGATAGTGCCAAGACTATGTTCTACTTGGATTGTTTAGAGCTTGGCTTACGATGCCTCGTTTGGAACTTCTTATGTGTGGGAGACAAATGCGACGATGGACTAGAGGTTGGGGGACAAAACCTGAAAAATGAAACAAAGTTAATGTTTTGATTTTGTATTTTTATTATTATTTTAAAAATATAAATTTATTTATATCAACATTTTTATTATTTATTTACAAAATTACAATTTCTTTAAAATAAAATAGACTACTAACATTTACAAGGCGTGATCTTATCTTATGAATGATAGTATTATGGAATTTAAGGAGCTAAATCACAGAAGGCGTGATCTCACCTTATGAGTTTTAGTATTCTAGAATTTAAGATGACTGCTACCCTAACCTAAGTTACATAAGGTGTGATCATGGCATATGAGTTTTAGTATTCTAGAATTTAAGATCTTTTATCCTAAAAGCTTAATCATATAAGGCGTGACTTGCCCAGTCAAGTCTAGTCTAGCGCAGTCAAACATGGTCCTTAGTTGGTCAGCTATATTAAGAGATTCTTTGGTGTCTACTCGACCTCCCAATTCTTCTATTTGACGGTCTAGCTCAAAATCTCATAGTAGTGTTCTATGAGGATTTCTGCGTGCTGGTCTTTCAATTTTGTCCAAGTTTACAAAAAGAAAGAAAACTAAACAAATTAAGCAAATAAAATAACTTAAGAAAATGTCTAGGTGATGAATCCTCCTAAGAATCTTTAGTTATTATTAACTTTTTATCATGTAATCATATTATTGATTATTGGACCGTAAAAATTCCTATCTTATGTTAATAACTCTCTTGAGACTATTAACAACTAATCCATTAGTTGATTAACATAATTCTTTCTAGTTAAAATCCCTATGATTGCTTTATCGATTTATAAGCTCTGATATTAGGTTTGACCCTAATCCAAAGGTTTTATGTTGACCTATCTCTAGGTTTGTATGCAACTTCTTTCAATTATGGTAGATTTATTCATATAATAAGAGTAATAAATTATACACTAATATTTCTAGTATATTAGAATAAGAGTAAAACACATAATTAAATTGCAATAATCAAACACTATATTTGCATTAAATAAAAAGATTAAAACACAATGTTATCCTAAGCTAGGTTCATCACACCTAGACACTAATCACGTTTAGTTACTAATCATAGAAAATGAAATCAAAGATAAACATGAAGGAAAACTAATTGAAAACAAAGGAATCATAATTATAAATATCCCTTTTCTTCTATTAAATCTTCTTACAAGTTTGAGGTTTGATTTTGTATTTTAATGGATCTCTTGATGTATTCTTTATGCTTTTTTTATCCCTTGACCAAAAATTGTCATCTCTTTAGGATTCTTATGTCTTAAATTTGCTGTAAAAGTAAGTTCTCCTTAATTTTTCTCTGTTTACGTCCTTTTATGGTAAAATCTATTAATCCTGAGATATACATGGTCTCTTACACCCCTACGTAAGCGTGTAAGAGACCATGTATAATCAGAAAAACCTGAGTTCACGATTTTACACTAGCATAGAGATTTACATGGGCAACATACATGGTCGTGTATCTCAATATACACAAGTGTGTAAGTCCACACAACTAGAAATCAATTTCTTCAATCTTCACATGCTTACAGAGACTTACATCATCCCTATACATGGGCATGTAGATCCTTAGTAGCTTCAGATATTTGCCTTATGTCATGGTTTCATTCGAATTCTTCTCATTTTGGTCCTTGAAGGCAATTATAACCTATAAATGCACTTAGAGGTAATTAAGTATCAAACATACAACAAAACTGTGAAATAACAAGCAAAACATGTTAAATATGAATGTATAATTATAGTCAAATATGTAATTATCAATTTTCTTTAACTATCGTCTAACCTATTTTTATCCTTTAAGATTAACCACTTTTGAAAATTAGCCTTTTAATTGGTTATAACTACACAGATAGCCTTTACCCTGTTTTTCTTAAAAACATGTTATTATTTTTGAACCCTAAAGGATTTTCATTTATTTGATTGTTTGAAACTTGGGTTATATTGAAGAATTTTAAAGAAAAAAAAGGTCCAATATTTTTATGATTGTTAGTACATAGTGATTGTTAACTTTGCCTCTTCTCGACTGCTTTATTATTATAATTTTATGTTCTCTCCAAAGTTGCTTGGAAGTCAAAAGTTCGAAATTATTTGTTGTAAATATATTGAAACAAAAAAAGAAAAAATTGTGATATTATTGGAAAGCTAGAAGAATTATTGTTGTACTAATGAACTTAATGTTTGAAAGACCTATGCTATAAAGGACTAAGTTTTAATTAATCTTGTTTATGCAAATTTCCTTCAACTTCATTACCTTTTTTAAGTATTCCTACCATACCTTTACCTAAACCTCAATACACCTTATTAAAAGACCTTTTAATTTTTGTTTCTAGTTTATTTATTAGTGGTGGAGATGTAATGTTATTGCAAGCTTATAGTTAAGAATCCTTCTATATAATGAGTTGAGAGTTTGTTATATTTTTCACCGTAAAAACTTTGAGTGCATTGAGCGAATCCTTTTTGAGGATATGAAATTTGTGCTTTTGAATTCAAATGTTATTGTATTGAGTCCCTTAATTTTAGAATTTGCAGCATGCTCCATGAAAAATCTAATCTTGGCTTAGCTATCCAGGTGTTTGTCCATTGAGATAATATCCATACACCCACCTCTCCTATAGGTACTTCTTTTCGATGACCAGTTACTATAATCTCTTAGCTAATAGGGATTTATTCATTAGTTATAACGGAATAATTCCTAATCCACCTTCCTCTCTTTGCTTGCATAAATCATTCCACATGAATTTTGCATGGTGCCTTATATTGATAGCTCTCCACTTCCTTGTTATGTATTCTCCAACATATAGGCTAGCATTATGTAATTGTGTAAATCAAATTATTGAAATTTGACCTACTTACCGATCTAATTGTAACAAAAAATGATTGGTGTGATGTGGCAGTAAATATCATTCTCAACAAGAACATAGTTGGTTGTGGACCAAATCTTGATAGACCCAAAAGTCACGAGACATGAAGGCTTTACGGGAGTACACTATTCTAGTACAAATAAGTAGTACACATTTGCAGAAATTCCGTACACTTTTCTATATTTCCACCTACAGCCAATATTAGAATATTAAACCCGAACCATCATTCCTACCATCGAAAGAAAAGAAGCTCGTAACATGGTAGTACAAATAAAAATGAGTTGCCTGTACTACATATTAAAATTGCGAATTTGTATCAGAAACAACACTACCTGTGCTAATGTATATCGTCTCTATATAAGCAAATGGATCTTTGTAGTTCTCAACAACCATATCAAATGAAGCTTTCCAGTTTCCAGATGGGAAAAGCATCATTGAGTGCAGCGTTGATGAATTCCTCTCAAATTCCGTAGGTTTGACACTGAACTATTTTAGTTTTTTCCTGGGTGATTTCACCAGTGCTGCACTCAATCATGTTTTTTCAACTTACTGGAACAATATTGTCATCAAAATTGACAAGAAATCATTTCCATTTTTCTTAAATGTTAGTAAGAACCAGTTCTCCTATATATATTTCCCAGCATCATCATAACCTGTGGAAAAGCCCTACTTTCTTTGCTTTTCCAATTCTTATCCTTTCTACTCTTCACCACAATCAGATCCCTTAAAACGAAAGTAACTTTGTCGTGATCGTTCTTGATCTGCTAATTAATTTTTGTTGGAGATACGACAGGTTCGCTCATAAGTCAAATCACTTGATTAGTTCCTCTTGATTGATATCTTTTACATTTTGTTTTATTCATTCAATAGCTTTTCCATGTTAGTACATCCTCAATTTTTAATTTAATAACAAATTAAGTAAAATATACTAAGATATGGCAACACCTGTATATATGTTTTAGTGAATATTGTTAAATATTTATTGTTCAAGAAATACATAAATCATCAAGTAATTTGTTATACTTTAGACTTAAAAGAAGATTGACTAGTGGTATTATTTATAAAGAAAATATTACATGCAATAAATACAAGATATATTAGTAAAGTATGAGAGGTCCACATCTAGTTTTGATAATAATAAAAGAAAATTTTACTAATATTATATTTGTGGTTATTTAAATCTATATCTGAGATAATTGAGTCCAAAGACACAATACGGAGGAAGCATGAGTGACCATTAAATCCCAAAAAAAAAATCAATTTGTGAGGTTTAAAACTTTCAATTATAGAACAAAGTCATATAGACCACGATTCAAGACAATTCAATGTTTAAAATCAACGTAATCCTTCTTGGCCCTCACACTTGGTCATTTTTATGTTTTAAGGGCTCCATACATATAATTATTACATTCTCAATTTTAATTCAGGTAGCTTTTCATTTATCAAAAAGAATTTAATTTTTTATTTTAAAAAAAATTCACTTGACTCGTAAAAAAAAAATTGAGAACTTTGGAACTAAATTAAAGTCAAGTTTATATTTAAGAAAAGGGTGTTTTTGATACTTGGAAAATTTGAAAGTTTGCTAACTTGGAATATTTTGAAAGTTGGTACTCCATAGGTTTCGTTAGTCAAAGGATTAGCATCTCCTAACTAAATCATATTCGCAAAGTGGACATAATAGATGTCATTATGCCTTATTCTTTGGCAAAGGGTTTGACTAATTGATTGAAGGATCATCGATTACTTGAAGGATTTGTATTGGCTAACTAAATCCTATTTTTAGAATTTACATAACTTGGATCAAATATGTTGTTTTCTAAGTCGGGGTTTAGTTAATGGTTCTACTAGTTGATACCTAAAATGAATGGACATCAACTAGAAGAATGATATTTATCAACTAGCTTCTTGTTTCCATAAACTAGTCATTGGAAACTTATTGGATATAAATTCTTAGTTTATTTTTTAGGATCTTTATGAAATTTTATTAATACAAAAGCATATTCGAGAAATTTTTTTAAGTGTTTGAAAAACTTGCATTCATTATAGATTGAGATTGAATCCTAGAACATTAATTGAATCCTAGAACATTAATTGAATCCTAGAACATTAAAGTGAGAAAAGTAAGGATATCTTTAAGTTGAATCCATTTTGGAGTTAGCTATTCAAGTTTTCTTTGGAAATCAAAGTTATGGTTTTTCTTCACTATTAAGGAAGAGTTTGTAAAAGAGATACTTTTCACCAAAGGAAAAGAAAGATCTTATAAAAGGGTTCCTCTTTACCTAGTTCAAAGGAGAAGATAATGAAATCTAAAGCAAAACTATTTAGAGAGTGGATGTAAGTAAAATATTTTGTAGAACTACTAAAAATTTGTTTACACTATCTTTCCCTTATGTGATCTTTCCAATTATAACATGAATTGTTTGACATCTAGTAGTAAGGATATATGTATTTATATTGGATGCTTGGATATGTAATATGTGTATAACGTAAATATATTTTATTTAGTATTTTGTTATATCTTCCATCTTAGTTACCTTGAATTTGTTTAATGTTATGTTATGCATTAGGTAATTATAGATATATTGCTTAGGAATGATGGTTTTTAAAAGATAATTCATTGACATCAAGGGTTATATAAAATTCATGTTTTCTAGGATCAAAAGATATAAATATGTCTACTGAATTAAGACAAGTTACCTTAAGTGGATGTCTAATCTAGTAGCCATCCTTCTTTCAAGCTATGAGAAATGTTATTTGCCAAGCCTCTAGCCATCAGTTTCAATCTACTTTAAAGGATAATTGTCTAGAAAGTTTGCTCCTGGCTTTTAGCTTGCTTCCTAAATATTCTACCTTTCCTTTCTTTCCATAGGCTAGGAATATTTTATGCATTTTATAGTCTACATTTTTTTTTTCATTTTGATACTTGAAGCCCACTCAATCACTTCCTTTCAAGTGGATGTTGACTTTTTTATGTTCAAAAAGCCTGGTATCTTCTTCCAAATGCTATTAGAGTGGCAACAATAAAGCATAATGCGGTGTCTAGTTTCAGTGTGCCTCTGATATAACTTACAGTCTTTAGATGGAATAACATTGATGTTGTCCTTTTTAGTTAGTCTTCTATCTAGTCCTAGACAAAGATTAAAGGCATGAAATGGCCTTATGTCATTGTCCCATGCCAGATTCTTCCACTTCACTTTGATGGTTAGTTCTTGTTGAAGATATTCTCAACAATACTTAGTGTTAAACTCCTTTGTTTTCATTGACTTCCAAAAGAACCTAATTTTGATTAGAGGATTAACAATTGTCCACGATTATGCCTACTCCTCTATTGCAATGGAAAGGCCAATTCCATTGGTTGTTGCTTATGAGTGCCTTAACCTTTGTATTAGGTGTGATTATTAGTTTCAAGTGATAAATTTCCTCAATCCTATATAAAGGCCCCTATTATTCCAGTTATCAAACCAAGATAATGTATCCTCTCTATCTCCAATCCTATGTGTTATTAGTTCATGCATCCATTATCCAATCCATAAGATTTGCCTTAAGGTCTAAGACATGTTTTGATTTGTTTATATATTCCATAAACTGATGTTCCTTATATGAATAGGTTATATTCATCTTACCTAAATTTTCTCCTTTTTCTTGCATAACCACTATAATTTCTTTGCTAGACAAACCTTGCTTATCATCTTTACTAAGGTGATGCCTAAGCCCCCATATTCTCTTGGTGAGCAGACTTTGGACCATTTCACTTTTCATTATAGTGTTGATTGTTGGTTACTTCCTATAAAAATTCCCTTAACTTCCTATCTATCTCTCTTAATATGCTTTTAGGTAATGCTATATGATTTACTTAATAGGTTTCCAAGTTATTAAGGATTGAAGATACAAATTAAAGTCTTCCCCTATAGCTTAAATATCTATTACACCAATGGTTAATCTTTCTATTAAATGGGTCTATTATGGGGTTGAAATCTATTACACTATGTATTTGATAGGTAGACTAGCTTGATTTAATCCCAAATCTATTAGTCTTGTAGCTACCTCCTGAATGACATTTGTTAACAAATAGAAACTTCTTTTAGTGGGGTTGCATATTAGTCCTAACATTGTTTTAAAGTTCTCTAAAGTATTCATTAGCAAGTTGATTTTTACCCTTGCAAAAAAAAGTATTTCATCCATAAAAGCTATGTGAGATACCTTGGTACCTTTACATCTGTAATGGTACTTGAAGTTTGAGGTATTGGAACTGTTCCCCATAAGAGAGAATTATAAGACTTCCATGCCAAGAATAAACAAATAAGAGGATAAGTGGTCCCCTTATCTCCCTTTCCTTGCCTGAAATAATTTGGATGGCTCTCTATTCACCAGTATAGCAAAGGAAGTTATGGAGATTCACTCCATGACCCATTCCTTAAATTTAGTTAGGTATCTTGTAGCTTTAAACACCCTAGAGAAAAACTTCTAACTTATTGAATCATAGGCCTTTATGAGAACTATTTTTAGTGTGCAACTTTTTATAAGGGTACTGGAATTGTATCTTTTGAGTAACTCCTGTCATGTTAGTACATTGTTGCCTATTATTCTCCGTTTCATAAAAGCATTTTGAGCTGGATTGATGATTTTTCTTAAGTTGTTCTTCATTTGGTTTGCCAATATTTTTATTATAACCTTATTACATGCTATGGGTTTGAACTCCTCAATTTTGTAGGAATTTCCTTGCTTTGGACTAAGGCTAAAGTAGGTTTTATTCCACTCCTTCAGGATTTTCCTTTTCTAAAAGAACTCTTTGACTATCTAACTACACTTTCACCAATGATGTCCCAATTTTGTTGAAAAATCTTCCATTAAAGCCATCAGGGTCGGAGGCTTTTTCAAGGTGAATCGGGAACTTGGATTCTTAGATATGCTCTCTTATTACCTCCTTTATTATATTTATTTTATTTTGTTTTGAAATTGATTTAATTTCCCTTAGCATATCATTTGAGATTTCCTGAACTTCTACATTAATATCAAGTTGCTTCCTATAGTATTAATGGGCTATCCTCTTTATATTATCATTATAAAAGTTATTCCCTTCCTTATCTGTCAACTATAGGGATAGCAAATGTGGGCCAGCCTACCTGATCCGACTTCAGCCATGTCTGATCGAGCCACAGGTATAGATTGCCTGGCTCGATCGGGTCACGGGTCGGTAGAACAAATGATGTCTTTTTATCAAAAACAATATTTAAAATAAATTTGAGTCGGTCAACTCATGGTCGATTGCCATCCTTAGTCAACTATTTGATTTAGTTTTTATTTCTCCTAGCTTTGATAGAATTTACGTAGTAACTTGTGCACCTCTCTCTATTCTTAAACCAAAACATCCTTTATTTTTGTCTCAATTGAGAGTTGATGTTTTTAATAGTGTTAATTTAGTTATGTATTAGGGTTGTCTCTTCCCTTCTGAGTTCTTTATCTCCTGGTTTTACCATAATTTTCTCCTCGCATTTTAAAATCTCATTTATCACATTTTATGCCTCCAACAATATAGGGTCTTTATAATCTCTATTAATCTTTTTTAAATTGGCCTTTACAACTTCTAATCTTTAACAAAGGCAATAGCTTTTAGAACCTCTTACATCTATGTTCATTCACTCCATTACAACTTCTCTAAAGTTAAGGTGCTTCATCAAGTAGTTAAACACTTTGAAGGGGACTATGGTCTAAGGTAACTTCTTCTCTAAAGGTGGATGACTTTAGAGGATATTGTTGTGGCCACTTTTCATTCACCATGCCTCTGTAAAGTTTTTTCAGTTGATATCATTCTCCCACCTACTTGTTTCGCTAAGTAAATAAATTCCCAAGTGATCTCAGGTTAGTTAACCTTATATTCTGGAGTAGGCTTTAGAGTTCCTTAAATTTATGGTTGGCCAAATTCTTACCTCCTTATGCCTCATTAAAGCTAAGATTGCAGTTGAAGTCATTTATAACTAGCCGAGGCATCTCTATACTCCTATTAATGCTAATTAAGTATTCCTATAGTTATTGCCTTTGGAACTCAAAATTGGATACATACCAGTTCTGGACCTGATGCTTATCATTTCACAATGAATTGCTAAGTCTAAGAAGGACCATTTGATCATTTCCAGTTTAGATGGATTGTAGCTTACTATTATTCTTCCACTAAAGTGTTTCTGATTATTAATCAAAACTTTCTAGTCCCTCTCTAAGAAGCACAAACAATTAATAGTCATATCCTTCTTTATTTTGATTTACATGAAACATACAAAATTAGGCTTTTTAAGGACTATGTAATCCTTAATATCCAATTATTTATTTAGGTCATTGAGGCCTCTCACATTCCATATTATTGCTATCACTACTTTTTTTTTCTTTTGGTTTCCACATGTAAGTAGTTTTCCTTGGTCCTCCTCAAGGCTTGCATTAACCTTCGGCCTCATAATTTTCAAGGAATCAAGAAGGTTGTTCTTAATGTTGACATCTATATATACTTTTACAAAACCTATCCTCTTCATCAAAGTAGTGTTTTCATCCATACCAAATGTTTCCTAATTTTGCTAGTTATGTGACAATCCTTTTACAGACCAATATTTTAGCACTACTCTGTGGATATTAACCTATAATGAACCTATTTTTTGGTGAGATTCTATTAAGATTGATACTAAGGTGCCACCTTTTAAGGAGAATAAGATGACCTAACACATGACATGGCTTGTTTCAATGATTCTCTAGGTGTTGAACTAGAACATAAAGATTTCATCCTTATTAACCATCATATTTACCAGTCCTATGTTTTTTCCAAGCTATATTTTCCCATTTTTGTAACAAGGAATGTGAGCCTCTTCTTTAAGAAAAGGCCAACTATTGTTGTGTTCTATTTCCTTGCTCTATAGCACCTTAATTGGAGGTAATAAAGGATCCTCCTCTTCCAACTATATGTACCTGAATTTTCCAAATGTGTCTTGATCATGGTTTTTTGATGTGTGTAAGTTTTAATTAATAACTTCGATAATTCGCAAGCGTATAGATCATTCACGTAGTATCTAAGATGACGATCCCATGAGGAGGGATAATCTAATCCTAAAATCTAAGGCCCAAACAATTCGCAGTAATTTAAAATACAACAAAACTAAGGCAAGAATTTAATTTAATCATGCAACTCAATTCCAATAATCAATTACAAAAACATTAACAAAGTAGCAGTTGCAACATACACTCAAGAATCAACCTAGAGGAACTATCAATTGAGAGAAAGGGAAATTTTTACTTATCTTTAATGCTAACCTAATTGATTATAAATTATTAGATTATTGGTCCTAGACAATCCTAGAATTGATTACTCTCTCTCGAGTTACAACTATTAACCCTAAATTATAAACCCTAATCAAATTATGGAAAATTGTAATCTCTTAATTAATAATCTATCCAAAACCCTAATTAGATCTAAATTGTCCAATAAATTGTCAGGAACCTATATGAGATCTCTCTTCACACAATTATCAGCTTAATTAATTTCTCATTCTTATTAAATCACCTAACTCTTCTTAGCCTAATTTAATTATTTTTCATTCAATTTACCTTCTTAGTCTATTACCGAATTATGCAATCACGGAAAGCAATCACAATAAATCCAATAAACATAAAACAATCAAATTTTATTAAAATCAAAGATAAAAAATCAAAGGTAAGTATAGAATATCTCAACATTTACAATCCTATCATCAGACTGCTATTCCTAATTCTATACAATAATAAAAATGGCAATAACAGGAAATGTGATTCTAAAGTATGTCGATGTCTGCTTTCTTCTCCACTTCTCTCTTCCTTCTTCATTTTCTTAATCTCTCAATAATCCTCTCTAGGGTATCTCTCCAAAATGGTTGATACAAAAGCTCCTTCATCTCCTTTGTCTTATTCTTTATATACCTTTTGTATTCTGGGTAGCCCTAGGATTTTTTGGGGTCCGAAAGGTCCAAAAATTCCCTTGAAACTTAACTTTTTTTAATGCCTGTGTGTTTGCCCAACACAGGCCATGATGGGCCACATCTAAGCCTTCTATCACGATCGTGTCAATCAAGCCACAATTGTGGCCGTGTTGTAACATCCCATCTCCCATAGGAAGGGTTTATTGGTAATTTGGGACGGCTTAGAGGTATTGAATTATATCTCGGCATGCATATACAGCATATAGCCTCTATGATTGCTGAATTGTTGCACATGTAC